>OY856410.1:1251137303-1251462303 GCA_963693085.1 Alisma plantago-aquatica | reverse complement strand
GTGGCACTACGCAAAGGTATACACTATTGTACTATCAAGCATCCCATTTCCAACACTTGTTGTCTTACACATCTTTCTTTTTTTGCCTCATCCTTTCGTGGGACACTTAGGAACATATGTTGTGTCTAGGACAGTAGCAAAGGATGAGGCAAAAAAAGAAAGATGTGTAAGACAACAAGTGTTGGAAATGGGATGCTCTATCCTAGTGTCCTAGACACAACATATGTTCCTAAGTGTCCCACGGATGCTCTATCCCATCCTGGATGGAAAGTTTCCATGATGGAAGAAATGTGTGCTCTCTACAACAACAAGACATGGGATCTTGTGACCCCACTACATAAGTCAAATGGTCCTATTGAATGACTCAAGGCGTGCCTGGTTGCCAAAGGATTCACCCAAACCTTTAGCATGTATTACTTTGAGAAATTTTCTTTAGTAACAAGGATTGCCTCTTTCCACATCCTTATCTCCCTTGTATCTCACCTTGACTGACCTATTTACCAACTCAAAAATCAAGAATGCATTATTTCATGGAGATGTATTGGAGGAAGTCAACATGCAACAACCGCCCTAATTTGTTATTGAGGGGGTATCTTATCACAAAGTATGTCATCTTCGATGATCTCTCTATGGCCTCAAGAAATCTCCAAGGCATTGGTTCAATAAGTTAAGTGCTATCCTAACATAACTTAACTTTCAAAGATCATCCACAAACCACTCCTTATTCTTATCCAACTCCTCCAAAGGCCATGTTCTTGTTGCTGTATATGTTGATGACATCGTCATCACCGACGATGATACGATGGGGATGTTCCAGCTCAAAGAGTCTCTTCATGCAAATTTCCAAACAAAAGACTTAGGCACCCTACGATAATTCCTTGGAATTGAAGTCCTATGCTCAGCCTTACTGATCTGTTTGTCACAATGACACTATGTCTTGGATCTGCATAAAGAGGCCAATATGATAGAAGCCAAACCAATTTCTACCCCGATGGACTATCATACAAAGAATATGCATGAAGGAGAATTATTTCCTGATATAGAGAAGTATCATTGTATAGTCGAGAAGCTGATTTACTTGGCCATTACTCGACCAAATATTACCTATGTTGTTGGGGTAGTCAACCATCACATGAGTGCACCAATCTAGGTCCAACAATGTAGTACTGAACACATTGTTTGCTATCTTAAGAGTGCTCTAGGACAACTATTGCTCTTCAAACATCCTAATTCCAAGGTAATCACTATCTCAAGATATGCAAATGCATATTGGGCTGGTGATTCTAAAGAGAGACGATCAACTTTTGGCTATTGTGTCATAATTGGCACTCACCCAGTTTCCTGGAGGAGTAAAAAATAGGTAGTGGTATCTCACTCCAGCACCGAGGAAGAATATCAGGCTATGGATCATGTATGTTGGGATCCACAGTGGGTCCGGTCCATCTTGATTGAGTTTGGAATTCCTTTTCAAACTCTAACTACTTTATAATGTGACAACCATGCAACTATACACATAGCTAATAATCCAGTCCTCTATGAGCACACAAACCACTTGAAGTTGACCTCCATTTTATACAGGATATGGTCAAGGCCAAGCAGATCATCACTACTCACATTAGGACATGCGATCAAGTTGCAGACATCCTTACCAAACCTCTTCCTCCTGCTTTATTCAAGTGCATGGGCGTCAACTTCAGACTTCACAATGTTTACTCTCCAACTTAAAGGGGCTTGTTAGTATAATTGATTCGTTGGGCTTAGGCCCATTATATTTTCCCCTATTTATGTTTAGCCCATGTAATACCTGGATCCTATATATAGGAGACCCAATACTCTTGTTTGTTTTATTGAAACCACTCCTTTCTACAATATGCATTAACTATATACATTTAAGTCATTACTTCATCCTTGTTTGGTCAAATCTAAGGAACCAAGCTTTCTAACCTTAAAATCATGGAATAGGGTAAGATCCTAGGTTTTGGTATGTTACAACACCCCACACCTATTAAGGATTTTTTTCCTCAAAATCACATCATCAATATATTATCAACCAACTACTCTCCACCTTAGAAGGTTTAACCTTATATGTCAAACTAAACAACTCTTAAAGATATTAGGGCTACATATACATCTTTTAGATGTGAATATTTTAGGTATTATGTTGTTTATAGATCATGCATCCAACTAATCAGGTCATACCCACCCATGTTTGAGTTTCAGTTCCTTATCTTACTAATCTAACAATCCTAAGGCATACATCAACATCCAAAAAGTCCTTAGAGTACAAAAGGGTAGGTCAACTAAACCTTTAAATAATTCCATATATTCCTAGCCACCACTTCATAGCTAGAGCTAGGGTTAAGATTTATACTCTAACTAATTATAGGGGTTTTCTATCAAGAATTTACACATAGCTCTTCATTGTGACCTGTATTAGGAAAACATCGATAAAATCCATAAAAAAATACTTGTACATATAATAGTATAATGAAATATTTTTTGACAATATGAACTATGCGATGTTAAACAAATATGGTGGCCTAATTGAGAACCAAGTCACACATTTTACATATAGTATCTCCTTACCAACTAATTTCTCATCTCATGATGAAAATCCACCCTTAATTTAAAATCTTAATATACAAAGAGATATGTCACCACCAACCCATATTGTAGGGTAAGAAAACCTAAATCCTCATAACAATTTACTAATATTGATTCTTATGCGTACCTCATATGATTCTCAATCTACCTTTCATCATCTTATGATCAACATAGGCCTATTATAGGGTAAACAACTCACTTAGAGAGTGAATATGTAAGGTAACAATTCTAATTAGGGACTTATAGGATAATATAGAAATCCTAAGGTAGATCATATTGAAATAGCCAAATTAACTATATACGTTGGATTTGATACCATCTTGTAAGGAGTAGGACTCGAGAGGGGATCCACTCCTCACTTAATTTGAGGATGAAACCCATCTAATGCAATCACAGTAACAAATATGCTGGAATAGGTGTATTTTTCATTTCTCAAATGAATGATATACAAGAGGAAAGTATAACAGCAAAAGATAAAATATCTAACTATTACAATGCTTGTTTATATCACGATCCTTCACCACATAGGGTGATACATAAGAAAACTAAACTATAACATAGGACCAACAGATGGTAATCTAACCACCTTGAAACTATCTCCCAATAAGGAGCAACTACACATGAAGTAGTCATGGTCAACATTGGTTCTCTTCTCCTTGCTCTCTACCTAAGGGGTTGGAATCATACCCAAGAAGAGAAGAAAAAGATGAAAATTATTAGCATAAAAGTTTGTATGAAGATTTTAATAGGGATTTGTGCAACATTAGGAGAAAGACATAAAATATAACAAGTCTTCCCATCCAAGAGAAAAAGTACCATCCAAATGGATATCAAGAGAAAATGAATTTCAATGAGATGATAATCATGAGTAACACTTTCCATGAATCAAAAGTAAGATGTGCCAAAAAAACACATTTAAATAATTTTGGGCACATAACCCATCAAAAATAATAATCAACCTGCATGCACGTGAGATAAACATAGAACTAGAGAAATATAACTAAACGATAGCGGCTAGGGAACATAACCCATAACCTGATACAGAAAGGCACATGAACAAACTCACCAAAATAAAAGGTGGGCACGAAACTTAGGTATGAGGGCACATAACCTCCATCCCAAAACATATAGGATACATTACTGCATTAAACCAAAGCACTTATACAACTCTAGGGCTACTGAATCATAAAGCATGCAAAATGTAGAGTAAAGTGAAAGTTTAGCCATATAAATAGAATTAATGAGGTTATCATCATAGAAATGGATAATATGAAACATCCACCATAAAAGTGTGAAAAATTAGGGTTCCATCTCACATCAAGGAAGAACTTAATTCAATTTCACAATTAAAGTTTCATCATGAAGCAAGATACAATTTATAGTCCAATATGAAATATAGACAATTCAAGAATATCATGGCTCAAATTCATTAAGATTATGAAACATTCACAACAAAAGTGGGAAAAATTAGGGTTCCATATCACAACAAGGAACAACTTAGTTCAATTGCAAAATTAAGGTTTCATCATGAAGCAAGATACAATTTATAGTCTAATATGAAATATAGAAAAATTCAAGAATATCATGACTCAAATCCATTAAGATTATACCCAAATAGGTCATCAAGTCAAGGAAGAAATATTTCATCAAAAAATACCTCAAAGAGGCTTAAGAGAGAAATAAATAGGATCCATTTCTCAATATGGATATGAAGATGCATCATACCTCTAGACCTGAGTCAACTTGTCAAAGTCCAAACCCTAGATCCAAGTCAGGGTTCTTCTCTCACCTATTATTACATTCAAATATCAATATTATTAACTAATATGTGTATATTTAAAACCCTAAATTATAGACTCTTATTATAGTTATATTTAGGTTATGTATTAGCTTTAGTTACGTAGGAAATCTTGTTTGATTCCAATGAGATAACTACAAAATTAGATATGAATTTTATAAATATCAACCAATCAAAAACACCAATGAATCCACGTATGCCAAAAATCCACAACTAGGGGAGCACCTCACTGAGATGACCCAATTAGGGTCAGCCACATGGCTTGAGACTACAACAAAACAAAAATACACCAAAAGACAGCATTGGCCTTGGTCAAAAGCATAAGAAAGATCATTGAAAAGGGCATACTAAGGAAACCATATGGTATGATCTTCTCTTGGTCATTCTTCCACCTAAAGCACATAGAGTACTTAGAAGATCTCCATACAACAACCAGAAATCACCCAACCACTCCAATATAGACGAAACACTATTGGAGTGACTCTGGGTGGTCATAGTGGATTTGACGAGGCCATGATTAGGGATCACAACAGCCAAAATCCCCATGTGACCCAAAACCAAGAGAAAAGGAAAAAGGGGGAACCATGAACAAAAAATTGAGTCAGAAGGCTTAGAAATATATCCAAGGAATCAAGCAACATCTTCACTGTCGGTGGAAAATATAGGCGTGGAAGGTAGGCCATCCAAAAGGAAAGCAAGCATGAAAGTCTTAGGTAAGGTAGAGGAAATATGATAGGTAGGTTTTACCTTCATTTATGGAAAACTAGATGAAAGGGGAGCTTTGGAAGGAGTCTAGGAACTCCTCCACAATGACTATTGTGCGTTGGAGGGTAAAAGGCTCCACGACAAGGAGGCTGCACAAGTCTTAATCACCTGAGGTCTGGGAGAAGGGTTGAAAGAATCAAAAAGGAAAAAAATGCATGTATATACACTCCCGTAGATATAGGGATGGTGTATGTGAGTTTAATTGATCAACAATGATGCCTGTCTACAAAGTTGATCTTGGTACCTAGAGGGAGAAGGTGTGGTTGGTTGGAGACCAAGAAAGGCGTTATAGGGAAATTGCTGGATCAGAGGGGTTGTAGGGGACTTGATGGTGCTTGAGAATTTGACCCATATATAAAGCTTCGAGGTTTCAATCCTATACAAAAGTGTCATATTGGTAACTTTTGGGGGGGTTGCTTGGGAAAACTAAAGGTACATAAAGTATGGATCGATACACACAAATTCGTATAAGGAAAACAATGGAGAACAAATCAAGAAAAGCAGAAGAAGGATGGGAGAAATGTTGTTATGGTATGCCCATAGAGCAAATCATGTGATGATTGACATGTCACATACCATATTAATGATTTGATGAACACATATAAAGGCAAGCTTATAATTCATTCTGTTTCACTTATGAGATAATGAGGAAACACTATGAATGTCTAGAGAATCATATTACTCAATGATGTATGTATTCAAGTTACTATCCTTGTGGATGAGATCATATAGATTCTAAGAGTATATATATATATATATCTCATTATGTCCCTGGTCAGTTTTTATTGTGGAAGGTTAATAGACAACAATAACACATAAGATCAGAGTGTGAGTTGGTTGATGACTAAATCTCATTAGTCATGATATGGCAATATCAAACCAAGAACACAGATACATGTTAGGGAATAGTGTATCAAACAAACCCACCTTGAGAGTGACACATGGAAACCATTATATGGCAAGTCACAATCAACTCTCATAGTGAAGGTGTGATTGTGATTATTAGACCTAAAATCACTGCACTTGTCGCATGTCGTTGGGTACACTTTGACATCATCAAACACAATCCTAAAACATGGGTTGCTATAAAGATGATGATTGGGTGACTTTGACACATGGGGATACACTGTGAATGATAGATATGGGATTTGTCCCTCCTAGTGGAGTATTATATCTTAGCCACTTTATAAGCAAGACTGAGAAACGCATGTGCATGCACATGTGAATCAATATATGAAATTGAGGTCACATTATCTCAGACAGTCTGCTCTTGGTTCAAGAAACATGGATTGAACGTTGATAGGATGACGAGTCCATGCCTCGAGTTCATTTCGGATATCAAAGACAAATGAATTATACAATTAATGTAAAACCTTACACATATTGTAGGTTGAAGTTGTTCTCCACTTTCCATTCACTTGGGTAGCACTGATGTGTGACTAGGCACCACTACTTGCTTGTGATGTCATAAGCTAGTTATGGACATTCACTGCCAATGTGACATGGGACCTATAGGGTCACACACATAGGAACTCATCTAGAAGAGGGGTTTATCTTGAATGATAATTGGATTTATTACCAAAGTATTTAGATATTCAATTCAAGTAACAGATCGATGGATTGGCTGACTGGACTGCCAAATGAGCATCTTAAGGTGTTGAGACTGCTGTTTGGGCAGCCAGATGGGTGTCTCAATTGTTGAGACGAACGTTTGGGGGTTAGGCTAGTTGGAAATTGAATTGGCTAAAGTTCTGCCCTTGAACTGACTGGTTCAATGTGATTGAACTGACTAGCTCATCTTAGACTCACCAGACGACCATCTGGGTGAGAGAGATGGGTGTCTCTCTTGGGTGAGATGACTCGGTTGGGCCGAATGAATATTCTAGATGTTCCCTGAATAGTTTCGATTGGACAAACTTCGAGTACAAGTAAATTAATATGTGATATTAATTAGAATCAAAATTGCCAAATTTGTGTGTGATTGGGAAACTGCCAGTCGGCCATCTGGCAGTACGAGACGACCGTCTTACAAACTAGAAGACCGTCTAGGTGTTCCAAACGGTTGTTTCGACTGTCACATGTTGCAAAGATCTTGCGGTCCCTTCCATTCCCGCACAATCCCGTATAGATTGGGACCTTGACCCTAGCCTGTACTATAAATAGAGGGGTACTAGGGGCTTCCCAGCACAACTACAACACAGAAAATTGAGAATTAGTTCCTTTGAAAAGTGTTGTCCTATCTGGTTGTGGTAACCAAGAGAGCCCAGGAAAGTCCTACCTGACATGGAGGGATATCCAACGTGAGAGAACAATTGAGAAGTTGTCATTATGGGAGAGCAGGTTGGTGACTAGTACACCAACAGGAGGGACAACTCTTTCCTATCTGTTCTTGGTGAACGACATGAGTTCTAGTTGGTACGTTTGGACTACTCTAGAGGCAAGAGTCCTTTGGCTGCTGCTCGGAGAGCAAGGTCAGCCTGCAGCCTGTGGTGAGACCACATGAGTGCTACAGAAGTTGTTTGTGTTTGTTGTTTGTGGTGAAGACCAGAAGCTACACAACCACCATCCAAGAGAAACTAGTCAGCAATTGCAAAGAAGTTATTTTTGTTGCTAGACTTGCTCCAGGACCAAGTATAAATCGCTAAACCATCCTTCCTATTTCATAGTAGTTGACACGATCTAGCTGTTATGGGGATACAAATAGATATTTTTTTTATTTCTAATGCTATAATCTGTGCCCGCATTTCCCAACAGTGGTATCAAAGCTACGTCAATTTATTATGATTTAGGATAATCGATGTGATCAATTTTTGGTTTTATCATTTATTTTTTGCATTGTGATGCAAATATTTAGACGATTTCATATTCATATATATATATGTAATTTACATGTGTCGCCCTAAAAGCGATTTTAATGGTGGATGTGTAGTGTGGTTATGGCCAATGCGATATATCTATGTGTGGTTGGACGGTTTGGTTCCTATTTTATCTCGGTCTGCATACCAAGCCTCTACCTCACTCTTCCCAATGTAAAGTTAATGCTTTCCTACCTTTTCTCCCCTCAAATGTAACTCAAGGTTTCTGTTATTCAATGTAATAAGATAACAATATGATAGTTTCTTTTCTTGCAACGACAATGATGAAGATCATTTCCAGTTGAGATGACCAGTTCGTGAGACAAGCCAGTCGTCTAGAGGACCGTCGAGGATAGGACGAGGGAACCAAATGACTTCCTAGTGGGCCCAACCGACTGTCTGGAAGGAGTCCAGACATCAGTTGTATAGGAGTCCAGACGACCATCCTAGTAGGCCCCGCCCAGCCGACCGTTTGGAAGGAGTCCAAACATCGATCAAACAGAAGAATCAACCAACCGGCCAAGAGGTGAGACGACCGCTTCAAGGGTTGAACTGATCTACCCAGATTGGCAAGCACATGTCTACACCAACAGTAGGTTCATACATGTGATGTGATGATTGACCTAGGTGGTAGTAATTCCTTGTGGCTCCACAGAATTATAAGTAGACATGGCCATAACCATCACTTTTTGTTTAATATTGCATGTTTACATTGTGGGATATAGCATGTATATGGTACATACTATATGTGGTGATTGGATACAATATATGTAAATATATGATGTATCTATAAAACCCCTCAATCAAACATATTAAGTCATATATTCTTTCCATTAGCAATACACATGAAAAGCTTAATCGAATAAGCATAGATTTGGACTAAGCATGGTGCACCGTCTATCTCGTGGAAGTGTGATGGTAGATATGTAGATTTGCACAAAGCATGGTGTGTATCTATCGTATTGACTATTAGGTAAGGATTAACTAGTGACTTGGAGAGCCCAATCCCAGAGGCATACAGATGATCATGGTAAGGTGTTGCACATATCATCTATCCAAGAGTTACATGTGATGCAATTGGCATGATTGCCTACCTAAATAATCAAGTTGAGGGTGATCGACAAAAGACGACTCATGATTTGGAAAAATATGGATCTTGTCTCATTAGAAAATTATTCGCTACAATTTTTAGACTTGATATTTGAGGGTTATCAATTTGAACAAAATAATGAGAACGATAATGAATTATATACCTAATTATTATCACCCACATTTTAATCAAATCAAATCAAAATGAGTTTTTAACAAAATTGCAAATTCTTTTATAGAATCAAATGGCACAAAACAACTATCACTTTTCTATGCAATTATTCCTTGAGATGGACAAACTTATTGGGAAAAACTTCCACGACTGGTTTAGGACAATGAGAATTATTCTCACAGAGGAGCACAAGCTCTATATCCTGGAGATGTCAGAACCAGATAAACCACCTCAAAATGCACCAACGGCTGACAAGGATGCTTACAAGAAGCATACTGAAGATGTCATGGATGTCAAGTGTTTGATGCTATGCTCCATGAACTATGAGTTGCAACATGGATGTGATTGAGATGGTCACACATCTCAAGAACATGTTCCAAGATCAGGAGAAACAAGAGAGATATGATGTCTCCAAGGTAGTGTTCAAATGTAACATGGCAGAAGGAGATCCAGTAAGTCCTCATATGCTCAAGCTAATTGGGTACGTAGAGAACCTTGCTAGACTGGGATTCCCCTTGGGTCAAGAGTTGGCCATTGATGTGATTTTGTAGTCTTTTCCGGAGTCATATAGTCAATTTGTCATGAACTACAACATGAACAAATTTGACAAGTCATTGACAAAGTTGTTGTGCATGTTGAGAAAAATTGAGGGACAGATGAAGAAAGACAAGACCAAGTCTGTAATGATGATTAGCAAGACAAAGGGGAAGCCTAAAGGTAAAGGCAAAGATAAGAAGAGTTCTAAAGATATCCAAAAGCCCAAGTCTTCAAATCTCAAGGCAAAGGGAGGTATAAAGAAAGTGAGAGGTGATTGTCACCATTGTCACCAGCCTGGACATTGGAGAAGAAATTGCCCACTCCGGTTAGAGGGATTAAATAAGAATAAGGAAGGCACTGAGGCCTCCACTTCAGGTATAAATGTTATAAGATAAATTTGATTACTGCTTAGTTTTGGTATATGATATCAAACACAGATCTGACATACTAATGTGCAAGATCTGACAAGAAGTAAATGCCTTCAAGGAAGGATAATGATGTACAAGGAAGAGCAAGAGTTGAGGAAGCTTTGGTCTACATTTAAATTTATCTTAGCCCAATGGGCATGTAATAGAGTTATAAGAACTACTATTTTATTATGCCATAAGAAACAATTTACTTTAGAACATCTTGTCTGACAAGGATTATGTCTGAATAAAGTATGAGATTTTTATTTATATTTCAAAAGATATGATCTTGCATTGCAATGCCCAAAAATATAATGATCTTTGTACGTAATACTTTGAGATGAATGTTTATAACGTTAATACTGAAGAATTGTAATTGATAAACTCAAGAATTATCATTAGCAATAGCCACCTTGGATGTATATATGAGAAATGCATATCTAGAATACATATTGATGTTATCTAAACTACCCTGGTTAGTGAACCTAAGGAAACATGCAAGTCTTGCTTGTACATAAAGTTACATAACATCCTTCACTAGATGTAGTGGGAGGATAAGCCTTCCATCAGACCTCATACATGTGATACATGAAGATCTCATGGAATGATTGCTATACATAATTGCTTATACCTCATTTTATTGACTAGTAATATGATGATATGTACTCAGTAAAATAGAATCTCTTGAAGTGTTCAATGAGATTATAAATGAAGTATAACTTTGATAAAAGTATTGAGAAACTTTGATGAGATCAAATGTTGAAATACTTTGCATCAATGACTTGAGAACCTTCATGAAAGGACTATGATAATGTATCACAACTAAATCACAATATGATGATGTGTCATAATTAAGGAACTATACCATGACGAGTCATGATATAATTATCAATTAATCTAATCTTCTTAACCTCATAAATATATAATCACTAAATGATGTACCGTGTAACATCCGTGACCTAGGTTATGCTTAATCCTAGATGTTTTGTTTAAGAAAGATAATTATATGCTTTCTCTTATCTTTTGAAATGTAATTTAGGCCCAAGAGGAACTTATGTTTCAATTTTGGTCCTATTTGAATAATGTTGAAACAATGTTTTACTTGTTTTGGACTAAAGTGCAAATTACCCAAGTTGAGGGGCTAACTTGCAAATGTTATATGATAAAATGTTCCTCAAGTGTTGAAGAATCATAAGAATGAAAATGATACAGAGGTATGGATTGTGGTAGCCTGAGCACCAAGAAAGAGCTTATTAAGCAATGTTTGTGCATTAAAACCTAGTTTTGGTGTGATGTGCAATTTACCCAAAACCTAGGGTTCAATATGCAAAATACCACTTCTAGAGAGTCCCTAATGTTTCTTGGTATCAATTAGAGATATGAAAATCATAGGGGCATCTCATTTGAATCTCTATGGAGGAGAGAGAATCTTGATATTAAAATAATCAAGATTTAAGCATAATTGAAACCCTAATTCAATTTAATGCAAAAATAAATATATTAATGGAAGTGCCCTTCAACCAAAAATGTGATGGTTGAATTTATATAAGTGTGGACGTACTTGTGCCTTGAAATGGCACCGAAATATCTAAAAGTGAGTGGAGAGCCCACTCGCATTAGTTAAAGAAAAAGTAATATCCACTAATTTTTGGATATTATTATTATATTGATTAAGGTGCTTAATTTGTTTTATTTTAATTCATGGATAAAGTAGAGGATTTATAAGGAGAGGATGATGTCTTAGTATGCAAGGAAGTGAGGGGGATAAGTGGCACCAATTTAGGGAGTTGAAAGATTTTTATAACACTTTCTCTCTCTTGAAATTCCCTTATCTACATTCCATTTTTTCACCTACATGAAAGGCTTTTTCGGCTCCTCTTTCTTTCCTTGCTTTGGACGAACACAAGGGAGCTTAGGAGAAATAGGAAGACGTACCCCAACCTGTAGGTAAGCTCCATAGTCATCTTCAACCTTGAATTCATGGTAAAAATCAAATTTCAACACTCATTCTCTTCTTTTCTTCATTCAATGCTCAACCTTGATCATCCTTTGCATCCAAAGACTTGAGAACGGACCTTGGACAGTTGAGAAAGCTTCATTCACCATTAAGGATGTGAAGCTTGAAGTTTGGATTCAAATTTGAAGGCGGGTTATATAACTTGAACCCTTAAATGTTATTATTGATTTCATTTCTTTATCAGATGTTGATTCTTTCTTCTTTCCCGAAATTCCAATTGACTAGTTGATAAAATCATCATAAGATCACAACATTTTTTCGAAGGTTTGTAGCTTGAAGATGATGATGTCATCTTAGCACCCACCTCAATAAAAATCATGAGCAAATGATTTTGAGTTTTGATGACCAAACGGTCTCAAGACCGTTTGGGGTCTATTGCTGATGTGGATGATGAAGATCCAATGGTTCAAATTGATTTAATTATAATGGATTCAAGAATGGGTGATCCATTGATTACAAACCCTAATTGAGTTGATTGGATGAAACCCTAATTTGATTGGGTTGATTTCTATGTTGAATGGCTCAAACGGTCTCAAGACTGATTGAGACCAAACAGTCTCAAGACCGTTTGAAGTTCAAGGGCTGTGATGGATGGTTGGAGATCCAAGGGCTATAATTTGATGTACTTTCAATGGTCCCAATGTTGGATGGTTCAATGAGTGAAAACCCTAAAATTAATTGATTGGTTGGAGGAAACCCTAATTGATCCATTCAGTTTCAAGGTGGTTTGGACCAAACGGTCTTGAGACCGTTTGAGTCCAAATGGTCTTGAGACCGTTTGGGATCAAACGGTCTTCAGACCGTTTGGAGGGCAAACGGTCTCAAACCATTTGATGTTCAATCGGTTTCAATGAAGGGTTGTTCATTCGGTTTCAATGATAATTTGATCAAATGGTTTCAAAGGTTGAAAGCACCAAACAGTTTCAAAACCATTTAAGAGCAAACGGTCTCAACCCTAGATGCCCAAACGGTCTCAAGACCATTTGGAGGGCAAACGGTCTCAAAACTGTTTGAAGGTTCAAAAGTATCAAAACCGTTTGGAGATCTAATAGTCTCAAAGCTATGGAAGATTAATCAACCCTATGATTGTTAATGATGATTATCAAAGATAATTACAATGGTTGTACCTTTAAGGTACTAGGGTGATTAGTACCCTTAGGAGGGTTAACCATTGATGCTTATGAAAGCAATATCTCAATACACCATGCTAACCCTAAATGTGTGAACTTGAATGAAGGGTTGACCTAATCTAATCAAGATTGAAGTAATCAACATCCTAAAGAGGATGAGAGAGAGAGGAATTCATACATGTACAATAATCATGTAGTGGTTAAACCTCAACACTCTCAACATGAATAAAATATGTAATTAGGGTATGATCCTTGATAGAGAGATCATGGAACCCTAATCGAGAAGGTTGATGAGCCCTAACCCTAATTTAGGATAATGTTAGATGAAACCCTAATCTAGGGTCATGGTGTAACCCTAATTTAGGGTAATGATATGGGAAATCCCAATTCAGGGTAAAATAATGAAAAACCCTAATTCAAGAGGATGCTTCATGAAACCCTACTTTCGGGTAAAGTAACATGAAACCCTAATTTGGGGAAAAGTTACAAGGAACCTAAATTCGAGACAATGATGTGTGAAACCCTAATCATGGGTGATGACATGTGAAACCCTAATACTAGGGTAATGCCATGTGAAACCCTAATGCAGTGATGTGATGTGAAATCTTAATCAAGGGTGAAGGTATGTAAACCCTAATTTTGGGTTATAATGCATGAAACCCTAATCTTGGGCAATATAATGATAAACCATAACCCTAATTTTGGGCTATGGGTTGAGAAACCCTAATTTAGGGCAATGCTAAGTGAAACCCTAATATAGGATGATGTTATGTGAAATTCTAATGTGGGGTGATGTTATGTAAACCCTAATTTATAAAAATGGGAAAACCTATTCCTAATAATGGAATAGTGACTAATATATTGATAAGTGAAACACCTAAAGTGGTGGATAATGGATAACCTTATATCATCAATGCCTTAACCCGAGATGAGTCCATATCATTGAAGATAGTTGGACAATTCAAATGTGTGACTTATGTTTAGTACACTACATGATAAATGTGATGAGTTAGTGCATAAAGTATTAGAATGGGAAATACCCTAATACAAGATAAGTTGATGAACTTAAGTAAGATAAAGGTGATAAGGGAAGTGATGCATCAAGACATGATAGATATCACATCCAGCACCTTAAGATTGATACATCTTGATGTATCCTAAATCCAATATACTTGGATGAGTAACACATGAAATGTGTCATGCCGATTGTTACTTTGAGAAATAATGCACTTTGATAAGTGTAGGCTAACATATCTTATGAAAAAGTTAAGCCAAATTAATAAAGTATGATGTAATCATATTTTGGTAAAATTGAGAGAGGAACTCATATCTTGTGTTGATATTTCATTTAATGATAAATGATGAAATAAATAAGCATGATTGAATACTTATGTTATCCATGTTGGCTCCTAGCTGTGTGGAGCAATGAATTAGGGCTTGATCATTAATAATATGATCTTGAGAACCTAAATGGTTAATAATGGAAAACCCTAAACCTAATGAAGGGTGATGATATGTAAGAGAAACACTAATCGACAAGGAAGGGAAACCCTAACCCTAATGATGGGAATGTTGTAATTCTTTTGTTGTATAAACTTTGTAAGACATGATTAATACTTGAATAAAAGTATAATGTGCAATGGCCTTGTGAGCCATGTAAATAAGTTGTTACCTAGTGAGAGGTTACAAGTTGTGCAATGGCCTTGTGAGCCATGTAAATAAGTTGTTACCTAGAGAGAAGTGACAAGATGTAATGGACTTGTGAGTCATGTAATAATTGTTGCTTAGTAAGAGGTGACAAGATACTTAATGAGCCTTGTGAGCCATGTGAGATGCTTGTGTAACAAGTATCCTGAATACCTTTGTCAGATGACCTGGAGGTAATAGTTACCTGATAAGTGGTAGCCATGTTCAGTGATGAACTAAGGGTTTGAATACCTAGATCCAGTAAACATGATGATGATGTTGAGGGATGTGAATTCCTGGAAATGAGATAAGGGATTGAGATCCCAATGTTTTTAAAATCTTTGAAAAGTACTTGATAGAAGTATTACACATTCTTTGTAGCAATTGTTATAATAAATTATGTTTGAAAACATGATTGATGCTAAAAGAATATGGTAATACACTTAATTAATCAAGTGGAATATTATTATGTAGTGCCCTGTCCATATAACCATCAACATCAGAATTTGCTGGATGGTGAAATGGGTTGCTCCGCGGCATAACCCAGAATTCATATTTTTGAATATGTGGGGGTGATGGGCGAAAATATCCGTACACCCTAATGGAGGAATTGATGTGAGATAAACATTAAATCTCTCAATCCTTCATTATATATGTCAGGGTGGATGTATCACTAATCCCCTGATAATGGGATGGATGTATCACGAATCTCCCCATAATATTAATACCAGATCGATGCGAGATAAACATGAAATCTCTCGATTGCGAAGAGAGTACAACCACCACTGTAACTATATAGTGAAGTTGCCAGTATACCCTGGAAAGCTATTTAACAAAGACACAAGATGTCCTGCATGGAATCTCGTACTGACCGAGATAAGGGAGGTCATGGCAGCCGACTCTTCCATTGACCTTGTATGACACCGATTTTGACTTCGCAATGGTCGGTTGGAGTATGAGCGGTATACCTCATCTCCTCAGGGCATAAGTGTGATTGTAAAGTATAATCAGCCGCATAACATGTTTGCTTAAGGATTAAATATGATAATCACTGGATGATGTTACATTTCTTTTATGCATCTTTAGTTGATAGATGATATATTTATGATTACTTACATTCCTTGCAAAGTAGATAGATGATGTATAATTCTACCATGGGTAGTTGTAATATTCTCCTTAAGAAAGGAGATTATCTTATTCTGTTCATACAATGATTAATACTACTGTTAATATAAAAGAACTCCTGCTCAGTTTATTACTAATTATCTATAATAATAATGTTTCTGGCAGAGAGTTATATCTCTCACTGGGACAATTTTCAATTGTCTCACCCCTGTGGGATATAACTTTATAGGTAGACACAGAGGAAGAGGCAGAAACCCTATAGCAGGGGGAGAGCAGAAACATCAACAAGGACAACTGTAATATTCCAAGTGGAAGCTCTGGATGTCATATTTTGTATAGAAAGTCCTATGTGTCGTCTCTGTACTCTCAGGTCCTTGGAGTCAGTAGTTAGTGCTTTTAATGAATTAATCTGAGATTTTGGCTTGATGTCTCGAGGTTCTTATACTGTTTGTGTATAGTTTTAACAAGGCAGTTGATGCTTGTAATCCTCGAGAAGAAACGGTACAGGATATGTACTTATGAACCAGGATGTAAATAAAATACTTTGGTTCTTGATAAAGAGTTTTCCTGTGTTTGGATCTCTTTGTAAATGGTTTTAATTTTTAGTGATTTTCAGCAATCCACTGCTAATAATCGCTTCTGCTTAGTTAATGACGTTTTGTTTGAATGGTGTGTCACATACCGTCTGAATGGTTTGTTAGACATCATATATGATATGATTTGGGAATGTACAAATATGTCTTAAGGATTGAAACCTATATTGAGAAAGTAGTTTCTTGAAGAAGGTTTATCCATAAACCATAAATGTTGAAAGTTACTATTAATCCCAATCCAATAACAAAAGTGTTTTGTTGATAGGATAACTGAGTTCCTAAAGAATCAGTGTGGAATCTCAAGTTCATTACAAAATAAAATAGTTATAGTAGAACACATCGGAGATTGGAGGATTGTGAATCCAACGATTCAGATGGGTTGGTCATAACAGGATGAGACAACTAGTCAACTAGAAGCTATTGAATACCATAATTTGAGTAAATGGCTCAGGGCCATTATGTAGTCCATGCAAGCTAACAAGGTAGGACCTTGATAGCGCCACCTAAAGGGTAATACCTAAAAGGTGCAGTAGGGTCTTATAGTAAAGACCTACATGGATAGCATAATAGGACAAATAGTTTGGATAAGATTTCAAATCAGTTCAAGTTGTTGAACATGATAGAAATTCCTTTACCAATTGTCATGCTTGTTGTTGCAGCTGAAATAGACTAAGAGATTTGGCATATGAAAATAAAACCAGATTCCTTAAAAAGAATACATCAACGGATGTGTACGTGACACAACCTAAAGGTTTTTATAATTCAAAAATTTCAAATAAAGTCTATGACCTACAAAGTTCAATCGGGGTTTGAAACAAGCATCTCAGAGATGGGATCTTTTGATTTGACAAGACAGTCAAAGAATTTGACTTGAATCAAGACAAAAGATGGAATATGTGATTACAAAAGATTTAGTGAGAGCATATATGAATAATACACATATGATGAGGAATAACATCTCAATAATGAGATCTGGCATGAAAATCCCTTCAACAATGAAGAATAAGATGAAACATCTTATGAGATAAGAACCAAGACCTACGAGATAGTTATTGAATGTTTCACAATGGAAGCTTAAGCACATACAATGGAAATGTGTTGAAAGAGTTCAACACGAATGGATTCAATAAGGGATAATCCGAATTGGTCTCTCATGAACCATATGTTCCAATTCTTGTGAAGAATGGAAACACCATGATTAAGATTTCATAGGCTGTAGCAATGGATCTATCATCAATTATATTATCCATATACTCTTGTATGTATTGGATATGACAAGATGATATTGAAATCCAATAAGGGTTATTGGAATGTCATTAAAGATATTCTTTAGTTTGGAGAAGTGATTAAGGATAGATTGCTAGTCAATAGAGATTGCAATAAAAGGAAGAGTTGGATGTAAAGATTTACATCGATGCAAGCTTCCATACTGAAAAAATAATCGCAATAAAATAAGTTTGATTTTAAAGAGTAAAGTATGTTATTAGTTGGAAAGGTTCTGAACTAATAGCCATTAATTTTATTCCACAATTGAAACTGAATATACTTGTGTTATGAACATAGAGTGATACTATATGGATCTAAAAGTTAATGTGATGAACTTATACATGTTCCAACCATTGATGACTCAATAGTGATACTGTGACAACAATGGAGCTAAATGTTAGGCAAGGAATGTCAGATACCATATTACAGTGGTTTCATCTCAAAGCGAAGAGATGAGAAACATGCAATATACTGACTAATAGCAAACTGTTGCTAGCCCGCTGAGATAAGCACTTGCATAATAGAAGCATGCTGGACATGTTTGGCTCACTCAAACTATGATTCGTGGGTGATTGGCTTTAAGTGCAAGTGGGAGTCTGTTGGTATGGTACGCCCATAGAGTAAATCATGTGATGATTGACATGGCATATACCATATAAAGGATTTGATTAACACATATAAAGGCAAGCTTCCAATTCATTATGTTTCACTCAGTTATGAGATAACAAGGAAACACTATGAATGTCTAGAGAATCAAATTACTCAATGACGTATGTATTCAAGTTACTACCCTTGTGGATGAGATCATATGGGTGTTAAGAGTATATATACATATTCTCATTATGTTCCTGATCAGTTGTTATTGTGGAAGGTTGATGGACAACAATAACACATAAGATCAGAGTGTGAGTTGGTTGATGACTAAATCTCATTAGTCATGATATGGCAATATCAAACTAAGCACAGAGATACATGTTAGGGAACAATGTATCTGACAAACCCACCTTGAGAGTGACGCATGGAAACCATTATATGGTAAGTCACAATCAACTCTCATAGTGAAAGTGGTGATTGTGATTCTTAGACCTAAAATCACTGCACTCGTCACATGTTGTTGGGTACCCTTTGACATCATCAAACACAGTCCTGAAACATGGGTTGTTATAAAGGTGATGATTGGGTGACTTTAACACATGAGAATAGACTGTGAGTGATAGAAATAGGATTTGTCCCTCCTACCGGAGTATGATATCCTTGCCACTTGATAAGCAAGACTGAGAAACGCATGCGCATGCACATGTGAATCAATATATGATATTGAGACCACATTATTTTATATAGTCTGCTCTTGGTTCAAGAAACATGGATTGAACATTGACAGGATGATGAGTTCATGCCTTGAGTTCATTCCCTATATCAGAGACAAATGAATTATACAATCACTGTAACACCTTCCACAGATTGTAGGTTGAAGTTGTTATCCAACTTTCCATTCACTTGGGTAGCACTGACGTGCGACTAGGAACCACTCCTTACTTGTGATGTCATAAGATAGTTATGGACATTCACTGCCAATGTGACATGAGACCGATAGGGTCACACACATAGGAACTCATCTAGAGGAGGGGCTTATCTTAAATGATGATTGGATTGATTACTAAAGTGTTTAGGTATTTAATTCACACAACATATTGATGGATTGGCTGACTAGACTGCCAAACGACCATCTCAAGGTGTTGAGATGGCCATTTGGGAAGCCAGAAGGGCATCTCAATTGTTGATACAACCGTTTGGGGGTCATGACAGATGGAAATCAAATTGGCTAAAGTTTTGTCCTTGAACCGACCCGTTCAATGTGAATGAACTAATTGACTCATCTCAGACTCATCAGGTGGCCATCTGGGTGAGAGAGACGGGCATCTCGCTTGGATGAGATGGATCGGTTGGGCCACATGAATATTCTGGATGTTTCCTGAATAGTTTTGATTGCACAAACTTAAAGTGCAAGTAAATTAATATATGATATTAATTGGAATCAAAATTGCAAAATTAGTGTGCAATTGGAAAACTGCCAGACATACATATGGAAGTATGAGACGATCGTCTTGCACACCCGATGATTGTTTGGGTGTGCCAAACTGCCATTTCAGCTATCGTATGTTGTGAAAATTTAAGATATTTCAGTCCCTTCCACCCCCGCACAATCCCGTACATATTTTGAACCCTGACCCTAGCCTCTACTATAAATAGAGGGGTACTAGGGTCTTCCCAGAGCACAACTACAACACCCAAAACTGAGAATCAGTTCCTATGACAAGTGTTGTCCTCTCTGGTTGTAGTAACCGAGAAAGCCAAGGAAAGTCCTACCCGACAGGGAGGGATAGCCAATGGGAGAGATCAACTAAGAAGTTTTCGTTCTTATCTAATTAATCCAACTCAATCTTGTGATAAATACTACTTCATGTTTGGTTACCTTGGTTAGCTAATTCTTAAATACATTGTCCTTTGGATTTGATCCCAAACTATACTGCAATAAAATTTGTCCGCTTATGGGTGGTATTACTGTACATTTATTTTGGTAAACTCTTAGAATTCTATTCCTAGTGATTTTGTTAGCGCGCTGATTTCCAAATCAATGGATCAACCACATTACGATCTAGTATACCTATAAATGATGATATGAATAGATGTCATTATTTAAACCAAATGATTGCTTTGACATTAAATTGCAAAGTTATCAAACACACACTTTCAAATCACTACAATTGCACATTGCAAAGTTGTCAAACACACCCTTTCAAATCACTACAACTGTACACTATAACAATGTTAACTTATATTGACCCTACAACACAAATAATGTGTCCGAAACACCTCAAACATACTTTTACACATATGTTCACCTACACACACACATAGAGAAGCATCAAGCACATAGGGAGTAAGTCCTATCTACTCCCCAATAATTGGTTTGGATGCCTTTATGCTTGTGGGTTCATGATCATGGGTCTTTATAATATGCTCCTTCTGGCATATTACAATTTTCACATGTTTATTACAAAATGACCGTTGTCTATACATTCTTCTCCCTCATATTAAAATATCTCTACCCACATTATGTTTTGTTCATCACAGCGATTGCATTTTAAATTTAAATTATTTGCATTACATATACGATTGGTGAATTCAAACTGTTTGTTCTATATAAGAGGTGTAATAGGGGAGAGGAGGTCGTTAAATCCATAAATGCACAAGTATATTTAATTATTGAAGTTTATTGCATTTTCCTCTTTGTTAGGTTCAATCAACCTCTTCTAATATATTACAACTTCTATATGCATATTACAAATTTCTACCATCTTTACAGTTTGATCATACATATAACAATACAACTATATTAAAACTTGTTCATGCATACACACAAACTGTATAATTCACTTGTATTTTCAATGTCAATTTTTGCAATGGATACATGATCGGTGAATGTGAACCACTGTTCGTTCTATGTAAATGGTGTAGTAGGGGCAAGACCACCAATATCATGAATGCAATAATTTATTCAATTCAATAGTTTGGGGTTTATTTTATTTTCCTTCTTTGTAGGTAAGATCAACCTCTTGTGACATATTATAATTTCTCTATATATATTACAAAGTTTCTATTATATTTACAGTTTGTTCATCCATATTATTAATATGTTCAACCACATTACAGTTTGTTCCTGCATACACACACTTCATAAACCCACTTGTATTTTCAATCCAACTTGCAGGCGGTGGATACATAATTGGTGAATGTGAGCTACTTTTTATTCTATGTAAAATGTGTAATAGGGGTGAGGAGTCCATTGAATACATAAATATACTAGTTTTTTTTTACAGTGGAAAAGCTAACTTTTTATTGCATTTTGTCATTATTCATGATTACATTGAGTTCTCAGGGAAGTTCTCCAACCTGAGAGTTGTTACATTACTTTGTAGAGACCTACTAGCTAGGAAGTGACTAGCTTTTTTGGACTTCCTGTAAGTATGCCTAATGTTAAAAGCTAGCATTTGATCGCATACAATGATTATTTCTCAAATTATCAGATCTTCATACCCTCATCTGTGCTCCCTTCTCTTTACTGCTCTCACTAGTTCTAGGCTGTCCGATTCAATGCTTAGTGCGTTGAATCCTTCTTGTGTCATTGTCTTCAGTGCTTCTCGCAGTGCCATTGCCTCTGCCATTAACGCTGAGGTGGCCTGTGCTGTCCTTCCTTACAGAGTAGCTCGGGTCTGACCTACCTCATCTCTAATATGATTGCCCCGACTGAAGCTCGTGACCCCAGTTTCCAGCAAGCATCCACATTGAGCTAGAGGACGCCCCTCCAGGGCGGTTGCCATCAAGCTCTTCTCAGTTGTGCTCTAGTGTTTGTTGATGTGCAATGAGCCTGTTGGTAGCTGTTATAGTCCTTCACCGTGTCAGGAAGCTCATTACTAATGCTGGTTCATAAATGGGTCGTTCATCACAGAGTCTTTTATTGCATGCTGTCCACCCTATTATGTGACTCGAAGTATGGTACGACTTGGATTTCAGATCCGATTAGGAATCCGACTATATATATGTACACCCTTGTTAGGGTTCGGTAATCATCCTGTATTCTTCTTTGACGGCTGCCGCCGTACACAAGGTGTCCCTTTGTAATCTTTTCTCTGAAATAGTAGAAATCTCGCCCCCTCCCGTGGACGTAGGTCATCTCGACTGAACCACGTAAATCTAGTGTTTTAGTTGTGTGATTGTTTCTCGTTTCTTGTTCTTTCGCTGCGAAATCGTCGTATTCTCACGTTCAACTCTTAACACACCCAATTCACATTAGAGTTGCTACCTCTGATGCTTCCCTCATATTGTTGTGGTTCACCATCCAGTTGAGTAGGGCATCTCTTGAATCCGTCATCTGTAAGGTGCTCGAGTAGTCTTCCGTTGCACATGTCCACATGCGTTGTGCGTACATGCACCGAAAGATTGCATGTTCTGCGTCTTCATCATTGCATTTGCATCTCAGCACTTGCTATTCTCTATGATCTCTTCGTTTGCAGTTTGGTCAGGTAGTATATCTTTGAAGTATCTCCACAAGAAGTGTATCAAGTTCGGTGGCCATCATTTGGCCCATAGCTTCTTCCAAACTCTCTCCTCCTCCTATGATGCACTGACGAGTCCCTCTGCCAGGAAGGTGTATGCCGAACGGGTGCTGAACTCACCTCTTGGGTCCGGTTCCCAAGCAATAGAGTTTACCCAGCCTGGGTTGCCCACCGAAATTGAGAGGATGCGTTCTGCAAAATGTGATTGCAAATGGCCCCTTACCTTCTTTTCATCCCAATTTCCTTCTTCATTGAGTAGGTCGGAGACGTACTCCGGTCCATCCACGCCGTTAACCAAAGTATATACTGGGGCATGCAGTCCTGCAACCCATCTTTCCCTTGATATTTTGATACTTGAGCTGTCCTTTATTCACCATTTGATTCCTGCCCTTACTTCCCTCGTTGCTCCTTGTTTGCTGCGCCAAGTATAGCAGGACCCATGGCCTGGGTTGGAATCTAAAACTGATGTTTGTCTATAGTATTTGTCCTTGATCACCCTACCCACTAATTTTGTCTATAGTATTTGTCCTTGATCACCCTACCCACTAACGAGTTTGGATCAGTGGCTAATCTCCACTCCTGTTTAGCCAGTAGCACCTGGTTAAAAGCCTTGAGATCTTAGAATCCCAACCTGCCATGATGTTTTGGCTCACACAATGACACCCACTTTATCCAATGGATTTTACTTTCTCCCTCCTTGAAGCCCCACTAAAATTTTGCAATCATGTTGCTAATATCCTCAAGAATGCCATCTGGGGTTTTAAAGATGCTCATGACATAGGTGGGAATAGCTTAGATAATGGACTTTATGAGGACTTCTTTTCCTGGTTTGGATAAAAATTTTCTTTCCATCCCTGCAACTTTTTTCATATCCTCTCTTTAATGCTACTGAAAACTTGCTTCTTGGAGCGTCCCATTGCTACTGGAAGTCCTAGGTACTTTGCATGTCTATCCACTTTATTGACATTAAGGATGCTCTTTATAGCTTCCCTTCTTTCCACCTATACATTGGTGCTGAAGATGACTTCGGATTTCTCATAGTTGATCTTTTGACCTGACACTCTTTCATATTGGCTGATGATACCATCTAGGTAAGAGCACTCTCTTGGGTCGCCCTTGCAAAAAGGATGCTATCATTTGCATAAAAAGGTGAGACATTCATGGGCCATTGCGGTTGCTCTGGCCCCATGAATCCTCCCCTCTTGGTTAGCTTTAAGAAGGGAATATGAAAGGATTTCAGCACAGAAAATAAAGATATAGGGGGAGATGGGATCACCTTGGAGAAAACCTCGTGTTGGTTTTATAGGTCCTCTCCTTGATCCATTTACTATGACTGAGTGTGAGACGCTTGTAACACATTCACTAACCTTGCTCCTCCATACATTTGGGACTCCCATACTTTCCATTATCTTGTCCATGAAGCTCCATTCGACTCTATCACATGATTTGCTCATGTCAAGTTTCAGTGCCATTATTTCTCTTCTTCATCATGTTCAACAGTTCATATGCTATCAAGGCATGATATGTTATCAATCTTCCTTGGACGAAATCACTTTGATTTTTAGAAATCATTTGGTTGAGAAAGGGATTTATCTTGTTAGCGATGAACTTTGTGATAATCTTATATGATACATTGCATAGACTTATGGGGCGGAATTCAGTGATTTTCTTTGGGATTTTACTTTGGGGATCATAATAATATCCGTCTTGTTGATCTCCTCAAGTGTTCTGTTCCTTTTCCACCACTCCTATATGAAATGTACCACAGATCTCTTTACGATGTCCCAGAATTGTTGGTAGAACACAACCTTCATGCGATCTGGTCCTTGAGATTTATTTGGGTGCATCTGTTTGATTGCTTTCCGGAATTCCTCTTCTGTGGACTCTGTCTCTGAAACTGTTGCCTCTTCATTTGAGATTACTTTAGGTATGTATACAAGTGTTCCTTCCATCTCATCCAGATTCAACGTGGTAAACAGATAAGCAAAGAACTTCACTGCCATGTCTTCTATTTTTTCAGGTTCTATCTTCCGTTGATCATTCGCGTCCATCAAGCCTTCTATATGATTTGTTTTCCTTCTTTGACTCTCTTTATGATGAAAGTAACTTGTATTTTTGTCACCATCTGTCATCTCATTTGCTTGAGCCCGTGCATGCTAGTAGCTTTCCAGTAACTTCAACAACTCATTGACCGTGTCTGTGTATTTCTTACACTCCTACAACGTGTTTGCATCTGGTGGTCTATTTTGAGCCTCTTGGAGATTTTCTTCAGCCTTCTGTAGCCTCTTCTTAATGTTTCCAAATTTGTTTTTAGCCCACATTTCCAATCTTTCCCCGCATATAGTCATTCTTTCATGCAGTCCAGTGCCAAGGGCATCTCTCCATGTCTTTTCTACAATCTCCTTGCATTCAGGTGAAGACAGCCATAAGGTTTCAAATCTAAACCTTTTCTCATTCTCATATTTTTTCTTTGATAGTGCGGTCGTTAGAAGAATGGGTGTGTGGTCAGAATACTGGAAGGGAACATGCCTAACTTTACTAACTTGGAAATTGTTACACCACTCCTGATATGCCAAAAAAAAATCCAATCTTTCCTTCAATCTATTCTCCTTCTACTTTCCCCTTTGCCACGTAAAAATGTTTCCAATGAATCCCAAGTTTTTCAACTGGAAATCATCAATCACTTCTCCGAAGTTCCTCATCTGCCATTCTGCTCTTGGTTGACCCCTATTTTTTCTCTGTTGGAGGTGATCTCATTAAAGTCACCCCCTATAATCTTTGACACTTGAGACTACATGCAGATGGATATCATGAGGTCCCATGTGTTTTTACGATCCCCCACTGCTGCCCATCCATAAATGCCCATGAAGCAAAAGGTATTTGGATGGCCACTTTATCCCACTTCAGTGTAAATGTGATGTTCTAAGTAGGAAACTATTCTAATAGCATCTCTTATACACCATAAGCCCATGCCTCCCGCCCTTCCTATGCTATACACACCAAAACCGTTCTTGAACCCAGAGCTACGCCTTAGCTTTTCCTACTCCCTGCTTCTCGTCATGGTCTTTGAGATGAAGACCAGGTCAGGCATTTCTCTCTAACACTTGGCTCTGAGAGAGGTGTGTAGCCCAGGGGTGTCCAATCCCTGGACATTCTAGCATAAGATTTTCATTGCCCTTCATGGGTCAGGTCTACTCCTTGACCCGCTACTTGCATGCTCACAACAACTGTTGAAAGTCTGGTGTTGTGTACTTTCTTACATAAGTTCCTTATTTCCATATCAAAATCCATTGGCTCATATTCCTCACACCTGCCCCGCTTTTCTCCTCCTCTCAACCCTTTTTCTACATCTCCTTGTTCACCGCTAAAAATTCCATTACTGTGAAAAGGTTTGACCTTCCTCCTCACCTTCTTCATTTTCACATTCCCTTCTACCGCTCTCACCGATTTCGTTTAAGTAGTTCTCTCTAATGTTGGCAGGTGACTTGTATCACTGTTTGCGTTCTCCTTAGTCTCCTTCCCCTGTGATATGTTCTCCATATTTGCACTTTCTTCCTCAAACATGTGTCCCAGGTAATAAGTCTCACTCCCAAGATTATGGCTTCCCTCTGCTTCCTCTGTAGGAGGCTGTTCTAGGATCTTAAATGCCTTCCTCATGTTTGTTTTTGGGATTTTGAGCTTCTTTTTCTCTAGTTCTTTCTTCTGTTCCTCCTCTCGCCATATGAAATCTGACCCCACAAATTCTCTCCATGCCTGTTCCATCATCTCCTATGTTGTCCTGCCAACGTTCACACTATCTTCCCCTATAGTTTTGTCTGCACCACCGTTTTCTTTAGTGTATAGCTTCAACCTGTCTTCTCCTTGCTCAATGCCTCATCTATCCTCCTGATCATCTTTCCCCTGACCCCCTTGCCGCTCTAATTTTTTTTGTGTTGGTAGCTTCCTTTGTCTACGTTACCTCACTGGATTATGACCTTTTAATGAACATGATATGCTTCTTCACTTCCTTCTTACGTATCAGATCTTCTGAGATAGGCTTGATCTGGTGTTTTAGGGGCAAGGCCTTCACCCACAACCCCCATTGCTTTTATAGATCAGAACCCTCTTCATCCTTCTCACAATCCCTATTCGCATGTATAATGAGTCTGTAGACATAGCAGTATGTTAGGAGCCACTCGTACTTGATGTCAATCTTCACCATCTTGCCATCTTTGTCCCCAATTTTCTGTAGTTGTTTAACAAGTCTTGTGACATCCATACTGATTCGGACTCTACAATACGAGTTCCAACCCAAATTGCTTTGGTCGATCACAATAATGTTGCCTACCTTCCCAGCGAACAGTCGCATCCGAGCGATAACGTAGGGGTAGGTTATAAAATCTAACCCAGAACAGGCACTTTGTGAGGCTGACTTCTATTGGTGTGTCTTCTTCTCTGATCTCCTTTGTGATCAAGAGGCTATTGTCGAAGTTCCAAGGTCCCTCCTCCATTACTTTCTCTCTGTCTCGCCAATGTACAAATTGGATGATGAATAGTTTGTTAGCAATATGCTTGAACGTGGCTTCCCTCCATAGCACCCACACTCTGAGGAGCGTTCTCATCATCATCGGGAAGTTGTACGGGTGAGCTGTCATTAACTTTCCAATCAGAGCCAAATCCTTGTGGTCGCTCTTCATTTGGATTTGTTCTTTTCTGTAGTCGATCACATATTCATCCTCTTCATCTTCCATGGTTAGTTTTGTGCATGTCACACTTAAGTCATCCTCCATCAGAGGTGGAGTAGGTACCTAGAAAAAAAACAGAGTGCTGCCATGGTGATCACAGAGGGCAACTTGCATAGCAGAGACACTCGCCTAGGAACCCTATCCAATAACACATCCGACGAGAGAGACATATTTATAAGAGATACTAGTTTGTTTAATTCAATAATAGGATTGGGGATTATTTAATTTTCCTTTTTAGCAGGTGCAAGCAATCTAAATTGAAAGCAATGATAAATTGAATGTGTTATTACATCAATTGAAGGTGATAATCCTTATTCAGATGAGCCAATCCTAATGCATCTAATCTAGTACATAAGTAAACCCTACACGAATGAAAGTTTATCACACAAGTGACATAATTATGAATTGAGAAGATGACTAGAGATTGAGGTGTAAGAAGAACCCTACTATGTTCTATTTCATAAAGTGACTAGTCTTATAAGGAATGGAAGAATTGTTTCTTTAATTGCCAAAATTCCATTGGAAGTTAAATGACATAGTACTCTCATTTTAATGCAAGAAAGGGCATGGAAAAGAGTGATCTGAATTGTGATGATAAGTTGTGACTGAATTAATAAATGAGTATGATGAATTCTATAATGTGTTTATTCTAATTACTTTTGGGTTGACCTAAATTAAAATAAATACACCAAATTTGGACATTGATGGATGCCAATGACATAGAATTACTGTATGTTACATGAATTAAAAATGATTAGTTCCAATAATGTAATGAACATGAAATGAATGAATTTAAGAATAACAAACCTAAAATGTGGAGAAAACCAAGTAGTTATCTTGGTGGATCTAAGAGCCTAACTCTAACAATAATTTGATGAGCTATGTGATTTTAATAAATAATTCTCTAAAATACAGAATTAAGGAATGTAGATAAGTATAATTTAACTCAATTATAAGATGAAGTTCCATGACGTGGATTGATTCACAAGAATGCACTCTTGAATTGTAAATGTATGCTAGAATACTTTTATTTTTAGAATGATCCATTCTGATGAATTGCAAATGAGATAAAATATGTGTTGAATAGTAACCCTAAGTGAAGAATGGGAAATAGTAAATGAGAAGTAATAAGTTTTCTATGCACATTTATGCATTGAGGTTTGTTTATATCTATTGAAATTAGATGGGATAAGTTTATGATGTATATTATACATGTTCTGAGCATGATGGTTATCTAGTATATTCATATGTTGATAGTGATGTAAGTCCTAATGCCTTTGTGAATATATATTGAAATGTATGAGATGAATTGCAATGATAATAAATGTGGTGGGATTGGATAACATGTATTGTTTGTATTCAAAAGCCTTGATTAGGGCAAATAATTGATAATGAGATTACATCTAAGACTGGTATCAGACTAATAGTGAACCATATGAAATGATGTGAGGACAAGAAAGCATGTATGTTGTAACTTATATATGGTTGTGCTTCTTAATAATGATTGTATTTCTTGTTAACCCGAATCTAATTCATGTCATTTAGTTGCATGAGAATATACACACATGATAAATGATGAATTGAATTCTCTTTAAGATGAGAAAGATGAATAGTTAATAAGTGAAATGATGAGTACATCTAGTTTGGTTCCCCACACATCGTGAGTTACCCTCGAGTTCCATATTGGAGAAGATAAATAGATCTGCTAGTAGTAATCAAAGGATTATGAGAAGTATTTTAAGAGTGTAGATTGAGACCTTGAAGGTTAGACCATCAAGATTTAGGAGTGAGTCACATGATGTGTTTATGTCTCTAAATTCACTATTGTGAAAGTCTATGTCCATAAGGGATGGACTCTATTGAAATGTAATTTGTGAAACATGAGAAATATGATGATATGTAATAATTTTTTCTATTTACGCCTATCTTGTTTACCCAAAATGAGGACTTAAGCCTCTATAGGCGACCCTGTGGTGAACCAAGATTTGTTGTTGATATCTTAGGGTGAGTTAGCTAAACCCTAAGATAATGAGGGTGAGTCATTGGCACGAGAATCAGACATGGTGAATTCTACTTGATGCGGTACAAGCCAAGTAGTTTCAAGGAAAATCAATAGAAGATGATAAGCCATTTTGAATATGAGATGAATGCTTGTTATATTTTTTTTACTACTAGTCGATAAATCTACTCTTGTTATATATGTTTCTCATTGTGGGGAAATTAATCATTATATTATAAAGATAAATGTTGCCTTATTCTTATATGTCTAGTATGGAATCTTATTTTGAATGTTGACATTGGTTTATGATAGGATTGACTTCCACTCTTATTTTGATATGGATTTACTTGTGAAATGAATAGTTATATTGGTTAGATATGTATTATGTGGACTTCAACTTCATGACTGAAGTATATGTTTCTATTCTAGTTGGTGGGGTGTCATGAAGATGATGTTATTGTAATGTGGTGATTCTGGTTTTTTAGATCTTGACTTGTTTCTCTTACAATAGGATTGTCATTTTGAAGTAACTAACATGTACTAATATGTTCATAGATATGATCTTAAAGTTGTTTTTGAAAATGGATTAGACTAGATGAATACCTCATTGATTGATTAGATTATTGGCATAAAATAGAGGTGCTAAATGATAGAATTATTTGTTAGACGTAATAATATCTATAAGTTTCTTCTAAGTTCAATGTACTTAATCTGATACTAATGCATGTACTTATCTCAAGTGGGAGATATCCACTCACTGGGGCTCTATATGGCCACATTAGGTTGTTTCACATGTTTTAGTTATAATATTGTCCAGTAGAGAGGTCATAACAAAGAATATGTAAATACAACAATTTAGATTAGAATGTCCTTATACCCTCTCTTTCCTGGGATGGGTTGTAGTTCAAATTTGTTTGTTTCATATATATGTAATATGTTTTACATCAAAGTACTTGTGTGTAAGAAGGTCTGATTTGACTTTCATGGTGTTGAACAAGATTCGTGATAATTGAGTACGTGAATGTTTTGATGTGGAATTTTCTTCTTAAGTTTTATAAATAAAAGGAAAAATTTACATGCATTTCTCATATATTGTGTTGTCATGTTTGTTAAGAATGAGGTGTTTTGTTTCTTAATATGTTAGGTTTGTAGTTTCTATTTAAATTAATGCTAATTAAATGTGTGGTCCCGACACTACTGGACAACCGTCAAAGGCTACCACTTTCTAGCATTGATGGTCGTCACCTACCACCTATGTACCTCATTACACTTCCATCTTCATCATCTTCCACCCTAAAACACCCATTTTTAGGAGTTTGACCACTCTACATCCATTATCCATGCCTTTGGATCTTAGAGAAGGGAGGAGTACATATTTTTTTTTGGTCAGCTAAAACTTCTGTTACTATATAAAAACCAAAAACTTTGGGTCACATGTACAAGGACGAAACCCCTAGACAAAAAAACAAAGCAAACACATGGGAAATAGAAGCAAGCCCTAGACGGTTGCACCATTTCTGCTCAGATCCAGGAATAGGAGGATCAAGAAGATCAAAACAAAAGCCAAACAGAAGTACAGATGACATATGTCAAACACCTAAACCCCAACAAGAAGACATTAGCATAAAACCATACACTGAAAGATAAATGCCTCCTTGAGGGGAACTCCATGCGCCATCAAAACACCACATGCAAAACTGACCGGCCTGCATTCAGTCTTCAATAGCTGCTGCTCAGACTAGCGTTACCACGGGGAACAAGCATCTCCACGACCTTGAACCAAAGAGATAGTTGCCGAAAATGAGAACATTTGCCTTCATAGTTGTGCTACGTTACAGAACCAAGAATACAGGGGAGGAGTAAATCTTTGAGTCTACTAAATAAGAAATCTTTTACACCAAGCTCCATGGATTCTATTCCCCTTTTCTTCTTCATTTTTATATTTTCCATTATCATGAGGGAATAAAAGGTGACGTTGATACCATGTTGGGGAAATATTATTGTAAACACTTTGGAAATGTTATCTTATTACCTCTATCTCGTTTCCCATCTATTCCTATGGTGATTTCTGTTTGAAAATATCTCAGCATAGGAGAATGATGCATATGTAGCTATTTAAGGAAAACCTCCTAATTCCTATTAGTAGATCCTTAGCTATATGCCTCTCTTCCAATACATACCTCTATTTTCCTATCCACAAGTGTGATATCTAAGTGGCTAGTAGTGCCTCAATTGGTGTATTCAGAAACATCATGTCTATAGGTTGAACGAAGTGTAAAATAAGGTAAAATACCCTTCTCCTTCACCCCACCATCCTTTGGCACCAAGTAAATTAGGATAATCACTTCTAGGGACCTAGACTAATGTGATATTGATATTATTATACATATACCCTAGCTAGTTGAACCTTGTGAGGCTGGATATGGGGTAATAGAGACTAGTTCCTCTATGTACACCCTATACCACCCATGGTCAACTAGTAGTATAATATAATTTGCCAACATCCCTGTAAGGAGTGGGATCCCAGAGGGGAACCACTCCCTAATAAAATAAAAAGGCAACATCCCCAAACCAAACACCAACATAGATTTTTTCTCAAAAGGGATGATATCCAATTTATTCAACATGAATGTATCATAACGCCAGAGTAGCAGCATAATTCAAAGATGTATCTAACCATTACAAAGCTTGTTATCATTACTAGTCTTTCACCATGCAGAGTGATATAAAGGAAAAACTAACTACACATAGGACTAGCTGAGGTTCACCTAACAACTTCAAGCAAGTCTCCCATGAGGTTCCAACTTCACTTGTTGTGGTCCAAGTCCACCTTGATTTCCTTCTCGTAGTCTAACACCTGGGGTTGGAAGCGTACCCTATAAAGGAAAAGAAAAGATAACATCAACAAAAAGCTGGTATGTGCATACTAAAATAGAGTTGAGAAATTTATGGAATAAAAGGACATCAAGTAAAGGATGCTTCCCATATAAAGGAAAAGGACTACCCAAAGAGGGCATAAAAGAACAAGTGATATCAAAAGGAATTACTTGCCATAAAAATAATAATAAAAGTGGTGCCACAAAGGCACATATAAAACTTGGGCATAAAACCCATCATAATAATAACAATCCTGCATGTATGTGAGATAAACATAGCACTAAACAATATAAATAACAAAGGCGGCAAAGCCTCATAAACTTGAAACCTGATAGAGATTGGCATATGACCAAACTCCCAAATAAATAAAGGTGGGACCAGCCTCGTAAACTTGAAACCAGGTATGGGGCACATAACCTCCATCCCAAAAATTATAATAAGGGTACATAACCCAAAAACCAATGCAATTACACTACTCTAGGGCTACTGAGTCACATAACATGCTTAATAGAGAGGCAAGTAAAAAATATAGTCAGATTTTCAAAGTAGCCACCACAAAAGTGACCAACATATACATCCACCTCATATGTGGGCAAAGGACATCACATGTCATCATGTAGATTTCCATCATGAACAAATCATAATAAAAGACAAAGAGAATGTCCAAACATGATTACAAGATCAGTAACAAATAAAGTAGTTCACATGAACCATACTTTTCAAAAGAAAGAATATTGTGTAGGCTAGTGTCCATAGGACCAAGAGAAAGAAAAAAATCGGTGAATCGCTCAAAATGAATAATATGTGATGCAAACATACCTTACTCAAGAATCTAAATAGTCCAAATTCAGTCCTAGATCCAAGCCTAGGTCTCCAAAACACCTAGGATGCATATATCTAGAATTAGGGTTAGGTTTACATTAATAATTCAAAACCCTAAAAATTGCCTTTATAATTAGTGAATTAGGTTATCAAAATGATGCCAAGTTTAGTCTATCTTTTTCTGAGTTCAAAACATATTCTATTATATTTTTCTTACTTTTATATTATTAGTTATAAATTTTGCAACTTATTACCTGTTTAGGAAAATCCATAAAAATCGCATATTTACAACATTAGATTTTGGCAACAAAACCAATACCATTAGAAATCTTATATTTTTTAAATTTCAGAACATGTTTTATTATATTTTTTGAGATGTAAATAATTTGTTATAAATTTTCAAAAACCAACCAATCATATAAATCCACATCAATAATTGGGTCGTGTGAAAATAAGAGGGAGAGAAAGAGAGTCACGTGGCCTGAGTTGGCCGAATCAGGGCTAGCCAACTTGGCTGAACCCATGAATAGCTTGGCAAGCCGCTCATCATGAAAAAGAAAAGCAAAATAGAGTTAAAAGACCAAATTGCCCCTCAGAGAAAAACTAAAAAAAGAAGTGAAACATAGGGGTAAAGTTGAGGAAATAACATGGGGGAATAATACCCAAGCTTTGCTCGTGACATGGCGGCAAAGCAACTCGAGCAATTTTGGGTGAATTTGTGATATATGATCATCAACCAAACCAAAGGCATAGAAAGTATTTGGGAGCATTATGAACTCACCTATACCGGCAATTTGTATGCCGGTATGCCCAGGAGCCCAAAGTTGCTGCCACAAAGTTAGCATAGGAAGAAGTTCCGGGGTGGATGTACGACAAGGCTTCAATCAATTTGAAATAGGGAAATGGTAGAACATGAGTCGATGAGGAAATATGTACCTTTATTTATATGTGGGGGGTGGTCTTCAGGGTTATGGGTAGCAGCCCTCTAAGAAACAAAGAAATAGAATTGGGCATTATACAAATCCTCAATAATCCAATAGAATTTATGGACCAAAAGATGCATCTTTTAAAGAGGAAAGCACATGGGAAAGAATCATGAGGAAATGTTGAGTATAGCTCGAGAAATATTGATTTGAAAAATCCATGTGAACAATCCTTCTTTCCCAATCCAGAGTGAGCTAGACGATGCCCGGGAGCCGTTGGATTGCAGATCTAATGGTCCAATTCACTCGCATGTGATTAAAAATAAAATTGGTCCAAAATATAATGTGTGACACATTAAATGTGTTTAAAAGTAAGATTCTAATAAAGTGAGGATTCATTAATGTATCATTTTCTCTCTCTTCGTTTGAGGGTGCAAACCAATCCCAAATTAAATGAAAACTTGCACAGATGCAGATTAAGGCATGTAGATTTCAATTATGAAATTAGATTTTATGTTTGGAAACGTTTGATTCATTAAATAAACAAATCTTATTTTCTCTTTCGTCATGCATTAATGACTCTAGGATTCTCAAAATTTGATGAAACTTCACCCACAAGTCAAATTAAGTATGTTGGGTACGAATTTGCCATAAATTTTACATGTTGAAGTGGTTTTTACATTTATTTAACATTTTGTAGGTTCTACACACTTTCTCTCTCCTAATTTCATCTTTTTATCAAATATTCTCCAAATTGAGTGAAAATTCAGTTGTAGATTATGAATCTAAGATTATTTTCACTTTTGGAGTCGTTAAGTATTTTATCTCATATTTTGAAGGAAAATCACCTTTTCTTTTCTAAATAAAATGTGTGACTATTATTATCCTAAATTTTATGAAACTTGGCCTCCAAGCCAAAACATATCCACAGAAAAATGAATGTCTCCTTTTATTGATTTTAGCCCATTATCCATTATTTCCACTATTTCTTAGGTTAAATAAATCAATATCTCATTAACATGTTTAAAGCATTATTATTCATCCCTTTTTCTCTTCCTTGCTCTAAAAAGGCTAAAGAATGATCTTGAGCGAATATACTCTATCATTATCTCACATAAGTTTATTTATTTCATATCTAGTTGAATTATGTATCATTATTCTCAATTATGGACACCTTGTCCTATTATTCACATGATTACCTCATGTGACATATCCTATGTACCCTTCATTGATCTTATGATTAATATAAAAGTATTATGTCATCTGTGTTTATCTATCTACATGTTAGGGTGATTTATTCATGCATTTACATGTTTAAGATTTCAATTAAGCTACTAATGAACATACCTTTATCCTTGTTTGACTAGACCCAAAGATCTAAGGTCTCTAACCTCCTATCCTTGGAATAGAATTAGGTTCTAGCTTTTGATATGTTACAATCCCACTTTATTATTTGGTTTGATAAGATTGTTTGATTGAATTTGTTGCATGATAAAACCCTAACTAGGTTGATAGTCACCCCACCCAAACAACCCACTTCCCTAATGGATTGCTTAAAATCCTAATTTCTCACTTTCTTAGCTAGTGTTAACTTAATTAGCTTCCTTGCTTGTATACCTAGTTAATTACCTTGCTCATGACTAGTTAAACTTTTTTGTAGTAGTTAGTTATTCTCTTAGTTTCTTGTGCTATGTTTTGATAGTTATTTTCTTAGGTTATCCTTTACTTGTCAAGTTGGTGTACTATCTAGCCTTGTGTAACTAGTTGTTCTCTCTTTCCTTGTTTAGTCAGGTGTTCCTTTACCTTCCAATTAGTATTGATTTTGATTCGTGTATTTTTGTTGCTAGTCTAGTCTAGTCTAATTATAGCTATGCTTAGTTAGATAATGTTAATTGTGTAGGTTTAACTTAGGCTTGGTTCTTGCTCATTTCCATTTCTTGTTCAATTAGTCTAATTCAAACCCAAATCAGACCCTAAATACCATGCACCTTGCAATAATAACCTAGTATCACAAACCTATCTATAGTGCTCCATATCTCCTTGTGGATTGACCCCTAACTTGCCTTCTCTATACTATATTTCAAGCTCGTGTGCCTATGTACATTGTTGTGTTTTTTTAGCATGTTGATTAGGGTCTACAAATTTTGTTAGCCCAATTATGTGCATCTCTCGCACACATCAAGATTTTTAGTATTGTTGTTGAAGAGAGTGGTGCTCGACCTAGCTAGTTTGTTTTACTTTGACTTTTCCTATTGCTCTCACCATTGCTATTATTTAATCTTTGTGTTGTTATTGCATTTGAGATTACCAAATCTTCTTGCTTGTGAAATGTGAAGGCGACAATGTATGTTAGAGAAGGAAGAGATGGCTAATCCAAATGGAAGACCAACACATCATAATGGAGAGACCCAAAATCATATCCATGACTAATTCATTCTATGAGTTTATACATCTCCTATTGCAAAAAGAATTGAAGCTACGCTCATCCAAGACTTCTCCATTCCTCTAGCTCTTGTGCATATGCTTTCAATCTTCTATGGTTAGATCACAAAAATCCTTACAAGCATGAATGATATTCTAGAAACATGCTCAACTTTCTAAAATCTGACTGCAACTAAGATGTCATTTATTTGACCATGTTATCCTTCTATATAAAGGAAAAAGATAAGTATTGATGTTCTTCAAAAATAGAGATCAAGAATTGGGAATATATGAAAAATTCTTTCTTGAAAAAGTTCTATTCTATTACAAGGTAAACACAGGTCGGTGTGCCATGGTAAATTTCAGCCAAATGGATAAATAATTCCATGACTTTTTGGTAAGGTTCCAAGAGATGGTGAAAGAGTACCCTAACCATGAGCTTCCCCTGTGGCAATTTGTCCAACTTTTTTTATTCTGGTCTCTCACGATTGAGTCTATCTATAGTAGACTCCTCTTATGGAGGTACTTTCATGACCAAACCCCCCGAAGAGTCATGTCCCTTGTTCGAACACTTGGTGGAGAATTCAAGGCATAGAGCTTCTAGCGTGGTTATGATTGTGACCATGCCATTGGTGTGGCACCTTCAGTTTCCAATGATTCAAACCCACAAATAATGAAGATTTTTGCAAAAATGATGAATCTTATGAACAATAAAGTGGTAAGTTCTCCTAATCATTATGCCAATTATATTGAGTCTTTTTGTGAAGAGGTAAAGGCCATTCACTCTCAGAGAAACCAAGAACAACAAGGTCCAAGGTACAATTTGAGATTCGTAGAAGAGATTCTTTCTAAGCTACATAGATTTGATGAGGTTCAAAATAATATGTCTACCCAAGATCAGAATATTAGTAGATTTGAGCAAAGAATGGAGCAACTTTCTCAACAATTTCCCTCCATGTGGAAGGGAAACTTCATCCCCAACCTAAGAGAAATATAAACAACTTTAGTGGATTGGTGGATTCTCCTCAAAACAATTACATTACCCCAGCAATGCAAATGCAACCCTTGCACCAACGCCAAGGTTCATCACACCCATATGCACACCCTCCACCAAAAACACCTTTCAACTATCCACATTGCCCTAGATCATCTAATCAACCCCACGAAGTCAGTCCTCCTCAACATGGGCATGCCCATGTGCAACAACCCTACCATCAAAGCTAGTTCATTCCTCCTCCACCACCGCCATCACATCCTTACTAAGAATATGTTTGCCCACATGTTCAATCATCACCTCCTCCACAACAAAATTTTTCTGGTCCACCTCGCCCTTTTTATTCTCAAGAGCATATGTGGAGGTTGTTACCATGTTACAAAGGGGCAAGACCATTGAGAGACTAGGGTAGGTTGTTGGTAGTGATATTGTGATGGATGAAAAAGTTAATATTGTGATTCCAATGGTTGGTGATACCAAGATATCGAGTAGTGATATCATGATAATGAATGACACATTGCCACCATTACTCCTTTTGTCATGCAAAGGAGTGGTACAGTTCAACCAGATGATCCTATTGTGTAAGAGACTTCATCCCCAGATGGATTGGATGGTCCTTCTCCATCCAAGAGAAAGCAAAAACATACTGAAGACATCTTAGAGACATTTAGGTTACCACATAAGAACATACCCCTCTTGGATGCAATGAAGCAAATGCCCACATATGCCAAATTCCTCAAAGATATGTGGACATATAAGAGGAAATATGTGTTGACCTAAGTGTTATGCATTGTCCATATTTTGATGATGACTTAACCATTCCATTCTTATGTATATAATATGTCTACTTGAGATTGATATCGGGTATTAGGTACATGAAAAAGAGCATTCCCATCAATCCCTAGCTTGATCAAGTTCAAGTCAAAGGAAATGCAAATACACTTTTGTGGAAAACACCCTAAAACCCTTTGCATGATTTTTTTAATCATTTGTATTTATGCTATGACTTGTAACTAAGATAATAAAAATAAGGAGCCCTTAATTCGAATGTTTAATCACTCTAATGACATTTTTCTAAAGTACAGCACATAGTGTTTTTTCATCGAGTTTCTCCCACGACAAAACTCGACCGACGCCCTTAATGCATTTTGATAATATCCAGGTTCAGTCAAGTTTCAATACACAGAACTCGACTGACACCCTGCACTATCAAAACTAAATTTAAGTGATCAGTTGAGTTTCATATAGGATAAACTCGACCAATGCTTCAAATTTACTTTGTCATATAGTGCAATCGGCCAAGTTACCTTTATTGAAACTTGACAAAATGCACTGTACGGAGAATGTAGAAAAAGTGATTCTAACCATTGGAGTGTTGCAAAACTCAAAATTGTATCCGTTGCAACACCCCAAATGGCTATAAAACGCTCCTTAGTGCTCGTAGCCTCTAGTGGACACCCCCAACAATAAATAGGACCTCTTGGAGTTCATTCCAAGGTTGCTCCTTCATGCTATTCAAGATCCTATTTATAGTTGAGTGCATCCAGTCCACTAGAGCCCCTTTATCTCTCTTGTTTGCAAATCAAAATGTCCATATGAGTGAGATAGGATATGTGTGAGAGAGCTACTCCCTTATAGACTTGTAAAGCTCTCAAAGATTCCCTTTTCCCAACTCCTTTCTTCAAGTGCTAGTTGGTGAAAGATTCTCCAAGTTGAAGGAGAAGGTGCAAGCTTGTTTAAGGTGTAGAAGAAGGTGCAAAAGCTTCTGTAAGGTGAAGGAGAAGGTCAAGGATGAAGATCCGAGAGTGTAAGTGGGTAAATCCTTCAAGGAAAAAGAGTCGATGCAAGAAGGGGATCTCCTTGGAAAATGTGTCCAACTTCTTGTAAGAGTGCGTAAGACCTTGTAGAGGTAGAAGTCTCTAGCTCACCGGATAGGCAAGACCTTAGTTGGTTATTGGCTCCCTTGTCCTCAAAGGGAAGGTTGGTATCCTTGACTAGGGAAAGAAAAGTCATGTTGTATGTCTTATAATGGAATATAAGTATACATTGGTTGCAAAATCCTAGAGCTTGACCTCTCTAGGTAGTGGAATGACTTTGTCCTAGTTTGGAGATTGGAACCACTCATAGCTTGTTCATTGTGATTGCTTAATATCTCTCATCCTTGCTATGTATAGTTAGTTACACTACAAATTTAATATTTGCAATCCCATATCTTATAGTAACTTGAAGGCCTAATGAGTTTTGTGCAAGTGTTTTTAGCTCTATTCACCCCGCTCTAGAGACCATTGAACCAACAAGTGGTATCATAGCCATGGTCTTCTCTGAAAAAATCTCCCACGAGATGAGGAGATGGGAGACAACCAACTTGGGTCTCTCAACTTGGAAGGTGGTTTCTCCATTAGACCCCCAATCTTTGACCACACAAAATTCCTTTATTGGAAGCGGTGGATGCATTTCTACCTTCAAGGAATGAGTTACGTCATGTAAAAGGTAGTCATTCTTCCATATAAGGAGCCGGGGGTGATGTAGCTACTTGGGATGAAGCTACACTCAAGAAGGCACAACTCAATGCAAAGGCAATAAACATCATCTATGCTGCCATCACTCCCTCTGAATTCAATTGGATCACATCCCGAGACACATCCCATGAGATTTGGAACAAGTTGTGCATCACCTATGAAGGCACAAAGCAATTCAAGGAGTATAAGATCTACATGCTCAAGGGTCTCCTTGAAAACTTCAACATGGACAAGAAGGAGAAGGTGGTTGAGATGTACACAAGGCTCAACACCATCCTTAATGGACTTGCTTTTTTGGGTCACACCATGGATGGAGGGACCATCAACTCCAAGATTCTAAGGTATCTTCCTAAGAGATGGAAATCTAATGTGACTTCCATTGAAGAAGTTAGAAGCCTTGGTGACATAACCAACGAAGAGCTTATTGGAAACCTTTAAGCTCATGAGCCAAGACTTGACAAGAAAGAGGAAGATGAAAAGTAAGAAGATAAGTAATCAAATAATATCAAAGACAATGCCTTCAAAGCTCAATTGGAGGCAATGATTCTTCAACAACAACTTGCTTACCAGTCTTCTCCTCCCTCCTCTAGTGAATATGAAGCCCTTATTGACAATGAAGCAAACTACTCGAAGGGAAAGAACTTCAAGGGAAATCCATCCTCCTCCTATACTCCAAGGTGCTATGAATGTGGGCTAAAGGGGCACTACAAGAATGAAAGCTCTAAGGCCAAGAAGTCATAAAACTAGAGTAGCTCCAAGAAAGTGGAGGACTACAAGAAGGATGGAAAGTATAAGAACAAGGAAAAGAAGGAAAGAAGAATCAAGGATGCAACTCATGCCGCATGGGAAGAGTCTTCTTCAAGTGATTCAAGATCCAATGAGGGAGAATGCCATATTGCAGTCATGGCCTCTACTAGTGAAGACATTGGTAAGGTAAGTGAGGTGAGTTTACATGAGTTGTCTAAGGAAAATCTCATTAATAGTGCCTAGTTCTACCCACTCTTCTTATTCCGAATGCAAATCTAAGAAGAAGAGACTAGGGAAGATCATACATGATTTGTATGCTAAGATTGATATTCTTGATCAAAATGAAAAACTGCATTGTGATAGCATTGATTCTTTCTAAGGGCAAGTTCTTGATCTTGAGCTCCAATAGAATGGAGTTGAAGTAGAGAATGGTATCTACCTTAAGAACATCAATAGTGTTAAGGAGCAAAACCAAGCTTGACTTGATGAGCTAGTTTTACTTAGAACTGAAAATGATGATCTTAAACATGCTTGTGATTCTATTAATGATGAAAATATAATTTATCTTGATGAACTTATCTTGCTTATAACTAAAAATACTATATTGCATGCTCAAATTAATGATATTTCTTCTAGACCTTTATTTCCTAGTAATGAGGTAGCTAGCTTTACTCTTAAGAGAGATTCTTATCATACTAAAGCCCTCTGTTTGGAGGATGACTTACTTCATGCACAAGATGATCTTGCTAGCTTATATTATACTATAATTACTATTAGTGATGATAATCACAACCTTAGAGCTTCCTTGCAAAAATTCCTCAAAGGAAAAAAGTCTCTCAATGAAGTACTAGATCACTATACCAAACATAGTGGTAAAAGTTGTTTGGGATATTAGGGAGCTCCAAAGAGCAAGAGCAAGGGACCTCCTATTTCCCATGGAGTCATCCGGATCTTAGAACCCTATGGTTTTTGTGCATTACAAGAGTTATGACCATTACTCTACTTATTGTCCTTTTAGAGAGAAGGGGACCAACCCAAAGATGAAATGGGTCCCCAAGCTAACACCAAATTCTGAGGTTTGAATTGGGCACCGAGATTTTCCTTTCTTGTAAGTAAAAGGAAAATGGATTGTTGATAGTGGTTGTTCAAAGCACATGATAGGTGAAATCAGCCACTTCAACCAATTCAAATAGAAGAAAGGAGGATCAGTGCCATTTGGTGAAAAAAAGAAAGGTAAAGTGATAGGTGAGGGTAATGTAGGTGATTCACTATGCATCAAGAATGTTATTCTTTTGAATGACCTACATCACAATTTAATTATTATTAGTCAGTTATGTCATAATGGATATCAGTCAATTATGTGATAATGGCTATCTTGTTCTTTTGACCTAAGTAGAATGCTTGCTTCTAGATTCCCTCTCCTACCACTGCTACAGAAACAACGTTCAACGTCACTTTTCAGGGTGTCGGCTTTTTAAAGAAACCGACACTGATAAACATTACACGTCGGCTATTAAGGAAAACCGACATCCATATTTGAAGACCATCCAGACACGAGTATCGCTTTTTATTCAGCGTCGGCTGAAGAAAAGAAACCGACGCCTAAAATAGCCCGCAAAATCTAATTTTTTCGAGCGAAAAAAATTGCCCCCAAAGTGTAACATACATCGTCGGTGTTTTACCTAATAACCGACGCCTAAAGAAGATAAAAATTGCGCACAATTTTTACCATATGAGCATCGGTTGTCGTGGGATAACCGACGCTGATAAGGGTTCACGCGCCCTCCCTGCCAAAATTTTTAGGGTAAAGGATTGTCCAATTGGCATCGGTTGTTATATTCAGTCGGCGCTTATTATGTTTAGGTGTCGGTTGTTAAGATGACCAACGCCTTTTATTAACTTAATAGCCCCCATGAGAAGCAGACTCTTCCCCTTTCTTCTGTTTCATCGCGAAAACAGACTCTGCCTTTCTCCTCCCGATGACGCCGCCGCCGCGCCTGCTTCCTGCTGCGTCACCGCCGCCTGCTGCTACTTCTCTGCTCGCCGCCGCCGCCGCCTGCTGCTGCTGATTCTCTGCTCACCGCCGTCGCCACCTCCTTCTCCTACTGCTTCTCTGCTTGGTGCTGCTGCTCCTCACACCGTCGCCGCCATCGACAAGGACGAAGCTCGTCTCCACACTGCTAGCTGCTCGACGGGTAGGCCCTCCTCTTCTTCCTCCATGCCCCTCTTCTTCTTCCTTACCAACAACAAGAACGACCGTGTGGGCTGGCCACGACCGTGGATGTGTTAGCCGACCATGGCCGTGCTGCCCAGTAGGGCCGTGCTCAACCAACACAACCACGGCCGTGGCCAACCCACATGGCCATGCTTACTGTTGGTAAGGAGGGAGAAGGAAGAAAAGAGTGTATATATTCAAATGAAATCAATTATGAATTTGTGATGAAGTCAATTATATGATGAAATCAATTATGTTCAATTATATGATGAAATCAATTATGTTCAATTATATGATGAAATCAATTATGTTCATATCTTATGATGAAATCAATTATGATGAAATCAATTGTGATGAAACCCTAACATCTACATGAATCCCTATTGCATGATGAAACCCTAACATCTACATACTCTATATGATACCTAAAATTGAGATGAAACCCTAACATCTACATATCTATCCAAGATGATGAACATGCATGGACACTCGAAATGTTGAAATCAATGTTATAGAATATGATACCTAGATTAAATGATGTTACATGAAACCTAGGATATGAATGATGAAACTAGGATTGTAGGTATTGGAATGACAACATACATGTATTTGTTGGCCTAGAAACCCATCCAAGATTTACTCATTAGGAGTAAATCTTGGATAGTCCTCAGTTTGGGACTTTTCTTGAACACCTGATCCCACTTAGGATGTAAGTGTATAATGTGTATTGGGTTTTCAATAAAATTTCGGCAGCATTTCCCCGTTTTCAATAAAATTTCGGCAGCATTTCCCCATTTGTTCTCTAAGTACATATGTACTTGGAGAACAATGGGGAAATGCTGCCGAAATTTTCTTGAAAACCCAATACACATTATACACTTACTAGTGAGATTAGGTGTTCAAGGATGGGATAGGTGGTACATGTACATTTATTATATATAAGAATGACATCACATGTATTTGTTAATCCTAGACCCTAATCTTATCCTAATATATACTTGTTTTCTCTTTGATCATAGAATGGATAGATCATGGATGTCAATTCACAATCGCTGCACCCCAGAGTTTATATATGGTCTTGATCAGTTTATTAGATTTGTCGAGGAACATAGGAAACAACCTGGAGATAGGTTCTACTGTCCATGTAGGCATTGCGGTAACAACTTAAAAGTCAGCACTGGTGACGAAATCAAAAGTCATGTCATGTGCAATGGGATTGTACAAGGCTATACAGAATGGCACTGGCATCGAGAGATTTCAAACCTGTTAGCAGTGGATGTCGATAGCAGTGCTTGGGTGGAAGAAGAAATTGTCTCCGATGACGTAGATGTGAACGAACCAGTTCCAGTAGACTTCATTGATGCGATGCTGGATAGTTGTGGGGTAGAGCACACCGATCCACCTCCCATCTTTAGAAACATTATGCATGATGCTGAGATACCGTTATACACAGGTTGTACTAAGTTTACAAAGCTTAGCACTGTGTTTTGATTGTATAAGTTGAAAGCTAACAATAGATGGAGTGACAAAAGCTTCACTTCATTGTTGACTTTGTTGAAAGAAATGCTTCCTGAAGGAAATGAGCTGCCAATCTCAACATACCGAGTAAATAAATTCTTGTGCCCAATGGAAATGGAGACCAAGAAGATACACACATGCCCGAATGATTGTGTATTATTTCAAAAAGACTATGTGGATTTGAAAGATTGTCCAAAATGTGGTGCGTCACGGTATAAATTGACGACTTTGGGGGGAGTCCAAAACTGGTTCTCCTACCAAGGTGATGTGGTATCTACCTATAATATCACGGTTTCAACACTTGTTTGCAAATCTGATAGATGTGAAGAATTTGAGGTGGCATGCATATGTTAAGAAAAATAATGATGGGATCCTACGACATGCGTCTGATTCCCCACAGTGGAAGAAGATTGATCTATTGTACCCCAAATTTGGTGAAGAAGACATGAATCTAAGACTTGGGCTTTGTATAGATGGGATGAATATGTACGGGACATTGAGTAGCCAACATAGCACTTGGCCAGTCACGCTTGTTATATACAATCTTCCTCCCTGGCTGTGTATGAAAAATAAGTATGTTATGATGTCATTGTTGATATCGGGTCCTAAACAACCTAGAAATGATATTTATGTTTATCTTGAACCTCTAATTGATGACTTAAAGAAACTCTGGGGTGAAGGTCTGATGACCTATGATGCTTCACAAAGAGAGACATTTTGTTTGCATGCTATGTTGTTTTGCACTATTAATGACCTTCCAACATACGGGAATTTGTCTGGATATAGTGTCAAAGGAGCTAAAGCGTGTCCTATATGTGAAGAGAACACTAATTCAATAAGACTAAAACATGGCAGCAATCTTGGTCATCGAAGGTTTCTTTCAAAATTCCATCTGTATCGTAGGAAGCGCAAATCATTCAGTGGATGGAATGAGGAACGGAGTGAACCTAAACCTATACCAGGGGATGTTGTTTATGAAAGAGTAAAAGACATTGTCAATGAATTTGGTAAGAGATCACAATGCACTATGGCCACACAGAGTGACAATTCTTCATTCAAGAAGAAGTCAATATTTTGGGATCTTCCTTATTGGAGTTCTTTGACATTCAGGCATTGTATCGATGTCCTGCACGTTGAGAAAAATGTCTGTGATAGCCTCATTGGTACTCTGTTGAATATACCAGGTAAGACTAAAGATGGGATAAAATCCAGATTGGACCTACGTGAAATGGGAATAAGGTCAGAATTAACAGAATTACATGAAATGGGTAATAAAAGAACATACTTACCTCCCGCTTGTTACACGTTGTCTAGAAAGGAGAAGAAAGCTTTTTGTGAATGCTTGGCAAATGTTAAGGTGCCACAGGGTTACTCATCCAACATCTGTAGATTGGTATCAATGAAAGATCTGAAGTTGATAGGTCTTAAATCTCATGATTGTCACACTCTAATGCAACAAATATTGCCCATGGAAATTTGATCTATATTGCCGAAGCATGTAAGGTTTGCAATCACCAGACTTTGTTTCTTTTTCAACAGTCTATGCGGCAAAGTTATTGACCCTGATACTCTTGATAATTTGCAAAGAGAAGTGGTTGTTACCCTATGTAAGCTTGAGATGTATTTCCCTCCTTCATTCTTTGATATCATGGTACATCTTGTTGTCCACTTGAGTAGGGAAGTGAAAATGTTGGGACCAGTTTTCTTGCATTGGATGTATCCCTTTGAACGATACATGAGTGTTTTTAAAGGTGATGTTCGAAACCGTTATCGACCTGAAGGGAGTATTATTGAGGGTTATGTGGCGAGAGAGGTTATGGATTTTTGCAATGACTTTCTGAGTGGTAATGACACTCCCGTTAATGACAAGAATATTGAGGAGGGTAAAGGAATTTTGGGATCACGGGTGAAAGTAATCAGCCATGAGCAGTTGGAACAAGGTCACTTGTATATTTTACACAACATGGATGAAGTGAGTGTTTATATCGAGGAACATACCAATTTCATCAAGAGACAACATCCTCGAGCTAGTTCAATGTGGCTTGCTAGAGAGCATAACAAGACTTTTACTAAGTGGTTTGAAGATAAAGTCTTACATCAACTATCTCAAACACCAAATGATATTACAAAAACTATCAAATGCTTCGCCTTTAAACCAAAATCGAATGTTATGTCTTATGAAGGGTTTGACATTGATGGGTTCACATATTACACAAAGTTCCAAGATGATAAGAGTGTCGTCCAAAATAGTGGGGTCAACCTTCAAGCGTTGACTATGTATTTTGCAAGTGTAAAGGATAAGAGTCCACGTGAAGCTAAAATGTCATATTATGGTGTCATTGAAGACATATGGGAGTTTGACTACATAGATTTTAGAATTCCGCTCTTCAAATGTAATTGGGTTGATAACACCAAAGGGGTTATCATGGATGAATTGGGTTTCACTTTAGTGAACTTTGAAAAGATTGGTGAGAAGGGTGAACCATTCATATTGGCATCACAGGCGAAACAAGTATTTTATATCGATGATCCTGCAAATGATAAATGGTCGGTTGTTCTTCATGGTAAAAGACAGTTCATTGAAGATCCTATAGATGAAGAAGAGTACTATGATAAGTATGATGACTCCAGTCCATTCTCAGTTGGGTTGCCAACTTCACAAAATATTGAAGCTAATGATGACTTATATGTGCGCGAAGATCACAATGAAGGATTGTTAATTGATAAAAGATCGCAATTTTAGAGGCATGCATGTTTATATTTTTTATATTTTTCATTTTTCAATGTTTCATTTTTATATATGAACTATATAAAATGCTAAATGTTTGCTTTTTTAATATCAATATCATTTTTAGATATAATGTTTCATTATCTTCTAGTTAATACAAATGATAAATGTTTGCCTTTTTAATGACATTTTCATATGGCTGACCATGGGCATGATGATCGTGATGTCCATGATGAGCATGGTGAGGATACCAATGTAAGTTTTAAAAACATATCCTATATTTCTATAGAAATTCATTATCTTCTAGTTATGTCATATATCCTATATTTCTATATTGGGCTAATTCAGTGTGTTTATTTTGTCAAATTTTAGGTTGATGATGCACATGTACCCTCTGAAGCACTAGAGGCACTTGATGCACATCACCAAAAAGTTAACAAGAAAAGGGGCATCACTCTGCTGAAGAAGTTAACAACGCTAAGGGGCAGTGGATCCAGATTGGTTGTGGAGTTTGATAATGCAGGAAATGCAATTGGAGTGAACTGCAATAATTTTATAAACTATCTTGAGTTTGTCACTCGAAGCCATTGTGGTGTTAAGTATGATAATTGGCATAAAGCTCCTCAGGCGAAGAAAGACTTGATATGGAAGGATTTATGCGTGAGTTGTTATTATTTGCAATTCTATTTTGTAGATTACAAATTCTATTATTTACAATTCTATTTTTGGATACTAGTTAATAGCAATTCTATTTTACAGAATTCGTTTGCATTGGATGATAAGTTGCATCGTAAAAGTGTGATGCAACACACTGGAAAGATGCTAAGGAACTATAGGACAAATCTCAACAGAGAATACATAAAAGATGGTGATAAGAAGAAGAAGAATTCAACCCTTGAACAGTGGAACCTCCTGGACAAAGCATATTGGGACACGTTTGTTGCTTCAAGACAAATTGAAGAATTCAAGGTATTAAGCATCACTCCCAATTTAATTAGTATATGTTGTATTCACCTATTCAAGATTAACCTTTAGTATTACTAACCAAATCAATGTGCATACTAACTAGGCGTTCTGTGAGGCGCAAAGAGCAAGGCGTGCATTGAATGTTCATGACCACACAATGGGTCCAAAGGGCTATGTAGGCGTTCGCCAAAGACTACAGGCGGAGTCGGTTGTTACTCAAGATTCCTCTACTACATTTACCACACCCATGCCTCGCCATGATGTCTGGATAGCTGGGAGGCAAAACAAGAAGGGTGAAATAATGAAGCCTGTAACTACTGAGGCGGCTGTGAAAATGGTACAATACAACTCTTTAGAGCAATCGTTCGAATATTGATTATTTGTGGTGTTTACTTACCAATTTCTGTTGATGGTGATTAGCGGGCGCTGCACGAGCAGAGGAAACATGGCACGTTCATCCCTTAGGGAACAAGGAATGAATTGACAGTTGTTCTGGGTAATCCAGAGCATCTTGGACATGTTAGGGGTGCAGGCGCTGGTGTGGGCATCAAAGCGTTCTTTGGGCCATCCCAGCGCAAACCTGTCGCAAGAGCGGGACTTTATTTTTTTAGAATGTTACTGCAAAAGGGAATTCAATAATAAGAAGCTAATATTTCTTTTATCCATGTATAGGAGAATAAGAGAGTCCAGGATATAGTTGCTAAGAAGGTCAAGGAAGAAATGTTGCGGTGGCAGGCATCTTAGGCTTCCAATCAGCCTATGGCGACCCGCTCTTCTCCTGATGCACATGCTGAGAGTAATCATGTAGACCCACCACCTAGCATGTCTGCTGTAAGTATTGTTTAAGACATAGTAGCTAGTCTTTTCAAGATGATATGTTTTCAAGATGACATATATATATGTATAACATTCTTTATGTAAATTTGTAGGCGTTGAAGCCATGTCGCTTAAGAATTGAAGAATATATTGTTGCAGAGGTGCATGCTTACCCGTCCCTTCCTGGGGCAACGATTCACGGGACTCCAATACCACAAGGTTATGTTTGTGTGAGCCTGATACGTGTATTCCTTGATTGGAGGGAAGATGCATTGCCATATGCCCACCCAGATATTGATACACTTGCTGAGGCAGAAGGTGGGGTGATATTGTGGCCCAAAGCGGATGTCGTCTACACTACTAAAATTGTAAGATAAATTTACATTACGTTAAATTATTAATGTGTAGATATGAGGTCAATTGATCTAAAATTATATATACATGTTAAAAAGAAGACACCCGGAGAATCTAGGCCTCCACCTCCACTTCATGCATTACCAAGTTGGGTTCCAACTGACCTAAAATTCCTGTTAGGTCCTGCTTGTAAGGAAATGGCAGTATGGCTATGTGCACATAATATACATTGCCCTATAGTTGTTTCTTTAGAAGCAGATTATGCAGGTTAATCATATGAAAGTTCTCTATTTATACAAGATATTATTGAGTTGTTTATCTATGATTGTCTGAATACATCAATGATAGAGGCATGGATAAGGTGAGATCTTGTTTATACATCTATATACCTTGTGTAGGATCCGGTGATCTGGTTTCTTATATATTAGTGCATACGTAATACATGTTTTGCAGCTACTTAGTCAAAATTCAATGTAAACAATTTGGATTTGAACATGTGGGATTTTTGATTCCATCATTGATTAGTCTGGTAGCTAAAGACCCTGATAACGTTCAACAATACTGTTGTGATGCTTTTAAAATTTTCTGTCAAAAAAAAGAATACGATAATAATAGCTCCATTCAATGTGAAGTAAGTTTACTTTGCTTATAATTTGGACTTGAGAAAACTACATTTTTATTGTGGATTTTGAGTTATAAATTTTTAACTTTTTTACCTCTAGCGCTAAGCATTGGGAGTTTCTAGTTATTCTCCCCGGGACATTCACTGTCTATTATCTAGATCCTGCAGGGAGTACATTAAATCCAAAAATTGGACACGTAATGAGAATGGCATTATTCTGGTGAGAAATATTTCATTTTTATATACGTTAATATATGTTATTACATTACTATTTAATTATTCAATTTACTATGTTACATTAACATGTAGGGGTTTAGATGCATTCAAAAAGGCTGGAGGAACGGTCCCCAGTAAAAAGAACCAACCAATAATTTGGGAGAACGTGAAAGTAAGTTCCCGACTCCAATGTATATGTTATTTATGTGAATTGTGCTTATTTGTATTTTTTAATATTTTGTATCCATTTTATAGTGTGCTACACAAGACAACGGTTGGGCATGTGCATACTATGTGATGCGGTTTATGGACGTGATTATCAAACATGCAGATAAAATCAATGCCATACCTAAGGTATTATATATAGTCTCATTAGATAGTATGAAATATATCAATCTTATTTATATATTATTACTTATATATAGATCATTCTCTTTGCAAGTGTTTAAAATTGACCCCACTACAGGTAAAGCCTTAAAAGATGTACATGCTCCATATACGATGGAAGTATTAATTAAAATAAGAGAAGAATGGGCAAGAGCCATACAAGGAGTGGGGACTGTAAGATATAATTGGGATGTTGATAATGATGATGAATGATATTTTGTAAATGAATGTTTATACAAGTGTTTCTACCTATGAATGTTTCTACATATATTTGAATGTTTCTACATATGTGAATGTGAAAATTGAATTGATGTCTGAATGTATCTACCTATGTGTGAAAAGAATATTTGTTGATTTTACAGGTTTGTAGCCTATTTGTTGGCTGATATCAATGGATGTCGTAAACCTGCAGTTCAGAACTGAACTGCAGGTTTCTACATCCTGCTGACCAACCACAACCGGCCTGCAAACAGCCGTGAAAAACAAAAATCAAACCATAGGCATCAATTATTTGTGTAAAATTGACAACAAAGGCTTACATCGCCGGTTAATAGAAAAAAAACCTCTGCCTAATGTTGCCAGACAGCACGATCGTGCTGCAGCATCGGTTAATAGAAAAAAACCACCGCCTAATGTTGCCAAACAGCACTACCATGCTGGCCAACAAGGCCGTGGCAGTAGGTGATATGGCGTCGGTTACAAAGTCGGTTGATAACAAAAAATAGCTGCCTAATGTTGCCAGACAGCACGGCCATGGCGGCAGGTGATATGATGTCAGTTATTGGTAGAAAACTGACGTCGATAGTGTCCTATATGTTGCCCTTTTGTGGTGTGGATGATTATAGCGTCAGTTTAGTTACATATAATCGACGCCGATGGGGGCCCTACTGGTGCGTTTTCGGTGGCGTGAAGCATTTTAGCGTCGGTTGGAAAACCAACGCCGAAAGGGTTCGACTTTTAGCGGCGCCCACATAGGCGTCGCTTGGAAATCATCGTGAAAAGTAGGGGTGAGCATCGGTCCAAAACCGGACCGGACCGGACCGAGGACCGAAAATCAATAATTTTTGGACCGTTGACCGGACCGTTTGGTGGTCGGACCGGACCGGGACCGGACCGTTTTGACCGCGGACCGGACCGGACCGGACCGTTTGGACCGCAATCAGCCTTTTTTAGATGTTTTACAACTTATTTAATTATACAAAGTTGATAATCTTAGTCACTTCTAACAATTATATAACTTTAGTATCAAACATTTATACTAGTAGTACTTATATATGTACTTTATTTGTAGTTATTATAGAATACACCTTCAAATATATATGAATTTTATATAAAAGTTAGTCTGCGGTCCGGACCGGACCGGACCGGTTTTGGACCAGACCGGACCGGACCGGACCGAAGACCGAATTTATCGAATTTATTGGACCGCGGACCGGACCGAAGTTGAAATGGACCGGACCGAACCGGACCGAATTGAGCGGTTCGGTCCGGTTTTGCGGTCTGGACCGAGATTTGCTCACCCCTAGTGAAAAGGGCTTAAATAACCGATGCCAAAGGACAGATCTATAGTAGTGTACAATGTCATATATAAGGAAACTAGAAGTGGTGATCTCTATGTTATTGTTCTTGACTCTATTCATCCTATTGTTGGTAGATGCCTTGTTGTTAATTTGAATGATATTTCTTTGTGGCACCATATCCTTGGTCATGTAAATATGCATTACTTGAAGAAGTTGAGAAAAAAGGAATTGATCAAGGGACTTCCTAAATTGAATTTTGAGAAGGATGAGGAATGCCAACCTTGTACCCAAGGAAAGAAAACCAAATCCTCCTTCAAATCCAAAGGAGTCCTTAGTACCAAGAGAGCTATAGAACTTCTTCACATTGATATATTTGGACCAATGTAAACTCAATCTATTCATGGTTGCAAGTGTTGCCTTGTGATTGCAGATGACTTTTCTCGCTATACTTGGACCTTCTTTCTTGTTTCAAAAAGTGATACTCTATATGTTTTCTCGGCTTTTTACAAACATGTTGAAAATGAAGCTTCTTGTTGGATCATCTCTATTCGTAGTGACCATGGGGGAGAATTTGAAAATGACTTGTTTGAACATTTCTATGAGGAATCTAGGTATACTTTTCTTCACCTCAAGAATAGATCACTATAGAAAATGGCTAGGACTATGCTTATAGATTATGTCACTCCAAAGAAGTTTCAGGTTAAATCCGTTAGCACTCCATGTTTTGTAAAAAACTGGGTTTTCACTCATCCATCTTTAAAGAAAACCCCCTATAGGTTATGACATGGTAGAAATCCTTCTATGATTACATTCACATTTTTGGTTGTCCTTATTTTGTTTTTGAAACCAAGGATTCTTTCAATAAGTTTGATGCAAAATCTTACAAGGCTTTATTTCTTAGATATAGAACTACCAGTAGAGCTTATATAGTATTTAATAGTAAAGTGTCTAAAGTTAAAGAATCTATCAATGTTTAATTTGTTGAAACTAACCCCTCTATTTCCAAGAATATTATTAATGATGATGTTGTATATTAGGTGATCCCTCACTTGAAAGAGCTCAACATTGTTGATAAAGGAAAAAGGTGATAGTTGATGAAGAAGAGAAATAAGAAGAAAAGAAGGATCCAACTCCTCACTTTGCAAAACATCATTCAAAAGAGCTCATTATAGATAATCCATTTAAAAGGGTGAAGACGCGGGCTGCATACAACTAGGGACAAGATGACATCACCTTCATCTCACAACTTGAGCCAAAGAACGTCAAAGAAGCTCTCAAGGATGATGAGTGGATCCTAGACATGCAAGAAGAGTTAGAATAGTTTGAGAAGAATAAGGTGTGGAACTTAATGTCAAGACCAAATGATAGGAAGATCATTGGCACCAAGTGGATGTACAACAACAAGCTTTATGAAAGTGGGAAAGTGGTAAGGAGCAAAGCAAGGTTAGTAGCTCAATGTTACAACCAACATTAAGGTTTTGATTTTTATGAAAATTATTGTAACTACCTCACTTTTCAGAAACCCCCAATTAAGTAAGGCCAAAAAGATGAGAGCCATTACCTACAAAAATTACCTAAGGATCCAGATTTTAACCAAACAATATAAAATAGTAGATAATTTCATTCATTTCAAAAGATTATAAACAAGATGCTTACATGAACTTTCTATCATTAGGACAATACATTTGAGAAGATATGCCTATCTAATCCTCCTTCTAAATATTTAATGTTTTCATGACATTTCTGTCTTTATCTTCATGTCCTTTATCATGTATATTAGCTTTTACCTAAAACCACATGAAACAAATACGTGATCAATATGCTTTCATATTGGTATGTGGGGTGCATCCAAAATGTGCAAGTATATAATAGCATATATTCCAACAAATACTTGCAAATGTAAACTGACATTTTCTTCACATAATTTTTCTTTTATGTGATATTCATAGTGGCATTATAATTGAACATAACTAAATAAACAACCAACATGTTAATTGTTCAATCCTCGAGAAACACTCAGAAAATGCCGACAAACTAATGCAGTTATTCTTAGGTGTAACCACATACCTGGATGGTGAGCCATGTAGTTTATCATGTAGAATACACTTCAAACATATTATTCAATCAATAAGCAAATCAATCGATCCACATTTTAGTTTGTATGAATATAAATCCTAAAGTGTCACCATCATGTTAATCACATTAAATCTTACTCAAGTTCTAATCTGGAGTTTGGGATTTCTTGTTATCATGTTATCATTAGACTTATACTTCGATACCCTAATTACTATATCCAACATATCTTGTCTGATGATCACTTAGATCCGATTAGTTTTATTAACAACATATCAAGTTAGGACTTTTAACCCCTAATTCTTATATGTAAAATTATTCACATTAGAAATCCTATGTATTCATCATTATCATTTTAATCATATTAGATTCCCATCATGTTAAAAAAACTAGATAATAACATAAAAAGAGAGTTTTACCATATTCAACATGCCAATTCCCAAATCTTGGGGTTTTGTGCTTTTAATCTCCACCTTAACTCATGCTTCACTACTTTTGGAATAGGAAGCATGCTTGGGTATAAATTATATTTTATTTGTTTTCCTCTCGTTTTAGTGATCAATTTTCATATAAAGTCTATTTTCATCTGAGCTACCAATCATTTTGTATGATTTTTGCAAGTTAAAGATATTTGGGCCAACCGAAAAGGTCACGTCAGCAATTCTGAGTATTATCTACAAGGCCCATGTGGTCGGGCCCAGCCAATGGCCCACAACCACTTCATCCATGCTTTGTAGTGCAACTAGGGTTTAAAATATAATGAAACAACTCTTTTACCCTTACCTCAGCGGATGAGTTCCCATAGTGTGTGGGATTGGTTTGGTTTTGACCCGTGTTCACCTTCCACCTCACGCAGGGCGACCCCATGTGCTTCTCCTATGCGTGTTGAACACTGCTACTCCATGTTTGGGTCAGACTGACCAGTGCCACCACTGGAGCCACCAACTCTCCTCTCCTAGTATCATCAACTACCGCCACCACCATTGAGATGCAAGTTTTGTCACATCATTTATCCTCTTGATTTATCCAACAGTTGGACTCCCTTGGTCTGGGAGTAGTGCAGCACCGCTGTGCACAGTCTGGCTGCTCCAGCTACCGCTATGCCCCAAGGACTCCACGGTCCCATCCACTCAACAATGATGGTGGCAAGGAGGAAGGGGTGGGTGCAGAGGATATGAGACCATTGGCGGCATGTTTCTTATGTTGCTTGACACCACTACCGCCTGCCTCTCCCAACCCGTATAAGAGCCTTTCTCTGACCACCATAGCATCTAGGGTATGACCATGAAGCCAACCCCTCATAAAACTCGATAGCCAACTGAATCCCTGAAGTTGAGGCCTCCTCTTCACAACACCCTGGCTGACTCTCTCAGTCATGACCGTAAGAGGGGCATTCTCCCCCATGGGACCATGTTGGTTGCATTATTGTAAATCATAAGTAGGTTTCAATGGTTGTGGGTAGGTTTCCTATGATACTCAATGTTACTGTCGGCTCTCTCCCTCTCCCCACCCACAGAAAGGTCATGGAAGATCACTCTCCCACCAAGTGAAGCCAAGGGAAGTCTTGCTGCTATAGTTTGTTCATGGGGAAGGAAGTACTGCCTCCAATAGAGTAGAACCCTACCCTATATATACATGATACCCCAGATCCAAAGGGGTTAGCAGGGTGTGTGACCATAAATTCCTTTGTCCCCCCATCCTCATGGATATGTAAAGTATTCTCAGATTGGTAGCTAGATTTCTATATGTGATCGGTAGGGAAAATAAGGAAAATACTTAAACATATACTCCTTTCTCTTTTCTTTAGGATAGAAAGCTCACATCTTTAATTCTATAGACCCAAAGGTCACATGAAGGAGCCACATTTTGGCAACCTTGATCATAGATTTTATATTATTCATCTATTTCTCTTTTGGATATACTCTTCCAATCAAGTATCCTTATTTCAAAGAAACTCACTAATATCCTTTCCAAGTCAAATTTAGTAATTGAGATTTATTGGGATGTCTCTCTCATACAAAACTTACTCCTTTTAAACATTACGTAAAACAATACCATTATCCTTTTTCTCCCAACTTCTAGAATTCTCTTGCTTCCCTTATTATTTTCAAATATACAAAAGATTAGATCAAAATATTCTCGTATGATTCCTTAGCCATTGTGTTTCCAATATTGGCTAGATAATTACTCTTTTAATTATCTAAAACACTATGAATCTTATTTTCTTATGGAAACTTATCCAATATTCCACAATTCTATTATTCAACAATTCATAAAGCCAATGCTATTTTATTTATGCATGGATTCCTTCTATTTATTTAACTTGTGCCACAAGCACCCATGCCACAAAGGCGATCCATATTGTTATCCCCCCATAATACCATTAAAGGATTTATTTATCAAAACATTCTTTACATTTATATCATTCAATTTCACTAAAATTGGGGATATAATACATGAACATGTTGCTAGACTTGAATCTATTAGAATTCTACTTGCTTTTTCTAGTTACAAAAAATTCTTGCTTTATCAAATGGATGTTAAAAGTCACTTTTGAATGGTACAATTGAGGAGGAAGTCTATGTGGCTCAACCTCCTAGATTTGAACATGATAAATTGTCTAACCTTGTTTATTTGTTGCAAAAAGCTCTCTATGGAAGCAAACAATCCCCTAGAGCTTAGTATGGAATCTAAAGAACTTTTTGCTAGACAATGATTATATCATGGGAAAATTTGATTCTACCCTATTTCTTAAACACATTTCTAGCAACTTTTTTATCATTCAAATTTATGTTGATGATATTATCGTTGGCATAATTGAACTTGATATTTGCAAGGATTTTCATACTCTTATGCAGAGTGAGTTCAAGATGAGCATGATGGGGGAGCTTTCTTTCTTCCTCGGTTTCCAAATCAAGAAAACCAAGGAAGGTAACTTCATCAACCAAGGCAAATACACAAGTGAACTTCTTAAGAGCTTTGGGATGGAGAACACCAAGTCGATGGACACCCTCCATTCAAACACTACCATGATTGACAAAGATGAAGAAGGTGAGAAAGTGGATGAGAAGCTTGATAGAGATATGATTGGAAGTTTATTATAGTTAACTGCCTCTAGTCCTGATATAATGTTTAGTTTTGGTTTGTGTGATCGATTTCAATCAAGTCATAGGAAATCACATCTCATAGCGGTTAAGAGGATTTTGGGGTATCTAGCCAAAACTCAAAACTTTGGACTATGGTATCTCAAGTCAAGTGACTTTACTCTTACTGCCTATAGTGATGTTGATTGTGCAGGGTGTTTAATTGATAGAAAGTGCACAAGTGGCACTTGCTTCATCCTAGGACCATGCTTGGTTTCTTGGTTCTCTAAGAAACAAGGCACAATGGCTCTTTCAACTATCAAGGCTAAATACATTGCAACAGACAGTTGTTGTGCTTAAGTCCTATGGATGAAGCAAATGCTCCAAGACTTTAACATTCATTTTGATGCTTCTCCTATCAATTGTGATAATACTAGTGCAATTAATATGTCATATAATCCTATATTTCATAGTAAAACAAAACATATAGAGGTCCATCATCATTTCCTTCTTACCCACATTGCCAAAATGCATATTCATATCATGCACGTGGATATGGAGAATCATCTTGTAGACATTTTCAGTAAACCTCTAGCTAGAGAGCACTTTATTTTTATTAGATCAAAACTACTTATAATTGCTTTTGATGATGTTGACATGCCTTCTAGATAATTGTTCATACATCTATATGTTCTTGCTCACCTAATGGTTGATAAGTGCTATATTTACCTAGATTGAAATGCCTTTTTCACTTGTTTTTGGCTATTTTTTGCAAGCACATGTTTTATCACAAAATAGTGACCAATGAAGAGTGGAATGTGCCTAAGCATGTTGAAAATGTATGAAAAGCTAGATAAATAAATTTATATAACACTCTAGAATCTTAAAATTAAATTTTCCATGTTTTGGACAGGCTGCCCAATTGGTCGAGCTTGACCTGGAACAACTTGAGACATCATGGATGAGGTTTGAGCTATAATGCAAGTTCGGTCAAGTTTTCTACACATAGAACTCAATCGATCATGCAAATGGATGCAAATTAAAAATGGCAATCTGCCAAATTTTCTCTCTCTCAACTAGAGAAAGTCGACCGATAGCCGACCTCCAGTGCTCGTCCTCCAACACTACACTAACCCATCCTATCCTACACCCTTCCTAGCCTCTTATCAACCCTCCTTGCCTCTCCCAATTGTGATCTAGGTGGTTTGGCAACCTGCTTTTGGTATGTTCCTTCTCGTTTGGTGGTCATTACATCTCAATCCAACCTAGATGGTTTCCAATCATAGGAAATGATCCGCACCAGCTGGAGCTCCATCTTCCTCCTCTGCTCCTTGCCATGTCTCCTTTGATGGCATCTCCTTCATCTCAACTTCAGCCACGGATAGGTACAAGGAACTCCTTCCTAGGAATCCCTTTCCTTACCAAGCTTTTTTTGAACCTCATTTTGCAACAAATGAGGTGATTAAGGAGGCTTATAGGGTGTTCAAAGCACATCATCTTAGTTCTTTGTGTGTAGAGCATCTGTGTTTCACAAATGCCATGTCTAGCATAAAATTTGTCCACGAATTTTACTCCAATCTCACGTGGAACTACACCACCAACATGCCACCACCTAATACCTAGTCATCCTAACTTCGATGATATCCGAGACCAAGATAACACTCTCTGAGGATTTGTTGAATACTTATTTCTCTGGTACTGATGTTATCAGTACATGGATGGCTTCCCATCCTTCCTACCATGACTTCCTGGACCCTGAGAGCTTCTATAAAAGTTTTGACCATGTGCTTACCCTTCCCGATATCCATAAGTTTTTGAAGAAGCCTGATGTCCCATACCGAAATAAGTCCACCTTACCCTCCTCTTCCCTTGATATCAAGACACTACTAATTGCTTTAGTAGTCAATTGCAATATCCATTCCAAGAGGATTCAAATGGAAGTTGCAGAGAATACTACAACAATCATGTATTGTCTGTTGAAATATCAGAGTCAAGTGTGCTAGTTATATTCTTCATCATATGACCTACTTCGACTCAGGGAAGAACACCATTGGTACCCACCTCCATTATCCTAATCTGATAAGTGGTGTGTTTTCTTACCATGCTAAAAAATCTCTCTTCCATGACCTTGGCTACAAAACAAGTCAGAAAGGAGTTTGTATTAGTGAGACAACCATCAAGAAAACATTTCTTCCTACATCCTCCACCATACTAGGTGCCTCTAGCTATACCTAGGCCCCTCCACAACTACCACCACCTAGACATGATTGTGCCTTGATTTCTATATTCGATGAAACCCTATGGGATATATGCCACATCAATAGGCATACAACCTCAGTGTTCATGACCACATCCACCAGGACCTTGTTTAGATCATGTCCCACATGAACCTAACATACAAGCATCCCTACCCTCCCTACCAGGCTTACCCCGGTGTTGACTTCTTCTTATGCATATAGTCAGTTATACCCTGACTCACCTCCTACTTCTTCAGTTGTACCCCCTGCTACTTATGGTGAACCTACCCCTGGTGCTCCTCTGCTTATGGATTTTCCTATTGGTCCTACTACCACTCTGCTTGTTGGATATGATGGAGTTGTTGCTCCTAGTTTTGAGCTAGACAATGCATTACATGCATGAGGCATGCCTTGGCCTGAGCAACATATCAAGTGGCCTGCCACTCATGCCTTTGGACCTACAGAGGATGAGGAGATGGCAGACCAAGATGTTTAAGATGATGATGAGGATGAGGATGCTAGTATGATGATGTTGATGGTTCAAATGATGGCTCTTCTGATGATGGTGATGGTGCTGAGGCTACATTGATGCCACTAGTGCACATTCAGATGATGATTAGGATTACAAGCCAGAGGATGATGAAGTTGATGACGACCCTGTTGATATAGATAACCTAGATGTTTAGTTATTAGTCTATAGAGTGCTTATATATATCCATTTCTGTAGACTTTTTATGTATTATACATCTAGGAACTGTATCTGAGGATTACTATTTTTCCATATCTCTTTGTTTTCTTCGCTGGCTTGTAGTTTTCATTTTTAGAGGATATCTACTATTATTGTAATCTAAATCTTATGTACCTTAACTCTTTGCTTGGTTCCATCCTATGAGAGTTATTGGTATGTGGTTCCATATTTTGATTACGACTCTATGTTCTCTATGTTTTTCTCTATTTAGTGCTTGCTTGGTTGTTGCTTGTGTAGTTTGTACCTAGGGATAAGACATGTGTTTTATAGCTCTTCTACCCCATGCCTTTTTGAAATGACAAATGGGGAGACAAAATGGGAGCTCATGTAATGCAGGTACCATAGGGGAGAAATGAGCTCACCATATTGAATTATTGCATATGTGATCATTTTCTTGTCAATTATCTGACATACCATGTGACTTGCTAAGATGACCATGTCATATATATATGTGATATAGTTGTTTGTGGAAAGACTAACCATGCATCTAAAAGTAAGCATGAATTGAAGGGGAGCAATTAAAATTGTTCATTCATGTATCCCCTCGCAATTCACAAGGTAAAAGTTTAACTTTCATATCCTTTTCAATATGTTGAGGAATGGTTTGTCATCTTCAAAAAGGGGGAGTATGCTAACCTAAGTGTTATACAGTGTCCATATTTTGATGATGACTTAACCATTCCATTAATATGTATCTAATATGTCTACTTGAGATTGATTTTAGGTATCAGGTACATGAAAAGGATCATTTCCATCAAGCCCTAGCTTGATCAAGTTTCAGTCAAAAGTGATGCAACACTTTTGTGAAAACATCCTAAAACCCTTAGGATGATTTTGTAATCATTTGTATAGATTTTATGACTGGTAACTAAGATGATAAAAAATCAAGAGCTCTTAATTCGAATGTTTAATCAATCGAATGCCACTTTCTAAAATACATCACAGAGTGTTTTGCGGTCGAGTTTCTCATGTGACAAAACTTCACTGACACCCTTGATGCATTTTGAGAATGTCCAAGTTCGATCGAGTTTCAATACATAGAACTCGATCGACACCCTGTGCTGGAAAAACTAAATTTAAGCGATCAACCAAGTTTCATCCAGGATAAACTCGACCAATGCTTCAAATTAGCTTTGACATATAGTGCAATCGGTCGTGTTACCTTTTATTGAAACTCGACCGAATGCCCCTGTACAGAGAATGCAGAAAAAGTGATTCTAACCATTGGAGTATTGCAAAACTCAAAATTATATCCGCTGCAACACCCCAAATGGCTAGAAAACATTCCTTAGTGCTCCTAGCCTCTACTGGACACCCCCAACTATAAATAGGACCTCTTGGAGTTCATTCCAAGGTTTCTCCTTCATGATATTTAAGCTCCCAGCTATAGCTGAGTGCATCAAATCCACTACAGCCCCTTTCTCTCTCTTGTTTGTGAATCAAAATGTCCATATGAGTAACATAGGATATGTGTGAGAGAGATACTCCATTGTCGACTTGTAAAGCTCTCAAAGGTTCCCTTTTTTAAACCCATTTCTTCAAATACTAGTTTGTGAAAGCTTCTCCAAGTTGAAGGAGAAGGTACAAGCTTCTTCAAGGTGTACATAAAGGTGAAAAACTTCTCCAAGGTGAAGGAGAAGGTCAAGGCTGAAGATCTGGGAGTAGAAGGGGGTAGATCCTTCAAGGAAAAAGACTCATATGAAGAAGGGGGTCTTATTGGCAAAGGCTTACAACTTCTTGTAAGAGTGGGTAAGACTTTGTAGAGGTAGAAGACTCTAGCTCACCGGATAGGTAAGTCCTTGGTTGGTTATTGGATCCCTTGTCCTCAAAGGGGAGGCTGGGTATCCTTAACCCAGAAAAGAAAGGTCATCTTGTATGTCTTATAATGGAATATATGTATACATTGGTTGCAAAATCATAGAGCTTGACCTCTCTAGGTAGTGGACTGACTTTGTCCTAGTCTAGAGATTGGAACCACTCTACATAGTTTGTTCATTGTGATTGTTCAATATCTCTCATCCTTTCTATGTATGCTTAGTTGCACTACAAATTCAATATTTACAATCCCATATCTTATAGTAACTTGAAGGTCTAACAAATTTTGTGCAAGTGTTTTTAGATCTATTCACCCCATTCTAGAACTCGTTTATCCAACAATTTGTAGGAAGGATGCCCTAAAAGGTGAGACCCATTGAGAAAGTGAGTTATATTCTACACCATGATTTTCCTAATACAAAAAATTATCATGGATCCCTAATCATTCATTGCAACATTGATATACATCACATTAAACAAGCTCCTTTGGACTTAAGAACAATTGTGAACGTATGCCATATGTTATGCACATTGAACTTCACTACAATAAGTTATAACCAAAAATTTGCACCCTTTAACTGACTAATATATCTGTGAAGATTCTAAGGGAAAGTCAGATTATGTGCTAGTGAGAATTGATGATGAACATCTGTCATCTTTCCTACCAATTTCATCATCCTTGATGTGGAAAAGAAGGTCAAAAACCCTACAGTATTAGGGAGACCATTCTTGGGTATTGTGGATATTATTATTCATGTGAAGGCTGGTATAATGTTTGTTACAGACATGAACATGAAGATTAGATTGAAAATATTCAAGTCATCAACTAGGGTTGAAGTTATTGGTGACACTGATGAGAATTGCTATTTGCTTGACTATGTTGATGATTGCGTTGAAGAGTGCTTACCATCATAGATTGAAACTACAACCAAACAGAGAGGGCCTAAGACAATCATCAAATCTCCTAAAGAATCAGTGGAGGAATTCATGGAATAAGAGATGATCTACATCCTACAATGGCTAGACCCTTAAAGAAATCCACTAAGGAACCTCCCCTCCTTGAGTTGAAGACATTAGCTGAGGGCTTGAAGTATGATTTCCTTGCCCAAATGACACTGTAACATATTGAATCTTGGGTTTATTTTAAAATTTAACCCATTTTCAAGATTTTATTTCCTTCATATTCTTTTTGTCCTTTTCCCTAAATTTATCCTATATTTTCTATCCTCTTTGTCCTCAATGTTGGAAATGAGCAACCCTTAATGGTTTAAACTATATTTACCCACATTCATTTCAATGAATGGGTTTTTGCACAAATATCTCAACTAGTGTGTTAATTAGAGTCTAATAATGCAAAATGACCATTAATGAGAGATAATTAGTAGATTATATTAATTTAGAGTTTTATGGCTTTGTGGGACAAGAAATGAGAAATAAGAAATTTTCTCAAAATTTATTAAGAAATGTACGAAATATATTTATTGGGCACTTAGCATACAATCAAATAAAAAATGCATTCAAGAGGAGAAGTTAATGTAAAGTTAGACTCCACACATTTTAATTAGCCAACCCATGAATTATCAAGTCAATTGGAATTTCTCTACCCTCTTAATTAATTAAATGAATAAGCAACTCCAATATATATAAATGCCTAATGCATGTGAAACCTCCTTGACTCCTAATTAACCTTCCCTTTAAATTTCTTGAGAATTGGATATTAATTGTTGTCCCAATTGAATTGGTATTGAAAACCTTAATTGCGTTAGATTTTAATAGTGCTAATTGACTAAGCATTTAAGTATTTTCCTAAATGCACTCTTCCCTCAACCTATAACGCATCGTTGTGTTAGTACACACCATCTCAAACGCATGAAGTTGTGTTGTCTCCCCATCTGAAATGGGCTTCGTCCCTCTGTGCAACGGGGCATCAACCCCCTATTTCATCTCCTTCCTCATTCTTTCTTTCCTCTCATCCTATTCCTCAACCCTAGTCGTTTTGCCTTCATTCTTCATCTCCTCTCCTACAAATACCATGAGAATCTCTCTCCCTTTCTATTTTCTCTAGGGCACCAACACTCACGGTAGGAGTGAGTGTGATTTACGTTCCTACCACCGCTGTTGGTACTGCTTTCAACTGGCAACATCAGTAACAATGTGCTACCTCTCGGCATTGCCACCACCATTGTACCCCAGTGGTCTCTCTTCCCTGCTCCTGCCCATGACACACTGATGATCAATGAATGATCACCGCCAACCGCCTTCCATGTCCTTCTTCTTGGACCCCAAAACCCTTGTCGCCAACTGGGCTCATCACCAACACACTTCATTGTCACCATTCGCCCACCAAGACCGCTAAAGATGATGATCAAGGAAGCTTCTTCTTGATTGTCAAGACATGTCCTAGAGCCATTAAGACTCTGACGATCTTACCACCTATAGAACCTTGGCCAATGAGATGTTTAGATCCATCTCCTCCTATCCTCTTCTCCCTCATTGAGCCACAATCCTACCTTGCCAGCAACCTAGCTAGGCCTATGAACACCTGCAAACATCTCGAACAACCTGTAACCAAGCTTCTGCTAGGGTGTCATTGAGCATCTTGCTGCTACTCCACGCCCGGCGCCTCCAAACTCCACCACCATCACCGTCCTCATAACTAACAATGTTGTCGAGTATGAAGGACTCTACATACTACTTCTCTAACTTCCTCACAACGACAACACCACAATCAGGATCTAGATCTCTAGATGATCACCAACAACCCCCATCTTCAGAGCAGCCATTGCCTCCCGATCAAACTGTGACATCAACAGCAAGAAGATATAGCACCATCTATAGTTTGTCACAACGGCAGCCCCTTCGACCGAGCTGTATATAGTTGCCTACCCTACTTCGACTCTGGTGACCATGATGTCGCCGCCTTTCCCATTCAGACTTGACTTGTGCAATGCCCTCGACCCTGATAATAGGGCGTCGAAACCACCAAGTGCAATGCCATCACCCCTTCAGACTCGACGCCCAACAGCACCTCTCGACACCCACCTGCAACTCCCGCACCTTCTCATAACATGTTATACACCTTGCCACCATCACTACTTCAGACCCGATGCCTGCACATCTAGAGCAGCCTCGATGCCAACACACCCTGATTGCAGGGCATTATAGCAACCAAGTGCAATGTCGTCTACCCTGACAGCAATGTCGTAGAATCATCTCTTACAACGACATCGACTCCTATACCTGCAACACCACCTGACGTTGTGTCAGCTAGCAGCAAGACACCACCTGAAGATCTGGAGGAATTATCTGGGGATGAACCCAAGACATGCTCACAAACGGATCATCACAGATCCATTGGTTTCCATTTTCTAAGGTCAGTAATTCTTTCCCCTATTTTTCAATAATTAACTTATGATGACAATGGGAAGTAAACCATGTTAATACACACACCTTGTAACCAAGTTAACCCTAGGTATATACATAAATACAATTATAGATATGAATATGATCCTAATGCTGAAATATTGAACCATATATAGGAAATACTCATAATAGGTTGTGTATGTAAGAGTGTGGTTAAATATGAGATCTAAATCTTAATTTATGATCCATATAATAGATCTATAACTAAGGAGTTGTTTTGCAAAATGTGCACATTATTATACCATATTGATTTACTTGAATAACATCCTATTAGTTTATACATGTATCCATGTAGTACTACATATCAAGCGATGGATGTAAGATGAGCATGTTACCTTATTGTAATGTTGATTTTCATGGATCAACTAAGAATGGAAGATTATATATAAGATGAGTTACATTTTAATACTACACATAAATTATCAAGAATTTAGATAATCATGTTTCAACAAACCCTATATACACAAATACATATTTATGCAATAGATGGTAATTATAAATACAAATATAATTATGGAATGCATCTATCTATATTGTCTTCTTATGAATTAAATGGTGAAAAAGATAATAATGTGTAAGAGAATATACTTTTATAAACATATATCTAAATGACATGTTAGTTGGATTAAAGCATGTGTATATTAGTGAACCTAATAGATATTCATGTGGAATATACTTACACCAATATACATAGTAAGCATGATGTTAGGAATAATATGGATTCACATTATAGAGAAGAGAATGACAGAAATAAACCTAAATTGGAAGAATATATATATATATATATATCCACATATATATGAGTTATGTAGACTTATGTGACTAAATATGGGTAATTAGACCAAAGATTTATATATAAAGCATCACATATTCTCTCAACAAAGGTTAAAATCATAAAACCTTACATGACATTAGATGATTGGGAATAGGGTAAGAATAATATAAAAATAGAATAGGAATCAATACGTTCACTTTGACTTGGCTAACATACATAATGTGTTTCTAGGATGAAAAGTTGACTTTCTAGACCAAAGTATACTATTCAAGTTAACTTTTATGTGTGAAAAGAGGTATGTGCAACCCTATTTTTGTATGTGCATTCTAATCCTATGTTGGACATATTTTTATCCAATGCTATTTTCCCAATGAGGATGAGCCTACACCTTAGTTCAATATTTCTTGTTATTTCATTTTAATTATACTAGGGTCTTGGACCCCACTTGCATAAGTTAACAATTTCTTAAATCTTCCATTGAACTAATTTAACATGATGATGTAAATGACTAGTTAACTAATGTAGTGTACATGAGTACAGACCACCCATAGTGGGCATGTGTTATTTTGTCTAGGGGATGTGACCGCTCTCCAAATTTTATATATAATAGGGTGCTTAGGAATGTGTTACTCTCTGTCACCCATAGGTTGAGGTTAGGTAGGTGCCTCAGCCCTATGTTGGCTTAATGTAGTCATATTAAATCATGCATGAAAACTTTATTATTATTTGACTTGGCAGAATTCTTATTTATTTACTAGCCTCATACTTTTGACCCTCTTAGCATAGCAGTTCTTTATCATGCAATACTTTACTTTATGTTTGTCCTTATTCCTTTATTTGACACATACTTTTATCTCCTCTTGTTGGGTGATCCCTACCACCTAGGCTTAGGATCAGAGTATGCAATAGGATCATGGTGAGCCAACCTAAGAATAGGATAAAGGAGTTCATCCTTCCATCATGGACTATTTGTTAAGTTATTTTATTGGAGACATATTGATGTAGTTGAGTTTCCCTCTACTTAGATCCATTATTTGTATAAAGCATGTACACCCTTATTGGGAAAGTTTATGTACTCTTTATGAAATTGAATATAGTCAAAGTTTTAACTTTTGTTGCTATTCATCGGACTTTTTGCATACCATTTTTATTAGTAGAGAGGTGATCTCACTTCTTTACAGACACCCTCCCAGTGATCATATCCTATATTATGTCCTATACCAAGAACATGTTCTCATTGATGTGTTGAAGGATAACAATGAGACCATGTATGGTCTATTGCTGATATGAGGGGAGTAGTTCCATTCATCTATGTGCACATGATCTACTTGGAGCATGATGCTTACCCTAGTAGTAAAATGCAAAGGAGGTTGAAACCAAAGTTAAAACAAGTTGTGACCCACAAGGTTGTAAAGTTACTTATAGAAAGGATAATATACTCCATTTTTTACAGTTATGAGTAAGTCCCATCCAGATGGTGCCCAAGAAGGGTGGAATCATCGTTGCACCCAATGAAGAGGGTGAATTGATGACTGTGAGAGAACAATCCAAGTGGAATGTGTGTTTTGACTATAGAAAATTGAATTCCAAGATCAAGAAAGATCACTTTCCTTTGCCCTTTGTTCTTTAGATTCTTGAGAGGTCGGCATGATAGAGTTTATTGTTTTCTTGATTGTTACTCATGTTACTTTCAAGTGGCATTTTATACAACTAATCAAAAGAATACAAATTTCATATGTACAATTGGGACATTTTCTTATAGAAGAATGCCTTTTTGTATTTTTGATGCCCCATCCACCTTCTAGAGATTTTTGACATATATATTTACGGATATTCTTGACTTCTTGCATGGATGATTTTTTTCATATTTGGAAAAGATTTCGATGATTTTCAATCACACCTCACCGATGTTATGGATAGTAGTGCAAAGTTTTCCTTGTAATTTCTTGGGAGAAAATTCACTTCATCGTTCTCGAGGGTATTGTGCTTGGACATCGGGTATCAAAAAATTTGGATGAAATTGATAAAGAAGAAGTTGGTCTTGTTTCTACTTTGACAACTCCTTCCACCATAATATATGTTTGTACTTTCTTGGGGCATGAAGATTTTTACCACCATTTTGTCAAAGATTTAAAAACAGACCAAAGGATTTGTACCACTTACTTGAGAAATTTTTTTATTTCCATTTTGATGACAGATATATCAAAGCCTTCAATCACATAACGCACAAGCTAATTTCAAATCCTACTATGCAGCCCCCAATTTCTCTAGGTTGTTTGACATCATGACTAAGTGGGGTTGTGCTAGGCCAAAGAATTAGGCTTTATTCCACATGCCATTTATTATGCAAGCAAAACTTTAGATGAATCTCAAAGAAACTGTAACACCACTAAAAAATAATTGTTTGTAATAATCTTGACAAGTTTTCTCATATGTTCTACAAAAAAATAAATGTCTACACCAATCATGTTACACTTAAATGTCTTATGTAAAAAAGGATTCAAATCCAATAATGATGCCCTAGATTCTATTTCTTAAGGAATTTGATTTGTAAATTATTGACAATAAGTGAACTGAAAATTTTGTGATCAACCACCTTTCATGCATTGGGTGCCTTGTGAATAATTGAACAAAATTAAAGAAACAATAACTCATGAAAATATCATGCTAATCAAATCTTATCAAAAACCATGGTTCAAACACATAGCCAATTTCTTGTCTAGTGGAAGAGTGCCTAGAACATGGTTAAGGGAGTAAAGGAAGAGGTTGTTTTCTATGGTGAAAAATTACGTGTGAGATGACTCCCACCACTTCAAGTACTACTCCAACCAACTTATTAGAAGGTGCATTCCCGAAGTTGAGCAACAAGATTTACTCTCCATGTGTCATCTCACATATATGGATGTCATTTTGGAGGGAAGAGAATCACTAACAAATTTCTTCAGTGTGTTTTTTTTGCCAACCCTATTCAAAGATTCTCATGAGTATTGTAAAGCTTGCTTGAAGTGTCAAAAAAGTGGTCATAATTTCAAGGAGGGACATGATGCCTCTATCACCCATTCTAGTGATGGAGGTAGTTGACGTTTGGGGGCATCAAATTCATGGTTCCATGACCTCACTCCTATGGATACATGTACATCTTGATGACCATTGATTGTGTATTCAAAGGGGTTGATGCTATATCAACAATGACAAATGACCACAAGGTGGTTTGTGATTTTGCTCCGATATCTTCAAAAAATTTGGAGTCTCAATATCCATGCCAAGTGATGTTGGAAGTCATTTCATACATATGGTTTTGAGAGTTCATTCAAAAGACATGGGGTGAACCATCATGCAGCTACCCCTTACCATCCTCAAACAAGTGGGGAAGTTAAGATAGCCAATTGGGACATAAAGCTCATTCTCGAGAAGATGGTAAGACCAGACCACAAGGATTGGTCACTCTGCATTGATGAATCTTTGTGGGCATATAGAAATGCATTCAAAGCCCCAATTGGTGACATTCCTTTCAATCTCATCTATCAGAAGAGATGCTACTTGCTAATAGAATTGCAACATAAAGCTCTTTTGGGCATTGAAAGAAGTGGACATCGATGCAGATACAACAACAATTAAAGTTAAAGTATAATTTAATGAACTTGAAGTATTGAGACACCTATGAGCTATCTAGGAAATAAAAGGAAAGAATGAAATTTCTTGCATGATTCCAGTATGAAATTCTTTCCCAAGAAGATATTGTCAAGATGGGAAGCACCCTATTAAGTGAAACATATGTACACCTCTAGAGAAATTGTAATCCAAGATAAGAAAGGTTCTAAGAATTTTGTTGTTTATTGTCACAGAGTCAAGCCGATTGTTGAGATTGGGCATGACAAGGCCAACCTAAGGTGCCATAATGTGATGTTGATTGAAAAAATACCATGTGATGAAGAATTTTGCTTGAATGTACATGAAAAAGAAATCTACTATTGAGGTGGTAATTTTCAAGAGGATAATTGATGGAAGTAACACCAAACCTAGATGAAGATAATAAACTTAGCACTAGTGAGATGAAACCCACGTTGTTTTTATATTATCTTCCCTCAAACTCCATTTTTTATCAAATACTTTTTGTTTTTATACTTTCCAATAAAAACACATACACATACATACTTTTATAGATTTTCGTTAATTTTGAATGTACACATGAACAAATAAGTGAGATACAAGAAAATACCATCAAAAGTGTCAAAGAATCAAAGTTTGCTGTTTTGGGAATGAATTGACAAAAGATTGATCATTTGTGCTGAAAATGATTTAGAATGAGTGTTCTGGAAGCAAAATGACCATGCTATTTGTGGACATTTTGAAAAAGTCTTGTGATGTTTTCATTTGAAATATAGTAAACGTGGAAAAAATGACCCAAGAAGAATGGTCATGTTTATGACCAAGCAGAATGACCGCTCTGCTAAGAATATCCATGCCAAATCATTTGAGAAGGATAGGAAAGTGATCAGTGAAAGTGGAAAATTGGGTTAAATAGAATGGCTTTTCTACGCTCATAAGGTCCGTACTGGCCCTCAGGTAGAATGGTCACTTAGTTGAGAAATATTGTGTTGTTCCAAGAAAATGCAAAAAATAGGGGTGTAATCATGCCAAAATGACCGTTCATGCCCAATATCACATCAACTTAGAGGGGTTGATGAGGATTTCTCCTACGAGACCCTCATTGGACCCCAACACTACATCACTCCCACATGATCATTCCATTATAGAAGATGACCAAGAAGCTTCCCCGTACTCCAATCTAGCCCCAAAATCCAAGATTTAAGCTACTTCAGCCTTCTCCAACCTTCCACAAAGCTTCCTCGAGTTCCAATAGCCTCCATTCTTATTCTCCATCTCCAATATCCCACCTCCATCGCCAAAATAGACATGCTACTGTTAAATCCTCACAAACTCACTAAATCTATGGAGGGTTTGACAAAGTCAGGGAAGGAGATTGCGTACACCACAAAGAAAGTCTTCACCCCCAAAAGTCAATCAAAGGAATGACTTCATCGCCACTCTACCCTCACACTCCCAATCTATCTACCAACTCTCACACCCAAAAATCATCATGTAGTGGTGATGATTGAGTTTATTCAAGCTATAAGGAGGGAGGAGAACACTCTTCTTGAGACACCTTGCAAGAATATGTTGATTCAATGGAAATGGAGACACATCCAAGAAGAAGAGGAGGAAATCAATCACCTGAACCCACACAAGCTTGAAAGTTGACTTCCATTTCCTAACCAAGTTCACAAGCACCAATCCCCATACTGAGGTGGTCTACATCAAAAATCACACAATGCCTCTACCACTATAGCTAATCAAGGAGGAAAAGGGCATCTTCATCTAGGGCAAAACATGCTCAAGCTCAACAATCAAGCAGAAGGAAACTAGTTTTGTTAGTAGTAGAAGAAAAAGAGGTGGTGAAGGAGGAGGAGAGGATCCCTATAAATATGTCTACAATCTCAAGATCATGCAACTATGTGGTTGATTCTAATAATGGTGATGATAGAGAGGAGGTTCTTGAGCCATAAGAAGACATTCTAGGTGCATTGATTGTCGAGTGGAACGAGGCCAAGGACATGGGTTTAGGAACAACATCACTGCAAAAGAGTGACCACAAAGTGGAGATTGATTCACCTTTCCCACAAAACTTCACTAAGAAAATTATTCCTACAAGATACATTTATGATAACACCATCAAATCTCTCTAGTTGCATTTTGATATCATGTGGTTTGCTAAAGATTCATGTACAAGGAAGATCATGTTCAAAGTCCAACCCACTTACATTGGATTTATGAGAGAATTTTTCAACATAGTTGAGAAAGTCATCATATAGAGAGAGCATGTGATTTGATTTTATCTATTCACACTCTTACATTATTTGACATCTTTTGGACTTAATGCTATTTTTCACCCAATAAGGACATGTAACAACACATGGATTCCAAGGGTATGATAAGAAAAATTGAAAAGGTCTACCCTAAAGAAATTTGGAAGGATCTGATTGGAGAGATCTCATTTACTCCTATCAAGTCCATGACCAATAAGATTGTAAATCCCACCGAGCTCTACCATGATCTTAGAAAGCACTTTTTATGCTTGGTATGATAACTAGGGCTGTTATTTGACCATGAGCGATTCATAATGAACAACATGAGATATAGATACATGGTGAACCTAGGAGAAATACCACTTGATCACTTAAAATGAATTCCCCTCAAGAGCACTAACAAGATTTTAAATAACTTTCATAGTAATCTAATCGGGATACACAATAGACCATCTTGATTTGACAATTGGGCCGCAATTGGTAGATACAAACTATTTGATTAAGGCACATACGATCTAAATGTATGAGATTTATTATTTTATAATATGAACAAAACCTTATATGATATACCTATTGAGCTGCCATATCATGTGAATGCCCTGCAAAAGTATATTAGGCCATGTTCTAATATCAAAGAACATATAGCAAGATATGAGCAGAAAAACCCTTGGGAGACATTTGTGCAGCCATCAAACTCTGAGGTTGGAGAGCCTAGTGCATAACAAAAGCAACAGTAGCAGCCATATATTAGTTTGTGCAGAGTCACAAAGCGGGAAGATACTAGAGACACTCAACAACCTACATTGAATGCCTATGACATGTCCAACATACAAGCATAGCTAGAAGGCATTCACGAGAAGCAAAATGAAATGTGCATGCATCACTAACAAGTGTACTATCAAATAAACCACATGCACCATTACCAGAATGCATAGGTGTAGAGTGATGTGCATGATTTATATGGCCAACACAGCATGTTAGTTGCAATAACTGAACCCAAACAACATGTTGTGTCACCTACAATTTTAGTTTAAAATTAAAAGAAAATTGTCCCTCAGTTATATATACAAATGAAACTCATTTGGGATGGTTATCACGAGTCATTTCTAGCAAGAGACGTCATAGAAGAGCCATGGAGAAAAGAGGGTAATTTTAGAGAGAAGAACACGATTACTCGAGAGGAAACCACCTTCTCCCCAATTCTTCTTCAGCCATTATAGTAGAGATCTCCATTCTATATTCTAGCTGGTCGTGAGAGAAGGTTGGTGGATAAAGAGATTCAGAGAGGAGGAAATTGCAACTCTTAGTCAGAGTTCTACTTCGTTCCATTTGCAATTTGGAGATTTTTGCTCTTTTCCTCTTCTACCATGTTCTGCTCCACATTCTACAAATTGTTTATGCTTTCTCTAGCCATGGATTAGTAGAACCCTTATTCTTGGACATGGGTAATAGCTATCATGTCATAACTCTATTGAACTCAAATTTCATGCTTAATGCTAGTTATTTTCACTATTCTAAGGTTCATCGGTGTATCTTTCTTCTTACATGCTTAGTTGGACACTTTGTGTGTATGATTTATACTCCTTGTTTGATTTGGAAAGACATGTACATGAGTAAGGAGATGTGCCTTAGTAACATTACCGTAACCACGAGAGTGGTTGGGATATGTGGAGGAGCAAGGTTTGCAGTCTGAAGTTTAGTATAAGCAAGGGACTGCTATATGAAATTATGATTGTTCTACACTACTGAGAGTTGTGTGCAGGATGAAAACCTCCTCTGTGTTGTTTCTACTATAGATGATTTTGCAGTTCATATTGTTGTTACATGGTTGTGAAATCCTATTCCCAAGACCTTCTAATCAATTGAGTGTGTAACCATCAAACACACCATATATCTTTCTCAAAACGACATGTTCCTTAAAGGATCAAGTTTACAAAGTTTTCAGTGAAGAAAACATGTTGTGTCTTTTTCTGTACATGATGTGTTACATTAGAATAGGACAAAAAAACCCAACATCAGTCTCTATAACTTAGAGATAGGACGTCTAGTATGGAATAATACGACGTGTACTTGGGGATAAAATAGGGTTTTAAACATGTATATACTCATTTCCCCTAGCACTCTACACCATGTTGCCCCCTCCCCTATGTCAATTATTTGCTCTAATTCAAGAATCCACCATCACACTCGAATATCCATCGTGAACAATATCTTGGAGTGTCTCCATCTACTGTGTCATCAAGTAGAGTTCTTTGCCACCAACACTCCTTCAATCCCTCTTTGTTGGTGTGCTTCTTCACCACTCGTTTCTCCCCCTCTGTTATTATGGTCCATAACAATAGAGATAGCCACAAGCTCATGCTGCCAATACCTTGCCAAACACAGTTGAAGGTTCATCTTTACCCAAGCCCCTTTTCAGCCAAAAGTCTTCCACAAAGCTCACCTCTAAGCTCAAAATCAAAAGCACAACATCCATCATCTCTAATAAATTTGGCCACTGAACAACACAACTGCATCTTAAGATATCTACTAACTTCAAGTTCTACTAGAATCATAGCTACATGCCATAGTGGATTCATCTACATCGTGATGCTGCTTCTTCCTCCTCACCTACAACACACAGCTACACACCACTTTCCATCTCAAAACACGCCATGTTTCCTCCCATGTAGTATCTTTCTTCACTCAAATCATTAGCTTCAATCAAGCAAGATTTATAGTGCCACATAAGAGACAGCTCTTCATCTGACACCCCTTACATCTCCTGCACATAGTTCATCATCACAATAGAAGAAGATGACATCTATAAAAAATTGATATCATGTAGGGTTTTTCATACTCGTTCTGCTTGTGTTGAGACTATGGACGCATCGGGATTTTGTGAATAGGTACAATGATCCCTTGAGGAGCTTGATCTTATGAATGTCTACTACAAGGTCTTTTTTGTTGGGAAATATTGGATCAAAGTAGGCAGAGGAAACAAAAAATTTATCTATCTGTATACCCCATAACAACAAGATTGTGTCAATAACTATGAAATAGGAAAGATGGTTTAATGAGTTTATACATGGTCCTAGAGTAATTCAGATGACTACAACTCGTTGCAATGCAACTATATTCTAGTTACTCTTAGGTGATGGTTGTGACACTTTTGGTCATCACCATGGACAACAGACTCAAACAATGTATGCAGCGGCTCCTGTGGTCACACCACGGACTACAAGCTAACGTTACTCTCCTCGCGATGGGTAAAGACCTCCTCGCCTCTAGAGAAGTCCACACAAACTAACTAGAACTCCTGTAATTCTAGTAGAACATACATGAAGGAGTCGTCCCTCCTGTTGGTGTACTAGTCACCAACTCGCTCTCCCACAATTGTTTCACCCTTGCTATCCCTCCCTTTGGCAAATAGGACTTTCTCGAGCTCTCTATTAGTTACCACAACCAGAGAGGAAAACAATTATTAGAGACAATTGGGTTGTGTTCTAAGAATCCCCCATTACCCCTCTATTTATATGAGGGATTAGGGTATGGGTTCCCAGTCAGTGTGGGAGTGGAAAGGATAGGAAGATCATGAATTTTCACAACATGCGAGTGTCGAAACATTTGGTTGGTGACCAAACCGGTCGGTTCACATGGAGCTGATCAGTTCGTAGCTCGAACTGGTCATTTCACAATATTTCCCAATTGTATATGAATTGAAAATTCATTTTCAATTAATGCTAAACATAAATTCCTTGCCCCAATCAAATTGAACAAGTGAAATGATCAAATTTTCTAATGAATTCGGGAAAGTTACTAGAACATTCTGTTGGCATGACCGAGTTGATCGGTTCACTAGGGGAACTGGTCATCTCACCCAACCTGAGATCGGTTCACCTATTGAATCGATCGATTGGTACATCGATACATGTAGAACTCAGTCAATTCTATATAAAATCAATCTGGCACTCCAAACGGCCGTCTCAACACTTGAGTCGATCTGCTGGCAGTCTAGTCACTGATTTGTTGTTAGAATTGAATACCTAAACACTTTAGTAATCAATCCCATCATCATTCATGATAAACTCCTTTTGTATATAATTTCCTATGTGTGAGACCCTATAGATCCCATATCACATTGGAAGTGAATGTCCATAACTAACTTATGACATCACAAGCAAAGAGCGGTGCCTAGTCGCGCATCAGTGCTACCCAAGTGAATGGAAAGTTAGAGAAAAACTTCAACCTACAATTTGTGTAAGGTGTTACATTGACTGTATAATTCCTTTCTCTCTGATATCCAGAATGAACTTGAGACATGGAATCGTCACCCTCTCAATATTCATTCCATGTTCCTTGAACCAAGAGTAGGTTGTATGAGATATATGTGACCTCAATATCATATATTGATTGACATGTGCATGCGCATGCATTTCTTAGTTTTGGTTATCAAGTGGCCAAGATATCAAACTCTAGTAGGAGGGACAAACCCATCTACATTAGTCACAGTCAGTCCCCATGTGTCACAACTACCCAATCATCACCTTTATGGAAATCCCTATTCAGGGTTATGTTTGATGATGTCAAAGTATACCGAACGACATGTGATGAGTGTAGTGTCAGGTCTAAGAATCACAATCACCACCTTCACTATGAGAGATGACTATGACCACCAAGTATGGTTTCTATGTGTCACTCTCAAGGTGGGTCTATCATATACATTGTTCTCTAACAAGTATTTATGTGTTTGGTTTGATATACCATATCATGACTAATGAAAGTTTGTCATCAACCAACACACACTCCAGTCTTTTGTGTTATTGTTGTCTATTTGCCTTCCAAAGTAATAATTGACCAAGGACACAATAAGAATATACATACTCTTAACATGTGTATGATCTCATTTTTCAACTTACTTACTTGAAGACATGCGCCATTGAGTATTGTCCTTCTTTAGACATTCATGATATTTACTCATTATCTCATAATTGAGTGAAAGAAAATGAATTGGAAGTTTTCCTTTATCATTAATCAAATCCTTTATGTTATATGTCGTGTAAGTTGTCATATGATTGGCTCTCTAGGAATACCTAACCAACATAATCCCACTTGCACTTAGAGCCAATTATTCACGAATCTCATTGTTAATGATCTAAATATGTCCATCATCTTTCTACTATGCAATTTCTAATCCAACGGGTTAGCAACATTTTGATATTAGTCTGTATACTACATGTTTATGATCTCTTCGCTATGAGATGAGACTCCCATAATATGGTATCTTATATTCTTTGCCTAACAAGTAGCTCCAATATTGTCATAGTATCTCTATTGTGCCATCAATGGTTGGAACATCTTTAAGTTCATCCATATGAACTTCTAGATCCTTATAGTATCCACTCCTATGTTCACAACATTGGGATACTCAAATCCTATTGTAGAATAGAATTAATGACTATTAGTTCGAAACTCTTCCAACTAACTACAACTTTTCTTTAAAATCAAACAAATTTTATTGGGATCTCTTTTTTCATTTTCAAATCTTGCATTAGTGTAACCCTTTACACTCGACTCTTCCTTGTTTCTATTCGCTAGCAACTTATACTTAAGTACTTCACATGTAATAATGGATGTTTTAAATGACATTCCAATAACCTTTATTAGAAATTAATATCATCCTGCCATGTCCATTACATATAAGATTATATGGGATAAGTACATTTATAGCATTCATGATAGATCCATTGCTACAACATATGACATCTCACTCATGTCATTTCCATTCTTTAGAAGAATTGGAATATAGAGTTCATGAGAGACTAATCTAGATTCTCTCTCATTGAATCCTTCATGTTGAACTCTTTCAACATATTGCTATTGTATACGCTCACATTTAGCTATGAAACTTCAAAACATATCTTATAGATTTGGGTCCCTATCACATAGGATGTTTCACATAATCCTTCATTGTTGAAGGTGTTTTCAATGCCAGTTCTCAATGTTCACAACATCGAGATGTTATTCCCCATCACATGTGGAATATTTATATATGCTCCCATGAAATATTCTACAATCATAGATTTCATCTTTTATCTTGATTCAAGTCAAAATTTTTGACTATCTTATCAAGTCAAAAGATCTCATCTCTGAGATGCTTGTTTGAACTTTTTAGCTTACAAACCTTACTTGTATTAATATAGTTATAAAACATTTATGTTGTTTCGCATACACATCCATATTCCTTTAAGGAATCTTATTTTAACCTTCACATACCAAAACTCATAGTCTATTTTAGCTGCATCAACAAGCATGGCTATTGGTAAAGGATTTCTTTCATGTTCAACAACTTGAACTTATTTTAAAACCTTTCAAACGAATTTGGCCTCTCATGTTATCCATGTGGGTTTTTGCAAAAAAAACCTTTGGCACCCCTTAGGTCTTACCCCTTTGGGTAGTACTATCAAGGTTATACCTGGTAGTGTACACAGACTTCAAAATGGATTTAAGCCTTTTCTCATAATTATGGTTCTCAATAGCTTCTAGTTTATTTGTTGGCTCATCATATCATGACCAACCTATATGAGTTATTAGGTTTACAATCCTTCAACATCAGATGTATTCTACTAGAACTATGAGGATCTATGTTACATGAGCAATCTAATATTCCACAACAACTTGTAATTCTCACATGTTCTCATTATACCTCTTTGTTGACCTTGAACCCTTTGAGTTCTGCTTTTACTCCCACTGATTCTTTTAGAACTCAATTATCCTAGGAACAAACACTTTGTTGTCAGGTCGGGATTAAAGGTAGTATTCAACAATCATGGTTTGTGGATAAACCTTGTAAAGAAACTACTTTCTTTATATAGGCTTCAATCCTTGAAACATATCGGGACATTCCCATATCATATCTCATATGATGTCTAATAAACCATTCAGACGTTATAAATATATATTCATGAGGATATAAGAATATTAGATTAATTGATAATCATATCATGACCCAACATGATGTAATTCCTTCATTCTGACACATCATCACGTCAGATGGATTTGACTTTGTGATACATTGTCACAATTCTTCCTGAAGGTCCTCAAACTATTGATATAAAGTATTTCAACATTTGATCATATCAAAGTTTCTTAATAATTTATCTTATTTATACCTCATTTATAATCTTCTTGAATACTTCAAGAGATGCATGTTCATATTTCACCAAATATAAACCCACATATAAACTGAGATCATCAGTTAATATAATGAAGTATTACCAGACACCTTTAGCATTTATTCCATAAGATCTTCATACATCAATATGTATGAGCTCTAATAGAATAATTATCCTCCTACTAGCTCTAGTGAAGGGTGTTGTATCATATTTCTCATATTTAACATTTGCATGTCTCTTATTGGTTCAATAACCAAAAGGAGTCTAGATAACCATCAATATGGATTCTAGTAATGCACTTCTTACATATGCCTTAGATGACTATGCTAAAGATTGTTTGAGTTATCAATTATAATCCTTTGCTATTTACATTACTAACATTCATATTTATATTATTTCATATAAAGATCATTAGATGGTTGGGCATTGCCATACAAGATCACATCTTTTTAAAATAGAAACATTAACAATTCACTTCATTGATTTACCATCCTTGTCATACAAGATGCGTAAAATAAATGTTTCTATTTTTAGCATAATGAAATAGTAGTTCAACTAACTCTATTACATGCCCATTGGGATAAGATAAATTTAAATGTATACTAAATCTTTAATAATTCTTGCTTTGCATGGTCCATCTTTGTCCTCTTGTTAGATCCTACACATCAATATGTCATATCTCTATTTGGTATTACATACCAAGATGAAGAAGTAATCAAATGTATCTTATAATGTTTATACCTGAACTAGAGGCCTCAACGCCTTCCTTCTTCTTCTTTAATTCCTCTAACCAGAGTGGGAATTTTTTTTCCAATGTTCAGACTAGTGACAATGGTGACATTCGCCTCTCTTCTTTACTCCTCCCTTTGCCTTGAGATATGAAGACTTGGGCTTCTAGCCAGTTTTAGAACTCTTCTTAGCTTTGCCTTTTCCTTTTGACTCCCCCTTTGTCTTGTTGGTCATCATCACATACTTGGGCTTGTCTTTGTTCATTTGTGCCTCAGTTGTTCTCAACATGCCCCAAAACTCTTCAACGGCTTGTCAAAGTTGTTCATGTTGTAGTTCATGACAAACTGAGTGTATGAATTTGGCAGGGACTGCATAATCACGTCAGTGGAAAACTATTGACCTAAGGGGCCTAGTCTAGCAAAATTCTCCACATCACTTCATAAGATTGAGTACATGGGGACCTACGGGATCTCCTTCTTCCATGTTACATTTGAATAGTGCCTTGGAGACATCAAATCTCTCTTGTCTTCCTAATATTAGAACATGTTCTTGAGATGTGTGATGATCTCAATCAAATCCATGTTCTCATATTGCCTCTACAACTAATAGTTCATGGAGCATAACATCAGACACTTGACATCCATGACATCTTAGTATGCTTCTTGTAAGCATCCCTATCAGCCCTTGGTGCATTAGGAAGGGGTTCATCTGGCTCTAGTATTTCCAGGACATAGAGCTTGTGCTCCTATGTGAGAATGATTTTCAACATCCTGAACCAGTCATGGAAGTTGTTTCCATTTTAGTTTGTCCTTCTAAAGGACCGATCACAAATAAAAGTGATTATTGATCGTTACCATTTGATTCTACAAAAGGAATTTGCAATTTTTTTGAAGACACAATTTTTATTCGATTTGATTTGATTACAATTTTGACGATGTTGGCTATTTAATTATCACTCTCATTATTTTGATCAAATTGACAACCCTCAATTATCAATTCAAAAAATTACAGCGAACAATTTTCTAATGAGCCAAGATCCAAAATAATTCAACTATCACCCAGCCAATATGCCAACATCTATAGTCAATTTTCAAGGTAGGAAACATTTGCCAATTGCATCATATGAAAGACTTGGATAGATGATATGCATAACTCCTTGCCATAATTATCTACATGCTTCTAGTTATTAATCCTATTAAGACCACACAATTAAGCTTGACCCAAAATCTTACACGATATATATGCACCTTGCTTTAGTAGAACCTACATATCTACCATCACACTTCTACGAGATAGATGGTGCACCACACTTTGGCGTAACCTACTCTTGTTTGATCAAACTTTTCATGTGTGTCACTAATGGAAAGCATCTTAGACATAATATGTTTAATTGAGGGATTTTATATATAGAATATATATACATATTGTATCCAATCACCACATATATAGTATGTATCATAAACATGCTATATCCCACAACGTTAACATGCCATATAATAAAACAAAAGGTGATGGTTATAACAATGTCAATTATAATTTCTTGGAGACATAAGGAATTACTACCACCTAGGTCAATCATCACATCTCATGCTTGAACCTACTATTGGTGTAGAAATGTGCTTGCCAATCCAGGTTGATTGGTTCAACCCTTGAACCGGTCATCTCGCCAATTGGTTGGTTGATTGGTATCCTAAAACAATTGGTTGGCCTCCTATCCAAGTGATGTCTGAACTCCTTCCAAATAGTTGGTTGGACCCACCAATCGGTCGGTTCACTCTGGTGGTCATCCCTCCTTGGTCCTCCATCCAGTTAGCTTGTCACGTGAAACGGTCAGCTTGCCTGACGTTGATCATCATCTTCATCATTGTAAGAAAAGGAAACTAACCTATTGCTATTAATCTTATTACATGGTTGAGAGAAACCTCAAGTTACATTCAAGGGGAGTAAAGGTAGGAAAGAATTAATATTTACATTAGGAAGAAGAAGATAGAGGCTTAGTATGCAAATAGATATATAATAGGAATAAAGCCAAACAATCCAACCACACACAAATATTGAGTTATTGGCCATAACCACACTGCACATCCACCATCAAAACTACTTTTAGGTGACCCGTATAAATTGCATATATATATATATATATATATATTAGTTTGGGATTATGTGGTGTTTGATCGGATATGTATATAAAACAGTTTAAATATTCACATCGTATGCAAAACAAATGATGAAAACCAAAAATCTGATCATATCGACTATCCGAAACATAGTAAATTGACGCGAGTCAGATACCACTATTGGGAAATACCAGATCAGAGTAAGAAGTGGAAATAAAGAAAATAATCTATCTATATTCCCCATAACAACAAGATCATGTCAATAACTATGAAATAGGAAAGATGGTTTAACGAGTTTATAGTTGGTCCTGGAGAAAGTCCAACGACTACAACTTCTTGCAGTGCAACTATCTTCTAGTTTCTCTTGGATGGTGTCTATGCAGATTCAGGTCTTCACCATGGACAACAGACTCAAACAACATCTGTAGCGGCTCCTACGATCTCTCCACGGACTACAAGCTGATGTTGCCCTTCTAGCGATAGGAAAAGGCCTCCTTACCTCTAGAGAAGTCCACATAGACCAACTAGAACTCATGTTGTTCTAGTAGAACATATAGGAAGGAGTTGTCCCTCATGTTGGTGTACTAGTCATTAACTTGCTCTCTCACAATTGTTTCTCCCTTGCTATCTCTCTCTTTAGTGGGTAGGACTTGCCCAGCTCTCTATTGGTTACCACAACCAAAGAGGAAAACAATTGTCAGAGGCAATTGAGTTGTATTCAGAGAATCCCCCAATACCCCTCTATTTATAGGAGGGGTTAGGGTCTAAGTTCCCAATCTGTGTGGGAGTGCAAAGGACCATAAGATCATGAATTTTCACAATCTTTGAGTGTCGAAATGATTGGTTGGCAACTGAACTGGTCAATTCACATGCAAGTCAATCAATTGACAGTAAGAACTTGTCATTTTGCCATGTTTTCCAATCACATATGAATTGGAAATTTGTTTCAAATTAATGCTAAACATTAATTTCTTGCACCAATCGAATTGAGAAAGTGAAACAATCAACCTTTCTCATGAATTTGGGAAAGTTACTAGAACCTTCGGTTGGAATGACCGAGCTGAATGGTTCACTAGGTGAACCGGTCGAATCACCCAACCTGAGCCGATCGATTCACCCAATGAGACGATCAGTTGGTACACTGATTTATAAAGAACTTAGACAATTCAATATCCAATCAACCTAACACTCCAAGCGACCATCTCAACACTTGAGCTAATCGGCTGGCAATACGGTCAGCTGATTTGGTCCTTGAATTGTATACATAAACACTTCAGTAATCAATTCAATCATCGTTCATTATTAAACTCCTCCTCTAGATGAGTTCCTATGTGTGTGACCCTATAGGTCCCATATCACATTGGCAGTGAATGTCCATAACTAACTTATTACATCATAAGCAAAGAGTAGTGCCTAGTCATACATAATTGCTACCCAAGTGAATGGAAAGTTGGAGAACAACTTCAACCTACAATCTGTGAAAGGTGTTACAGTGATTGCATAATTCCTTTTTATCTAATATTCAGAATGAACTCGAGGCATGGAGTTGTCATCCTCTCAATGTTCAATCCATGCTCCTTGAACCAAGAGCAGACTATATGAGATATATGTGATCTCAATACCATATATTGATTCACATGTGCATGCGTTTCTCGGTCTTACTTATCAAGTGACTAGGATATCAAACTCAAATAGGAGGGATGTGTCCCATCTACAACACTCATAGATAGTCCTCATATGTCACAGGTACCCAATCATCACCTCTATGGAAACCCTTATTCAGAGTTACGTTTGATGATGTCAAAGTATATCAAATGACATGTGATGAGTGTAGTGACTTCAGGTCTAAGAATCACAATCATCACCTTCACTATGAGAGATGACTATGACAACAAAGTATGGTTTCCATGTGTCACTCTCAAAGTGAGTCTGTCTGATACACTATTCTCTAACAAGTATCTATGTGTTTGGTTTGATATACCATATCATGACTAATGAGATTCTATCATCAACAAACACACACTCCAGTATTTTGTGTTAATGTTGTCTATCTGCCTTCCATAGTAACAACTAACCAGGGACATAATAAAAGTGTACATACTCTTTTCATCCGCATGATATCATTGTTCAAGTAATGTATTTGAAGACATACATCATTGAGTATTGTCATTCTCTAGACATTCCTAATATTTCCTCATTATCTCATAACTGAGTAAAATAGAATGAATTGGAAGTTTTCCTTTATTATTAATCAAATCCTTTATGTTATATTCCATGTCAATAATCATATGATTGTCTCTCTGGGCATACCTTACCAACAAGTTTCACATACCCAACATTGACTTATGAATCTTTGGCTACTTTGAAAACATAATAAGACCCAAGGAAGATGGTTGAGCCATTTGGTATAATTATTTTATGACTCATTGGAAAGAAGCACAAATTCACCTTCAAATAATTTTGTGATGCATATCAGTGTACTTATGGAGGTAGTATAGTAATGCCTAGCACTTTCAATAATGATGAATTATGGAGATGAATAACTAATGATATGCATTAGGAATCCACTTTTGCTAAAGCATCACATATCCACTATCCCATCTTCGATTACATTCACCAACTCCTCAACACCTATGTTTTCACCAAGAAGGAAACCCAATTTCATTATATCCTCCAATGTTTCTTTGAGATCACAGAGAAAAACTCCAGTGACATCATGATTGGAGGATTGATAACCCATATTTCCCACAAGTTGGACATAGAACTCACAAGGTTAAAAGCCATCACTGTGAAGAAAAAAGTATGTTACACCCACATCCCACGATAACCTCTAATCATGAGATTAGGGCATAAGTTGAGGATTTAACATACTACAAAGATCACACTTGACTTTTTCTTTAATTTCAAGCTCTTTTTTCATCACATTCAATCATGTAAACTAACTTTGCAACAAAAATAAAACCTTGATTCCTCTAATCTGTTACCAACAATAAAGATACATATATGAACATACATGTTGTTTCTCACACTCCCATGTATATATGACTTGATAATCATATACATTCTCTATCACTAAGCAAACAAAGTTACACAACATCGCTTACAACTTTGTCACTACTATCAATGACCTAAAGTGATAGGGACTGGATGAACTTCACTATTTTGATACCTAGGACTCGTGGAAGATCTACTCTTACATTGTTATTCTTCATATCCACATGGTTTCCCTTTAAATTTGTGAGTAGAGGGGTGAGCCTACTCACTTAGTAAATGAATACTCCAAAGAAACAATATAAAGCACTTTAATATCCAAAAAGATATATTATTGAGAAACTGAATTTAAAAATAACAAAAATGAACTGTAAAGGAACTAATCATTCACAGACATATATATTGCATGATACTCTAAATATCCAAAAAGAGTACATGAACATATGAGTAAACTTGATCAGTCACATAAGGAAGTAGTAACTCATAAACATACAAAGAATAATTGAATAACTACACACTCTTGATTAATCTCTCATTCAACTTATTATTATTCCATGAGCCCACATGAGGTGTACTAAAACATGTGAAAGTATTACAACAAGCTACAATCTCACTGTACAAGACTTAGAAATATGCCCAAGATCCTAAGTGTGTAGTCTCAATACCACATCTGCAACTGGCATCGCCATGTCTGGCTCTCGGTTAATGAGAGAAGCTAAATATCTCAAATCCTCATCTCAACCTAGGTACTTAGGTGGGGAGTCAAAGCCCTCACGCTTGTTGTGCACAAGTTGACCTACCGAAGATGTCCACTGATCGCCACAACTCGTAAGACAGGTACCATCAGAATTCCTAGTTGGTGTTGGATACCAATCATCTAAAGAGTGCTCCTTCACTAGACTAGACTCACACCCAACTAGTGTGCTCCAGCTTACCTCGACTTGCATGAAACATCTATTCGGGAAGCATGTTTCTTCCCCACAATGTAGGCATCTTGTAAGGATTATACAATGTTCAGGGCATCTAAATGTCTATTTCACTCTTTAAGTTCATGATTCAATTATCACTTGAACATTTCTTAGTTTAGCTTTTTAAACAATTCCTTTCATAGATATTCTATAACATGTACCACAAAGTAAACTATTGATCACCAAATTGCATACTGAAAAACACTAATGTGAAAAATACTTGATTCATTGAATGCCCTATCCTTAAGTTTCATTTGACTCATTCACATATCACATGACTCACATAAATATTTAATGCATCATAAAATCTCACTAAATAAAGATTGATTTCAACTATTCACATATAACCAAACATATGTATGAAACCCTGGCATGAATTGAAGTAGGGTTTCCACGCCATTCACTAAAATATCATGCATCAAGAATAACCTTGAATAAATGAATTTATAATGATAAAAGAATCACAATAGTTGAATTTCATGATGTCTATCTGCAAACTTACAAATTTCCATTCATCTAGGGTTTCACCCTCTTTACTGAGATATCAAGCAAACACTGATAAAATCACTTTAAATCCAAGATTGTATATGATATATATGTACTACACATTCATATAAAACAATTAATCATAAACAAAGAGATTCAAATAGATAGTTATTTATTAAAATATACAACAATTTCAAACATAACTGAAAACCCTAGATTTTGGTAAACTTTAATAATTCTATTTTAGATTATTTGTATCCATTTACAATATGATTTTGTCTATTTGTCAAAATTATTTTTGAGATATATCAGTCAGAAAAATTGTACAAGTCTTGCATAAATTAAATGAAATTTGTTGTCAACCACATTTACATCATTTTGGTATCTAAGTGTTAGCCTACATGTTCATCTTTCCCACTTTTGATTATTAATACATGTAAGATATGAATCTTTTTGGATTAATCAACATTAAAATATTGTTTAGCATTGTAGATGTCCTTGTCAAATTCTTAGTGTGTTTTAAACCACCTTCTCAATAATATTTTTAAATAAATGTGAAATCCAGTTGATTATGCAATCCAGTTAACTCTTTTATGCTTGGGAAATAAAATCTTTAGTTTAAGGCCATGTGGTTCTCAAGCGGAACTTGACTCACTTTTTAATCATTTTGGTTATTTCTTTAAAAAAATTACATATTTTCCCCATATAAGATGGTTAAACCACCCATTTATCATGCTAGCTTAGTGTAAGTCTGATCAGGGTATGATGGTTAGGTAGTACGTCCTTAAGAGGATAAATTAACACCAACATGCATTCCACATGTGCATAAGTATATTTTAGCTTCTAACTGTTGGAACCCATGATTCATTGTCTTACTCTTATTCTATAAGTAAAGAGAGCATTGTTGGATTGTTTATGAACTCAGATTTCATCTTTTATATCTTTTTTAATTGAGATTAGGTTGCATATTCACTGATTGATTGTCTTGGTCATCTAAATACTACTTAATGTTGTTTTGTAGAGTTTTCCAATTAGAGTTTTACCACTTTTGCTAAACTAATTTTCCATCTTGGGTGTTCGAGTTGAACTCATGGTTGATAGCATAAACCCTTTGATTATGGTTGGATTGGCTTGATATACTTCTTTCATTTTGTTTGATTGATATATGTGCTTGACACTTTCTTCAATTGTTTATCCATGTTCTTTTTCTTGAGAATAAGTAATAGTTTAAGCTTAGGGAGATTTGATGTGCATGATTTATATAGAACTTTTGCCTACTCTTGCATGCATTTTTAATCTATTTCCTGCCTCAACTTGCCTCTAATCATGCTAAATTTTCCACTTTGTAGTTATCTTTACTTGCTCAATAGTTTTTCTTGTCGGTACAATATTTTGATGCCAAAATTTGTATGATTTGATCACTGATCACCTTTATCAGATTCCCCAATCTTAAAGCAATTCCTGAAGAATCTGGCATAAACATGTCTCCTGGTTTATCCAACACGGCGTTTCAGTAGCAAGCAAATGCACTTTCTATAGGTGAGTAATTCACACGTCATGTTGGCCAACCAACATGGTGTGTCATCTCAGTTACAAGGAACTCAGATGTCATTGGATTCCACAAACACGATGTGTTTGTCAACCAACATGACATATACTCCCACTCCATATTTTTTTATTCTTCCTGACGTGTAGAAATGTGACATGTTGACGAACTAACATGTTGTGTCCCTTCATTCTATAAAATCACCAAGTTCCATGACTTGCAGCCACACGACATGGTTGCAAACCAGCACAACATCTCTTCTCAATCTAGAAGAAGTCAGGGATCATTATAATGCAACAATACGGTCTGTTGGTATCTAAACATGTCATGTTCACTCGCTCCAGAACCATCTAGGTTTTCTTGACTTCTAGCAACACAGCATGTGGATCAATCAACATGTCAAGCTGTCATTGATCACAAAAGTTTGGCTTTAGTTATCACAACTAACATCTTGTGTTGGTCAACCAACATGTTGTGTTACCTGTAGTTTCATTTTGAAAATAAAAAAGAAAATATTCCCTCGGTTTTATATACTAGTGTGTCCCACTTAGAATGGTTATCACGAGTCATTTAGAGAAAGAGACGCCTAGAGAAGATCCACGGAGAAAGGAGGGAAATTTTGGAGAGAAGAGCATGGTTACTCGAGAGAGAACCATCTTATCCCCAATTCTTCTTTAGCTATTATAGCATACATCTCCATTCTTCATTCCAACTGCTCGGGAGAAGTTTGGCGGATAAAGAAATTCAAAGAAGATGAAATTTCCACTCTTGGCTGGAGTTCTACTTTGTGCCACTTTTACTTTGGATATTTTTGTTCTTTTCCTTCTTCTACCATGTTGTGCTCCACATTCTACAGCTTGTTTATGTTTTCTCTAGCCATGGACGAGTATAACCCTTGTTCTTGGACATGGGGGAGTATCTCCCATGTCACAACTTTGTTGAACTTGAATTTTATACTTAATGCTAGTTATTTTCATTGTTCTAAGGTTCATCGATTTAGCTTTCTCCTTACATGCTTGGTTGTCCACTTTGTCTGTACAATTTATGCTCCTTGTTTGATCTGAGAAGATATGCACAGGAGTAAGGAGATGTGCCTTAAAAACATTACCTTGACCATGAGAGTCTTCTTACATGCTTGGTTGGCCACTTTGTATTTTTTATTTATGCTCCTTGTTTTATCTGAAGATATGCTCGAGAGTAAAGGATATGTGATTTAGCAACACTACCTTGACTATGAGAGTGGTTGGGATATGTTGTGGAGGAAGGTTTGCAGTCTGAAGTTTAATATAAGCACGGGAGTTCTATATGAAATTAGGATTGTTCTACACTACTGAGAGGTGTGTGTAGGACATCGACCTCCTTTTTTTTGTTTCTAACATAGCTGATTTTAGCATTTCATATTGTTGTGACATGGTTTTGAAATCATGTTTTGGAGACCTTCCAGTCAATTGAAATCTTGAAACAAAGTAATCTCTATTTTGGTTTAACTCTCTACTTTGCTTAGTTTAGTAGTGTAAAACCAAATAATTCTTTGAGATTGATCTAGATTTTTGAAATTTTATATTCGTGCACCTAACAATACCAAGATCTTTGGATGACCTCGATTGTACTACACGCACCGGCATACTCTTGGGGTATTTTTCGAGTTACAAATTTTAAGACTTGCACACAGTGCTAATGGACCCCCAATGGGGGAAGACTTCTAGGGAGCATTGTAAAGGTACCCCAACATGCACCTGCCTCCACATAAAAACTATTGGGATCATGTAATGCCCATGACCACTGCTCAAGGCTCTATTGTAGTTTAGGAAAGATTATCAACCTCACATACTACCATTATCCTCGGTTGTATGATTTTTCCTCATTCATGCACAACCCAGGATCGACTTCCAAAAATATCACCCATCATAGTACTAATCTGGGTTGAGAACGCCTAACTATAGTGTCACGCCCCGATCTCACATTAACCACAAATCATGAGATTAGGACGCGACGGAGGGATTACACATAAGCCAACCGCTCTTCATTTTTTTAAAACATTTTAAAGACATTAATCGGGTAATCTGATTTATGCTGTAAAATGAAACTAAACAAACTGCGGAAGCATCTTTATTAAACTGACTAGCAAAATAAACAGAGTCTACAGCATATTACATTGTTCGACATAAAATAAAGCATAACAGTTAATTTACATCTTTATACACATTCCACATACACACTCTCTCTCACCCACACCATGTCCTAAGGACCGAGGGGAAAGGACTAAGAGACCACTATCTAGCTAACTATATATACCTTCTACTGACTAGGGTGGTAAGATCCTTCAGATTTTTGGAACTGTCGCTGACCTGAAAATGTTTGAGTAGAGGAATGAGCCTACTCGCTTAGTGAATAGTTTTTCATTTAACTATCATTAAACAACTCGTCAAGTTTATTAAATTGAAATAAAGCATAAGAACAATACTATATAGAGCATTTCTAATGACATAGCATATTTTACAGATAATAATCACATTTCTATACAACAACAAATATCGCATAACTGTAAAGCATAAAATATCAGAAACTGCATATCTTGAATAATAAAGTAATTATTGAGAACTAGCACAGAAGTTCTGAATTCTTAACATATTGAATTTACTGTGATCCTATATGATTACATTTTAGTTATTATGCCCTAATCATATGCAGTGTACTCTGCATACAAAGATCTGTAGCGAACTACGATCTCACCGTACAAGACTTAGCGACACACCCGGGAAATGCTAAGTCTAACTTCTCGTCCTAGTCTGCTACAGGACCCACAGGCTCTCTGGCCTCCTCTGCACTCACCATGAGTGCTCTGGACTCCTCCTCTAACCTGAGCACACAGGCGCAGGGAGTCAACACTGGGTTACCACCAGAATTACTCAACCGGTTGGTGTTGGATAACCCTTTACTTTATTTATTATTTTACCCCAGTGCCACCGAAATTACTCAATCGGTTGGTGTTGGACACTATCTATCAACCCTCGTGCCACCAGAATTACTCAACCGGTTGATGTTGGACACGAGTTTCACCCCTAAGGTGCAGACCTCTCAAAGGGGTTCTACGGTGTTAGGGCACCTAAGTCTATTAACTGATTAACATATAACCATATAAACAGGAATATCACATTTCATGCATATTACACATTCTGAATATTCACTTGAAACACATGTATATCCTTTGTCATCCTTAAACATGATTCAGTATCATTTATCCAATTTCCAAGCTAAATATCCATTTTTAAATCAGCAAATACATTGCAACTATAATACAGGAAATTTCATCATTTTCATTAAGCATATCACGTATTTCAAGTTCCAATGAACCATATAAATTCATTAATTCAATCCATACTGATCATATGCTAAACTAAATCATATAACGGCATAAGGAAGCAGTTTATGAAATAAAATTCGAGTAACGTCAAATACTGTCCAAAAGCCAAGTATCAGCGAAAAATGCACAGTTTACCGAAAAATTCCAACTAAGGAGTTAAATGATGATAACTAAATGAACTCCTACTCACAGGGGTTCGAAACGTCCGGATCCGTCCAGAAACGTGTCCAGGGTCAGTTTTTGAGCAATTTTTGAGTCTTCTTCTATCTTGGACTTTTCCAGTTCACGAACCTGCTGGCAGCTTCACGCACAATCAGAAATCTTGGCTATGGGCTAAACCGAAGCTAGGTGGTTGCAGATTCGTGATCTGGACTTCAAGCCGAGCTTGATGGTGTTGATATCATGTTGTTCTTCACGCCCAAACGGGCTCCTGGCTGAAGCTACAGCTGGCCGGCCATTGCTGGCCGCAGCTGTAAGAGGGGGCGTTGCTTGAGACTTTGGCTAGGTCGATGCTCGTTTGGTCCTTTACGGTGCCTAGCATGCTGCGGACTGAGGTCGTAGCTCAAGGGGGCTTTTCCCCTACTACTGGGCGGCCCAAGGGCTCCCTGGTCGTGCGCCTAGCTGCTGGCTGTAGCTATGCAGGTTAGGGCGCCGCCCTTGCTGGATGAGCATCACGCTTAGGGCTTAGGTGAAGGGAAGGTCGGAAGCATCGTCGTGGATATCTGAAGGTGCTGCGGAGCCGCCCTATCCCTCCAAAATTGATGGCTGCGGGCTACATGTTAGGGCGCCGCGCTGCAGGTCGAGCTGCAGGTTGGCAGGCGCTGCTAGGGTGCGGAGGTGAAAGGAAGGGGAGGAGGAAGAAGAGAAGAAGGAGAGGAGGACGGGACTGCGGAATCGGGGCTAAGGAGCCCTAGAATCGCCTTCGATTTCCCCTCTAGCTACTGCTATTGGGCGAACAGGCTGGGCGCCGCTAAGCGGTGGTCCTGTTCAGACTGTTTTATTAATCGGGTGAAGAAGAAGGATAAGCGAGAAGGGAAAAAGGAAATTAAAAGGCTAATTTGGAGAAATTACAACCAAGTCCAAGATAAAATAAAAAAATGGCCTAACTATTGCCTCGAAGGTCCAAATCGAACGATTCTTTTTGCAAAACTTCACGCATGAGGTCCTCTACACCCTCGAAGCAAGAAATTTTTCTATTTAGCTTGTCTCAGCTAATCAAAACTCTAATCGCATCTATGATCACTTAACTTTACTTAATTATCTTAATTAAGCACCAATTGTATCTTATATATTTAATTCAACTTAATCAACTTGATGATGCACTAACCACCACATGAGCACTTAACTTATCTCAATTACTTAATTATGCACCAATCATTGTATTTACTAGTTAATTTAAGAGTGGCTCATAACAATCTCTCTCCCTTATAAGAATTTCATCCCGAAATTCCTAAAAGGGAAAAGGAAATTTGTTACGCACATCTAACCCAAAACTCCCATGTGGCTTCCCCTAAGTTGTGGTTTCTCCACAAAACCTTCTCTAAAGGTATCTCACGGTTTTTAAGTTTCTTGATCCTCAGATCAGCTATTTGTATTGGTCCATCAACAGAGGACACATCTGATCTAATTCCAGATCAAACCACAAAACATTGTCTTCGTAAAATTGTTATAACAGTATCTCAATTTATGGTAATTATTGAGAAATTATCATACTATACATGCAGACAAACTAAAATTCTTAAATAAACAGAATGCATGTCAATTTGGTACTAAAATGAAATCATGCAATTTAACTGTTAAACGTCATCACATCTCATAATGAAAATTGATATCAAAATACTTGATTCATCGTACACCCTATCCTTAGGGTTTCATTTGCCTTATTCATTCATCACATGCCAACACCCTACTCTTAGGGTTATCTCATTCGCTAGTCACATGGCAACACCCTATTCTTAGGGTTTCCGTTATCTCATCTGTTTGATTGCAGTTCAAATCACAATACGGTATCATTCTAGAACAGGTAGAGCAGTATATTCAAAATCATTGTAATTACTGAGTAATCCTTATATCATGCATGTAGGCAGATTTAAAATTCATAAATATTCCAAACTCAAATCAATTTTGGCACATACATACTGAATTCATGTAATTGAACATCTTATTACACCAATAAGTGTAATTTACTTCACCTATAAGAAACCATCTATAATATTTATCAATTTTCTGAAATTTCTCGAAGTACGTGCATATTAACCAAATTCCTGGTTTGTGCATCACATAACTCAATTAAGAGTTATTTACGTATCATAACACAAATATTTAATTGTACTTGAGAATTTCTAATAATATCTCAGAGAAACGTGTCAATTCATGTAAATTTTAAGTCATACACATTAACATAACAGGAAGCATACAACTAGGTTTATTTGCATATTTTAATGCTATCTTACTATCTTGAAATCATGCACCTAATGGTTTACCAAATTTGTATTGCCTGGGTTTATAATCAAATTGTACCATTATCAGTTGTGTATTTCTAATCTCAACATTCACACTAAGCAAACTCTATAAGACTTAAATGTTCTTCCCAACTTCCACTGAGATGCATAACACATGCTCTCAGCATGTCCTCAAGAGTTTGAATGGTTCTCTCAGACTGACCATCCATCTGCGGGTGAAAAGATTGTACTGAATCTTAACTTTGTGCCTGAAGCACGATGCAATTGTTTCCACAACCTAGATGTGAATTTAGGATCTCGATATGATATGATTGAAACTGGATTACCAAGCAACCTAATTATTTCATTCATGCATATCTTAGTCAAGTTTTGAGACATCAAAGGTTGACTTAATATGAAGAAAGCGAGCAGACTAAATTAGTCTATCCACAATCATTCATATCAAATCATAACCTCTAGGTGTCTTGGGCAACCCTATCACAAAATCCATTGTGATATATCCCCATTCCCATTCAGGCATAGATAAAGATTACAAGGTAGCTGTAGATTTCTAGGGTTCAGCCTTAACCTACTGGTACACACTACTTTTAACCACATACTCAGCTACATCCTTCTGCATATCTGACCATCCATTTCAACTACTTGAGATTCATATACATCTTAGTGTTTCCTGAAAGCATAGCATACATCAACACATGCACTTCCATAAGAATCTTTTCTTTCAACTCACTATCTCGAGGTACACACATGTCATGCTAATACAACACCTTATCATCTAAAAACTTAAACTTTAGTCTCTTTTCCTCCTATCATGTCATGCATGGTCTGGTTTAACTTACTATCACCCTATAGTTCCTTAATCTGATCATAAGAAGTAGGCTTGACTTGCATCTGCGCAATCAAACCACTCTGTGCTGTCACCCCTAAGTCTAAGTTAACTCCCACATTTCTACTAACAGGTCTCTATTGAAACCTGTCATAGAGTATGCATTAACTGTTGAACTTGACTTTCTGCTGAAAGCATCAGCCACCACATTCTCTTTACCAGGGTGATAATCTATTGTCACATCATAAAGATAGTGACGCCATGTCTTAAAAACATGAACTACATCAGCTATCTGCAGATCATATATCGGGTAATACTCCGATTTCTATGCTACTTTCTTATTGTTACATTTCAGTTTTATGTTTTACTCTTTTCTCTAAGTCATTTCATGTCATTCATGTACCGTTCAGATTATCTACCTCAAAACCCTAGATCACTATCAAAGCCAGTTTACTTTTCATAGAACAAATCTCAAGGTCTTATTTTACAAAGATACTAGTATTCAAGGTTACATCACTAGTGATATTCCTTAAACTACTACAACTTTAATCATTCTAGGGTTTTGGTCCATATCAGTAACATAGCATTATTGTGTGTGTGTGTGGTCGATCATATTGATCAATTTGAGTTGCTTGGGTCAATAGCATATTAACCCAACACTCAACTTTAATTACATTAGCTGAAAATTCAGTTTTCACAATAGTTTCTGTAATTCGTTTATTAAATGGATAACAGAAGCTCCACAATTTCTGGAAATTTTATATGTTATACCTAATGAAGTTTCAGACCTCCAGTAAAAATTTCAGATCATTTCAAGTTACCAATAATTAATTAAAAATCGAACAGTGCACTGTTGTATTGCAGTTTACAGCAGATTCGGTCGAGTTGTAAACTCGGCCGATAAACATGTCAGAACATTCTTCAAAAATTCTGATATTTTCCAATGTTGTTTACATTTTATATATTCAAATCATATCCAAATTTGAGCTAAATTAGAGTTACACATAAAATACTAAAAATCATTTACTGAGACACTTTACTTATCAAAATTTTATGTTTATGTATCATCAAAACCCTAATTTGGGCCGATTAAGGTTTATGCTTCTCAAACCCTAATTCTCAAGATAAAAGAACATTTAGACTTTTATTATTATTTTACTTGTTAATAGGAGTCATTAGATCCCAGTAACGCATCCTGCCAGCCGGACCAGGCCGAACCTGTAGTCCTGAAGCCAAGAGCTACTCGAGATTAATCAACCCCTATTAATCTTAAACATGTGGAAAGAATATCCACTTAGGGCAAACTCAATTGAACATAATTTCGGGTCTACTTTAATACAAAGAAAACAAACATTAAACTTTTCACTTCATGACACAACGATATAAAAGAACCATATTTACTTTACAAGCTGAAAAATTAAATTTCATGCATATAAGAGCATTTCTAGTGATCTTTATATCAAATAAGCAATATAAAGTAAGAGTTATATCACATCCTTTATTTAATCTCTTACTCCTACATTAATTTCTGCTTTCTTAACCCTAAGATTTCTAGGGTTTCTCTCTAGCCTATCCTCCCTCTGCATACCTGGCCAGGGCATCCATAGAAGAACAGACAGAGTAGCTTGATACCGGTCAATCTAAGTATTCAGACACCTGGCCAGGGTATCTAAACACTCAGACCTTCCAGCGCTAAAACACATCATTAATTATTCGCCTTACTTATAACTTTATCTTTTGACCTTAATGATTCTTATCGACTCAACTTAAACTCTTTACTTGGTTATCGTGACCACATCCTTTTCCTGCCATCTGTAATAGTATAACAGAACACTTCCTGTTAGAAAATTACAGACAGAAGAAAAACTCTTAAACCTTAATCCTATTGGTCTCTTATCGTCCCCTGACCTTGACTTAGAGTATTCATGTACTCAACCTATGCTCTGATACCAAAAATGTCACGCCCCGATCTCACATTAACCACAAATCATGAGATTAGGACGCGACGGAGGGATTACACATAAGCCAACCGCTCTTCATTTTTTTAAAACATTTTAAAGACATTAATCGGGTAATCTGATTTATGCTGTAAAATGAAACTAAACAAACTGCGGAAGCATCTTTATTAAACTGACTAGCAAAATAAACAGAGTCTACAGCATATTACATTGTTCGACATAAAATAAAGCATAACAGTTAATTTACATCTTTATACACATTCCACATACACACTCTCTCTCACCCACACCATGTCCCAAGGACCGAGGGGAAAGGACTAAGAGACCACTATCTAGCTAACTATATATACCTTCTACTGACTAGGGTGGTAAGATCCTTCAGATTTCTGGAACTGTCGCTGACCTGAAAATGTTTGAGTAGAGGAATGAGCCTACTCGCTCAGTGAATAGTTTTTCATTTAACTATCATTAAACAACTCGTCAAGTTTATTAAATTGAAATAAAGCATAAGAACAAAACTATACAGAGCATTTCTAATGACATAGCAGATTTTACAGATAATAATCACATTTCTATACAACAACAAATATCGCATAACTGTAAAGCATAAAATATCAAAAACTGCATATCTTGAATAATAAAGTAATTATTGAGAACTAGCACAGAAGTTCTGAACTCTTAACATATTGAATTTACTGTGATCCTATATGATTACATTTTAGTTATTATGCCCTAATCATATGCAGTGTACTCTGCATATAAAAATCTGTAGCAAACTACGATCTCACCGTACAAGACTTAGCGACACACCCGGGAAATGCTAAGTCTAACTTCTCGTCCTTGTCTGCTACAGGACCCACAGGCTCTCTGGCCTCCTCTGCACTCACCATGAGTGCTCTGGACTCCTCCTCTAACCTGAGCACACAGGCGCAGGGAGTCAACACTGGGTTACCACCAGAATTACTCAACCGGTTGGTGTTGGATAACCCTTTACTTTATTTATTATTTTACCCCAGTGCCACCGAAATTACTCAATCGGTTGGTGTTGGACACTGTCTATCAACCCTCGTGCCACCAGAATTACTCAACCGGTTGATGTTGGACACGAGTTTCACCCCTAAGGTGCAGACCTCTCAAAGGAGTTCTACGGTGTTAGGGCACCTAAGTCTATTAACTGATTAACATATAACCATATAAACAGGAATATCACATTTCATGCATATTACACATTCTGAATATTCACTTGAAACACATGTATATCCTTTGTCATCCTTAAACATGATTCAGTATCATTTATCCAGTTTCCAAGCTAAATATCCATTTTTAAATCAGCAAATACATTGCAACTATAATACAGGAAATTTCATCATTTTCATTAAGCATATCACGTATTTCAAGTTCCAATGAACCATATAAATTCATTAATTCAATCCATACTGATCATATGCTAAACTAAATCATATAACGGCATAAGGAGCAGTTTATGAAATAAAATTCGAGTAACGTCAAATACTGTCCAAAAGCCAAGTATCAGCGAAAAATGCACAGTTTACCGAAAAATTCCAACTAAGGAGTTAAATGATGATAACTAAATGAACTCCTACTCACAGGGGTTCGAAACGTCCGGATCCGTCCAGAAACGTGTCCAGGGTCAGTTTTCGAGCAATTTTTGAGTCTTCTTCTATCTTGGACTTTTCCAGTTCACGAACCTACTGGCAGCTTCACGCACAATCAGAAATCTTGGCTATGGGCTAAACCGAAGCTAGGTGGTTGCAGATTCGTGATCTGGACTTCAAGCCGAGCTTGATGGTGTTGATATCATGTTGTTCTTCACGCCCAAACGGGCTCCTGGCTGAAGCTGCAGCTGGCCGGCCATTGCTGGCCGCAGCTGCAAGAGGGGGCGTTGCTTGAGACTTTGGCTAGGTCGATGCTCGTTTGGTCCTTGACGGTGCCTAGCATGCTGCGGACTGAGGTCGGAGCTCAAGGGGGATTTTCCCCTACTGCTGGGCGGCCCAAGGGCTCCCTGGCCGTGCGCCTAGCTGCTGGCTGTAGCTATGCAGGTTAGGGTGCCGCCCTTGCTAGATGAGCATCACGCTTAGGGCTTAGGTGAAGGGAAGGTCGGAAGCATCGTCGTGGAGATCTGAAGGTGCTGCGGAGCCGCCCTATCCCTCCAAAATTGATGGCTGCGGGCTACAGGTTAGGGCGCCGCGCTGCAGGTCGAGTTGCAGGTTGGCAGGCGCTGCTAGGGTGCGGAGGTGAAAGGAAGGGGAGGAGGAAGAAGAGAAGAAGGAGAGGAGGACGGGACTGCGGAATCGGGGCTAAGGAGCCCTAGAATCGCCTTCGATTTCCCCTCTAGCTACTGCTATTGGGCGAACAGGCTGGGCGCCGCTAAGCGGTGGTCCTGTTCAGACTGTTTTATTAATCGGGTGAAGAAGAAGGATAAGCGAGAAGGGAAAAAGGAAATTAAAAGGCTAATTTGGAGAAATTACAACCAAGTCCAAGAAGAAATAAAAAAAATGGCCTAACTATTGCCTCGAAGGTCCAAATCGAACGATTCTTTTTGCAAAACTTCACGCACGAGGTCCTCTACACCCTCGAAGTAAGAAATTTTGCTATTTAGCTTGTTTCAGCTAATCAAAACTCTAATCGCATCTATGATCACTTAACTTTACTTAATTATCTTAATTAAGCACCAATTGTATCTTATATATTTAATTCAACTTAATCAACTTGATGATGCACTAACCACTACATGAGCACTTAAATTATCTCAATTACTTAATTATGCACCAATCATTGTATTTACTAGTTAATTTAAGAGTGGCTCATAACATATAGACTTCTTAATGATGGGATCCCTGAAAGGAGGTGCACCTTGATGATGTGGGTAGTCTAATTATTCCTTTTAAGATCACTTTATCTTAGGACTAAAATCCTATGATGTTACAATCTCTCCTATTTAGACTCTTGACGTCCTTATCAAGGCTCAACTATATGGCCTCATATCACTTCCCCATTTTAGTGCAGCCCCATAATGTCCCATGTACACCCAATTTTCGATCACGACTACCAACACAAGGGCAGCTCCATTGCCACAGATAGCCCATTCCAACATGCCTAGACCTCACGGCTCAATAATGGCATACTACATGCCCTTCTAGTCCCCACTATATGGCCCCACATATCACCAAATGCCTCAAATGTGTGCTTTGTCCTCACTCGCACACAATCGAAGATCAACTTCCTAACAGATCAACCATTCTAATACTACTTTGGTTTAAATATTCTTAACCATCGAGTTCTTAGTGTTGGGATCTCAGAAAAGGAGCTTCACCTTGGTGATATAGTTGTCCAATCATTTCAAATATCATTTTATCATAGGACTCAAATCCTAGCATGTTAAAATCACTACTACTAGTACCCTCTACCTTAGGGAGGACAACCTAATTCACCACTATCACAGTGACATCACCCTATCATCCTAGGGTTTTGTTTCATGATAAGGATATCATGATTCAAGAGTTGGGGTGGTAGGGTGATACATCTCTCTATCTCAAATATTTATTCCACCCTACCATTTTTTATGATGACATTGATTGACCCTCACAATACTCAAATAGTTTTTCATATTACTTTGAATTCACGCATACCATGTAGTTTTACTTCTTGCTTTTTTGTGTAGTTTTTTTTTCTTGCCATGTCATCTTTGTATTGCATTGCATGAAGATTTAATTTAGTGTGTTCTTAGTTAGGATTTTCTTTCATACTATTTACTACTCACTAGAACAGGTCGTCATGTGATTTAAGGCAATTTGGCTCCATTTTAGCCAAACTTGAAACTTAGTCAGCTTTATTGCTTGTCTACTTATTTAATTGGCTTTCTCGTCACTATTAAACTTTGCTAGAGTAGTTTGTTATTGCTCTTAGTTTGTTGTGTTGGGTTTTGATAGTTTGTTTCTTAGTTTATCATTTACTTGCTTAATTAGTGTACTAGATAGCCTAGTGTAACTAGTTACTCTCTCTTACCTTGTTTAGTTAGTCTCTCCATTACTTGCTAATTAAGATTTCTTTTGATTAGTTTGGTGTTGATTGTAAGTCTCGTCTAGTGTATTTTCTTTCTTTTCTTAGTTAGATAGCACCAACTGTGTAGAGTTAACTTAGATTTGATTCTTTCTCATTTTTATTGTCTGTTCACTTAGTGTAATTCAAACCCTCCAATCAAATCCTAAATACCCTACAGTCTATAATACGAACTTAGTAAAACAAACATGCCTCTAGAGTCATCATCTCTTCCCATGGATCGACCCCTAACTTGCATGATCTATATTATATTCTAAGCTCATGTGTATATGGATATTGTTTTGCATTTGAGTGTTTTTATTAGGGTCAACAAATTTGTTAGCGTAAGTGGGTGTACCTCGCACGTCCATCACCATAAAAAACATAAAGGCAACAATTTATTTTCTTCTCTAGTAAAAGTGGGGTTTATTTTATTTTCATGCTTAACATGTGCAATATGCCTCTTTTGACATATTATAATTATGAAATATGTTTTAGAAAATGTATACTGTCTTTACGGTTGGCTCGTGCATATTATAATATGTTTAAGCACATTGAAGCTTATTTATTCATACACACCACTTCTTAAACCAACTTGTATATTAAATCTAAATTGTATGTGGTTTATATACAATTGGTGAATGCAAGCCACAAGATATAATGGGGCGACGAGTCCATTAAAAATGCACAGGTTTATATAATTTAGTAACAAAACTAGGGCTTATTTTGTTTTCACTTAGCAGGTACATTCCACTTCTTCTGGCATGAGTACAGACTCCAATGTATTCTCTCTCTCTCGCTTTCTATATATATATATATATATATATATATATATATATATATATATATCTGTGTGTGTGTGGATATGTTAGTGATCTTGTGAGAAACATGCAGTGAAAGTATGAGAAGTATTTGAATAACTATAACTTGTTTTTAATATCCATCCTAATGGATGGAAAAAACATTATATCATTTATAGAAATGAGTGCCTCATTCACTCATTCCGTTGACGCGTGTTTTAAGCGCACAGGGGAGGCGGTTTTGGCAGTAGGGCCGGTGGGGGAATTTTTGGCAGGTGGCAGGCGGGAGCCAAATGGGAGGGCAGGTGGGGGTGGTTGACACACTAAATGTGTGGCAGGGGAAGAGAAATAAAAATTGTTAGATTTGTTACAAAAAATACAATCCAACAAGACTAATATCGATATATTTTTAGAAATATAAAATGGTGTGAATTTTATTTCTGCTTTACAAATTGGGTATAATACATGTAAAACATGGTGTATTTAAAAAAATAGGTGCATTGATGCAACACTAACTGGACGCAATCACATCTGAACTGAGTGCATTCCAATTATAAATATGTGCATTGAAGTTCAAACTAGGTGCAATTAAGTCTGAATACTAGGTACATCAACACAAGACTAATTGGGCGCAATCATACCAAAATTGCACGCATTCAAGTCAAAATGCATTCAAGTCTAAATTGAGTGCAATCAAGTTTGAACGGTGCATTCAAGTCCACACATGGCACAATCATGTCCAAACTTGGCACTTTCAAGTCGAAACTGGGCACATTTAAGTCCAAACTGAGCACAATCAAGTCTGGATGGGCATTCAAGTCCACATACGGCGTAATGAAGTCTAAATTGGACACAACCAAATCCAAATTGGGTGCAATTAAGTCTAAATTGAGCACAAATAAATCCAAACTAATCACATGGGTGCAATCAAGAAGAAGAAGAAGAAGAAGAAGAAGAAGGTGGTGGTGGTGGTGGTGGTGGTGACGATGACGATGACAATGAAGATGATGATGATGATGGTGTAATGATAAGTAGGCACATTAAAACACTAATTCGGTGCAATCATGGCTGAACTGAATGCATTCAAGTTAAAATTATGTGCATTTAAGTTCAAATTAGGCTCAAGTCTGAACTGGGCGCATTCAAGTTCAAACTAGGTGCATATTGATTGTGGGTGCAATACATGCCAAAATCCATCTATTTTTATTAATTTTTTCAAAATATGCTAATATTAGTCTTGTTGGAAATTATTTTTTTTAATGATTCTAATGGTTTTTATTTCATGAAAAAACTCATTACAGATCAAAAGCTATAAACAAAATAAAAATATATTAAAAAATGATTGTTTAAGGAGGAGAGAAAATGAGTGGGGGAGAGGGAGGGGGACCACTACTGGCAAGGAGGAGGTTTCACCTACGCTTCCCCCTGCGCGTGAAGGTAGTTTTGTTCTTTCATTTATCTTCACACATAAAGTCATTGGAACAAATATTTTTTACATGTTTATATGAACAATATACACATATTATATTCGATGGTCAGTCTAAAACTTAATATTGAGTGTTAAAAAGTATTCTCTTATTGTGCATGCACTGCAAGTCCTATAATGGTTAAATTTTGTGATAAATTTAATAACAAATTATATTTATTTCATGCGGTTGGATTATTAAAAATGTATCATTGTGCAAAATTTTTCAGATACCTCTCATGCTCTCACCAAGATATGTTTCTCACTGGATCATTGTCATGTGTGTGTATATTCTTAAAGAATAGTACATGTGGCTTATACATACTCTTGTTCATTTGACTTGGTTGTAATATTCTAGAATAATCCAACCGCATAGATATGATCTCACAAATACAAATCATATATATAATAAAGCTAGAATAGAATGATTCTTTGTAGTACCAATTTCTTTTATACCTACAATCATCAAAATAGAATTCAATGAGAAAAGAAAATTGATATTGTCAATTTATGTTAATGAAATAGACACTCCAAAAATATAAGCTCACTTGGATGAGTATAATCCTTACATCTTAACATAGAAACAATTGAATGCATACATTTAATTAAAATGGTGATTTTAAGCACAACAGGGTAGCCTAAAAGTATTCAAATGTGTTAAAATTATTTTGTATTTTATTCATGAAGTAAAAAGTAAAATCATATTGTTGGGTTTAAATTTAATTGTTGTAATTTGTTGAGTTATATTTGTGTCATGCTACAATCGATAATAATATAATTTTTATGTATTATATATATGTATATATATATATATATATTTAGAGAGAGATAGAATGAGAGAGAGTGACAGGCTAGAATACACTTGAGTGTACAGATCGCACCGTAAACTCAAGTGGTGTTTGAATATCTGGATTTTTTTTTTGACAAATCCAAGCTGTTCATATTCATCATTATACTAAATACGTGCTACATGAAAATTTTGAGCTCATTTGAAATTTTCCAAGTCATTCTTTTATGACCAATAAGACCAACACACAAAACTAATTTGAATTGTGTAATTTTTATCGCCTTTAGATGCATGACCTATAAGTGTTCAAATGAGCTCAAATTTTGTGTGTAGTATGTTTATATAATATTTGAGAAGATCAATGGTTTAGATTTTCAAAATAAATATCACATGATGGAAAATGACTTGAGTGTATTTGGGTTGCAGTACACTCGAGTGCATTCTAACTTGACTCTCTCTCTCTCTCTATATATATATATATATATATATATATATATATAGAGAGAGAGAGAGAGAGAGTTACAATGCCAATTTTGCATGTGTTTTCATAATTGAAATGTAAAGATTTTGTGGATATGGACTTAATTGAAAAGGTTGTATGCTTTGCTTCAAAAGAAGGGATTTCTTTGCAAATCTCCCTTACATTAGGAATTTCGTGCTTCCTATTATTATATTAATCCAATAATGGATATAAAAGAGAAGAAAAGAAGAAAAGTCCAAATAATAGGAAAAGATATAAGATAATGCATATTAAGCAAAGTATTTATGAGAAATACTTGGAAATATTTAGAAAGTGGCATTAATGGCTACAATTGAGTAAAATTCGTTTACATATGATTTCTAATAAAAGAAATATGAAAAGAGGAAAAAGGAGATGAAAGATAATGAGAAATTCTTGCAAAAGAATATCTTCATAAAGAATTAAGTAAGATAATGAAAAATGAAGAATGTAGATGCATCTAGAAGGATAGTAAGTATCCTTAAAAAGGAATTTCGAAATATTAGAGTTTCTTGGGGTCTAAGGAGCCCCAATGGAGAAAAAGAAAGAGAAAATACAAATAATACAAAACAAGAGGATAATGTGATACATAATTAATGAATTTTGTGGTATTGTTAAAAAGAGGTATTTTCTACTAAAAGAAAGTATATTTTCGTGCCAATAGATTAAAAGCCAAGCACAAGAAGATGAATGAAATAAATTTTGAATATCTTAATAACCAAGGAATACTAAAGAATAAAGAATTAATTAAAAGAGAGAAGTTACACCTAAACAAGGAAAGTAGGTTTCCTAAAGATAAAGGGGCCTTGTTTTCCTCATGGGCAAGCACGCTAGGGTGTTGCTATCCTCCCCTATATAAGGGTTGGACCCTTAGCCTCGAATCCAAGAGGATCTAGGGCATCCCAGACATCGTACAACTTACTTCCCTCTTTGCCTTCTTCATGACCTTGACAGTTGGGATGATGGAGTCCTAGAAGCATACACGAGCGAAGGGAGCAAGGTCGAGGAGTTCCTGGATGCTCTTTCGGGTCCGAGCAGCAACGGGGTTGCCTAGATGCATGGGCTTCTCGCTCCAGCCACATGCAGCATGCCTGCAAGGCCAACTAACGTAGTAGCGGCTGCAAACCTGACCCCAGCCACCTCCACGGCTTGGGGCCTCCACGGGTGCGGCGGAGGGTGGCAGAGGTGAAGGGACCCTCTCTGGTGCCCTTCAAGCCCTAGGGAGGGGAGGTAGGATGGCAATAGACCCCCTCATCCCGACGGAAGCGTAAGGTTCACGAGGAAGAAGGCGACCGGGGGGCGTTGGATGGTTTTACCCCTCCGGGGTATGAAGCATCGAGCACTTAAGTGAGGGTAGGATCGTAATTGTGTTATGTTTATAAAAGGTTGTGTTGCATGGGAAAGAGATGGTGTGGCAGTCTGCTATTGGTCCAGGTAAGTTTATATTACAAAATTTGTATCTTTTTATTGGTAGCTCGGATGGATGTGTATAAAATATGAATCTTGCTCAGAAAAATATGAGGAATCTATTAAAAATAGATTTAGAAGCTAATTCCTCTTTCAATTAGAAAAGTAGTATACGTTATCAACTTTAATGCATTAATGATTAAGAAACCCTAATTTGAGATGATCAATGTATTGAGAAGGGGTTTATGGATGATTAAAGTTGATACTAACATGTTGTTTATAAAAAGACACATAAAGATCTATAAGGATGAACTTTATATGTAACTGGATTAATTTAGAGTTCCATGTACATGAATGAGCTTTAATGGGCCTTGAAACCCGAATATTAGTAATTATGACTCTTAATTTCTTTAATTGTTCAAATTCATGAATAAAGTTGAGATATGATGGTTCTAAGCTATTTTGAGTATAAAAGTTCCTAATTGTGGATAAATATCTTTAATATGATAATTAGGGTTTTCTAGTGGATAAATGTGAAATTAGTGATAAATAGAGATAAGTTGCTAATTTGAAAGAAATCCAAGATGATAATTGGGCCTCATGATCGTAAAGGATAAAAATGGTAGTTTTAATGTAAAAGAGGCGTAATAGACTTAATGGACTTTTAATTGTGTCTTTAAACTAAAATTAGGGTTATATGTTGTTAAAAGGTAACCTTAATATCTTTCATGAGGAGTAGATGAGATACTTAGGGTTTGTGAGTAATTGTATAAAATTAGGGTTTAAAATAGTAAAAATGAAGTGAAACCCTAATTGCAATGGAAACTGTAAAAGTGGACTAGAAACCCTAGGAAGCAAGCTAGGTTTAATAGACATTGATGGCCTGATCAATGATAGGAAAATTGGATGTATATTTCAGGATCATCTTATGTGCTTGCTTGTTTACTGGATTTCTTACTTAGTTGGATTATTTTTGTACTCAAGTCAGCCTGACATGTATGTGGTTAATTATAGTTAATCGCATTAGTTTCCCAAAGGTTTTCCAGATGATTAATCGCATTGAGTTCAACCTATCAGTTTGGATGTTCATACTTGCAAATTATAAAGTCACTATGATTATCACAATTATAATATAAGTGTGTATTCTCACACCTACATGCCACCCTGATGGATGATGCCAAAAGGTCAAGCCCAGGAGGGAAGAGCCATGGGCACCATGAGAGGTGACCCCAGGAACCAAGCTCGGGATTGAGAAGGTGGCCTTAAGTCATTGGAAAAAGAGAAACCCTAAGGAGGGTATGACAGGGATAGGGCAAAAGCGGTGGAGAATGTCACATTGAAGGCATAAATTGGCTTGTTAATTAACTTGATTGTGATATTTAGATTGTTAGCCATATGTGTGAAATTTTGGTCGTCCCCACATACCGACATACTCATTTATTCTGACTGACATTTTATTTGTCAGCGTTTTAGGTACAACCCTGAAAAGAACAAACAGTAAAGTGACACATTGTGAAAATAAGAAATAAAGTGCAAGGAGGATTAGATAGAATAGATTCAAGTTGTGGATAGAAGTAGATTCCCAAAGTTTTTTAAAAAGGTATGAAAAGTTTTATTTTATACCAGATTTCAGTTTAGTTTGGTAGAATTTTATAATTATTACTGATTATTTGTCGAACATTTGATCTTGTTAATTGGGATAACAGCTCTGACCTCTTGGTCTCCCTTAATTGGGGGTTACCGGGAGGCAGGGTCGTTACAATTTGGTATCAGAGCATAAGTTCCTCATTTAATCTTTAATAATTATTAAATTTTACAAACTCTGTAGAACCCAAGGGAGTTATTAGAGGATTTTCCGAAAGACAGAGGTGTCTAGAAAAGGATCACATTCGGGGACTGGCAATATTTTCCTCCGCACCGCTAGTTGGAATATGAGGACTCCCGGATTTGTGTGACTGTCTGGCCAATGTCTCAAGATTTGACTTGAAATAAGATACCTTTAGAACTCTCTCATCTTGTTCATCCCTTCTCAACTCAAATGTTGTTAAGGATTTTAAGGATTAGGGTTTTCTCTCTTTTTCCCACCCTCTTGAGATATGGGTAAAGTTGATATGGTTTAAAGAATCCTACACCAAATTAATGAAAAGCATGTAAATAAGATGGCATGGACATAAGCTTAATATTTTAATCGTAAACTAAAGAATAGATACATGCTTAGGTCGTATGACATATGTTGTCATGCCCTCAGGAGAGAACTGAGGCTAGCCCTCCTTGACAGGAGGATGAGTGGGGAAAGTTGGTATTGGAGACAGAGATCTCCATTAAAGGTAGAGACCTGGTACATCCTCTGAGGATGATGCTAACCCTAACCCTAAGTGAAGGTTAGAGAGAGAGATGGCATGTTGAGATGGATGTCATGGTCAACCATGTGTGTGGGTTGACATGATTTTGGTTTTGGATGCCCATGACAATATGAGCCATGTGAGGTTGGATGACCTAGTGCCTTTGGCGACCCAACCCTGGAAAGGGTCGTGCATGTTAGAGTGAAGGATAGCTCCTTCAAAGATGAGGTTAGTGAAGAACCTATAGAAACTATATGGGCTTATAGGGGCATAGCTTAGTAGGCACCTAGAGTACGTCAGTAGTGTGGGCAGTAGGTTAAAACCCTGGCCAGGAGAGTATGATGGATAGCTTATGAGATAAGCATAAAGGGCTATGGATAATCTTGAGAAAACATAAGTTTGAACATAGGCTTCACCCGTGTAGGGGTATGCTTGTGAGCTTGATCCTTCATGGAGAGAGAACCTCTAGTAGTAAGGCTATTTGTAGGGGTAGCTCTAGAGAGATAGAGCAGGACCCAAGTAAGAAGGTTGGAAGATTAGACTCCAAGATATGAGGAACAGTGGGGAGTTGAGGATGATGTGACCTAAGTGGATTGTAATGGTTGCCTCATGCATGATCCCTGGAGGTTGATGGTATTGTGGTTGCCTTTAGAGGAACCAAATCCTAGAGATAAGATGAGACGGTCGGTACCTCTGTGCCTATGGTATAGGTGTTTACCTTCTAGGGTTAAGAAGAAGAGTTCCTTAAGACCATGAAGAGGTTTAGTAGCAAGTTGTGAGGCCTTTTACCTAGTTGGTTATCCTTGAGGAGGACTCCACTCTGAAGTGTTGTTCAAGTAGAAGGATGATAGGAAGGGCATGTCATGCCTTGTACATGCTTGGTTCGTGGTTAAAAAGGTTGAGAATGCAGTGGGACATCTAAAAAGTGAATCTAGGGTCCCTACACCTAAGAGTAGAAGTAGTAGTGCCTGGTGCACCTAATGCTCATGATGAGATATGAGCTTCTATAGATTCGAGCATGGGACTCCTCATGTTTAGAGGAAAGGGAAACCTCTTAAGTCTAAGGTATGTTTGATGAATCCCTCGTCTATAAGTTGGTGACATGGGCAAGTATGATGATGGTCCAATGTGAAAGAATAGAAACAAGTAGGACCTACCATGGAGACCTAGCATGGTTTAGAAGGTGGTATGTTTGTTAGATATGTGCCTTAGTAGCTTGCTAGGGCTAAGCATGCTCATGTGAAGGTAAACCTTGGACATAAGGACGTTTTGACCTTTGTTATCAAGATGTAGTTTCCTCCCATCCTGGGAGAGGGACCCTTTTGTAGGGTGTATATCAGCTTTTGTTGGGTTTGAGGAAACCCTAAGAGGTCTCATAGGATCTTGAGAAGCTAAGTGAAGGGTACATGGGAAGAGAATGAACCTGTAGACCCATAGATAACCATCTCTAAGTGCATGTGGATGTGTTACCATGGAGGTAACTGGTATGGGCCTGACCAAGGTAGGCAGGTCACCATGACCCTTATGAAAGGAGGAAAGTCAGCCCTTGAATACAGAGAGAGATGATGGAGACTTGGGTAAGGTTCTAAGTTGGATATGTACTATGTTAGAATCCTAAGTCTATCCTAGGGTCAGGTAGGGATAAGACCGATGGAAGTATGAGTTACCTAATTCCCTAGTTGCACATGACCATAGGGTCGGGAGGTAACAATTATCATTGTCTGAGGGCCATGGATTGGGAGATTGGTCACCTTCATGAACTCATGGGACCCAAGGGGAAAATGAGGAGGGCACTCTCTGATGCATAAGGGAATAGGGATGACCCCAAAAGTGTTGGCACCCTACATACCTAGAGGAGATGACCAAGGATTATGTGACAACCCAAGTAGGTTCGAGACCAGTTTTCCATAGAAGTAATTTTGATATCGAGATGATCATGATGTAGAGACATATGTTGCACATTTCAAATTAGATTTGAAGGTGTACTGACAATGTGGGATGTACCATCTCTACTCTTGGAACATGAAGAACTATGTATTTGGACTGCAGCCAAATGCTTATTTCCTCTTGTTATGGGAGTGAGAGATAGGACAGTATGCATGCCATACACCAAGGATAAAGATGATGTGAGTTGGAACGTTGCTATGAGGTATGAGGACAGAGATGATAACTTACCCTTGTGGGGTGAATGATATGTGGATGGTTTACAAACATCAAGAGAACTAAGGTAGTCATCTTGTGAGGGTGTTTTTATCATGAGCTATGGGGAATAAATAAGATATACAAGGTTGAGTTCGATAACCAAGAAGATGAGCTCTAAGTTTTCTTGTTCAAGATAGACCTAAAGTCTGAGATGAGATGATAAGTGGAATACATGGAGGTGTATGTCTTCAACTTTACTGTACACATAAGGATGTGAGGTGGTAATGGATGCTCGGGTTGAGATACAGCTGCCTAGTTTAGCTAGAGGCTAGAAGAGGTTGTTAGGTTAGCCCTAAGTTTGAAAAAGATATAATTTTGGCTAACACTCAGATGTAACAATATCTGTTGATCAAGTTAGTGGTTGTTTGGTTAGCCAGCCTAGGCCTTGATGCAATAAAAGGATGGTTGTAGAACCTCAAATGCACTTCTCTGGAAATGAAGGTGATGAAACCCCGACTAGAGTGGTTTAGGGTTTCTGAGGGATCAATCTTGAGGAATCATGACATACATGAGATCATGATTTTAAGATCACCATACACCATAGTACTGCTAAGATAATAAGTGGTAGCAGTACTTTGATGAAAAGTGTACAAAGATGCATGTGGTTGGTCACCATGCATGAGAGGTGAAGGACGAACACCAGTAACTCACTGAGTTGGTATAGAGGATGAAGAATCCCCGAGGGGGATTGGGAGTTGATCACTATGGATGTTGTGGTAAGTCTCCCCTAGACCAAGGAAGGTCAAGATGCAATATGGGTTATGGTAGATCGCCTTACCTTGATAACATGAGAAAGAAAGAATATTGTCAAGGGACGGATCCGGTTGAACTACATATGAGAAAGAGATGGTTCAACTACACCATGATGCGAGTTCAAAAGTTCTTGAGTATAACCTAAGGATCCACTTTCATGCGGTGGAAGTAGATATATGAAGAACTCGATGCTAGTACAGTTTATCACCCCTAACTAATGGTTAGTATGATCCAGACTAGAGGGTCTGATGATAGCATGTTTGCTCATTCAGGGTGATACATAGAGACAGTTCTTGTCCTCTGTAAGATGTGATGATAACCACCATAGCCAGTATCAGGATGTAAAGAAGCTCAGTAAGGGAGGTTGTGTCGGTCACCACTTCATTAAGATGATGTTGGTGAAGGGACCTCATGAAGGTCAAAAAAGGGGCCACATTGTGTGCAAATGAAGTCGCTTTGATCATGCAATGGTTGAAAGAGAGCCCAGGGGCGACATGAGTCATGAGCTGATGCAAAGCAGACTGACATGCAGTTCACTAAGGGAGAACCTGTGATGTGAACAATTTGACCCCTCTAAGTTATAGCTAAGAGAGATGAGTTTCGGCTACATGGGTCCATTTGAGATGGATTGGTGGAGAAGGTTATGTTTGACCTTACCCCTCAGGATAAAGTAATGTGTGATGAGTTCCATGTATCCAATTTAGAGCGCTATGTGATGTACCCGGGCCATGTGCTGAGCAATGAACCTAGTGAGCCCCAAGGGAGGCTGAAATGACCTGAGTCACCTATGAGGTTTATAGAGGCCAAGGTGTAATAACTCAGAGAAAAGAATATGTGATGAAAAAGGTTCTTTGGAATCACCATGGATAGGGTAAAGCCACATAGGGGCCAATGATGTATATGGAAAAGTCTTATCCTGAATTGTTTGTTTTCTTGATGGAATTTTGAGGACAAAATTCTTATAAGAGGGGAAGGATGTTACAACCCCAATTTTGCATGTGTTTTCATAATTGAAATGTAAAGATTTTGTGAATATGGACTTAATTGAAAAGGTTGTATGCTTTGCTTCAAAAGAAGGGATTTCTTTGCAAATCTCCCTTACATTAGGAATTTCGTGGTTCCTATTATTATATTAATCCAATAATGGATATAAAAGAGAAGAAAAGAAGAAAAGTCCAAATAATAGGAAAAGATATAAGATAATGCATATTAAGCAAAGTATTTATGAGAAATACTTGGAAATATCTAGAAAGTGGCATTAATGGCCACAATTGAGTAAAATTCGTTTACATATGATTTCTAATAAAAGAAATATGAAAAGAGGAAAAGGAGATGAAAGATAATGAGAAATCCTTACAAAAGAATATCTTAATAAATAAATAAGTAAGATAATGAAAAATGAAGAATATAAATGCATCTAGAAGGATAATAAGTATCCTTAAAAAGGCATTTCGAAATATTAGAGTTTCTTGGGGGCCAAGGAGCCCCAATGGAGAAAAAGAAAGAGAAAATACAAATAATACAAAATAAGAGGATAATGTGATACATAATTAATGAATTTTGTGGTTAAAAGGAGGTATTTTCTACTAAAAGAAAGTATATTTCCGTGCCAATAGATTAAAAGCCAAGCACAAGAAGATGAATGAAATAAATTTCAAATTCCTTAATAACCAAGGAATACTAAAGAACAAGGAATTAATTAAAAGAGAGAAGTTACACCTAAACAAGGAAATTAGGTTTCCTAAAGATAAAGGGGCCTTGTTTTCCTCATGGTCAAGCATGCTAGGGCATTTCTATTCTCCCCTATATAGGGGTTGGACCCTTAGCCTCGAATCCAAGAGGATCTAGGGCATCCCAGACATCGTACAACTTTCTTCCCTCTTTGCCTTCTTCATGACCTTGAACGTTGGGATGATGGAGTCCTAGAAACATACACAAGCGAAGGGAGCAAGGTCGAGGAGTGCCTGGATTCTCTTTCAGGTCCGAACAGCAACGGGGTTGCCCAGATGCACGGGCTTCTCTCTCCAGCCACCTACAGCATGCCTGCAAGGCCAACTGACGTAGTAGCGGCCGCAAACCTGACACCAGCCACCTCAGCCACGGCTTGGGACCTCTGCAGGTACGGCGGAGGGTGGCGGAGGTGAAAGGACCCTCGTTGGTGCCCTTCGAGCCCTAGGGAGGGGAGGTAGGACGGTAACAGACCCCCTCGTCCTGACGGAAGCGTAGGGTTCGCGAGGAAGAAGGCGACCGGGGAGTGTTGGATGGTTTTACCCCTCCGAGGTATGAAGCATCGAGCACTTAAGTGAGGGCAGGAGTGTAATTGTGTTATGTTTATAAACATTTGTGTTGCATGGGAAAGAGATGACGTGGCAGCATGTTATTGGTCCAGGTAAGTTTATATTGAAAAATTCGTATCTTTTTATTGGTAACATGGATGGATGCGTATAAAATATGAATCTTGCTCAGAAAAATGCGAGGAATCCATTAAAAATAGATTTAGAAGATAATTACTCTTGTAATTCAAAAAGTTGTGTAAGTTATCAACTTTAATGCATTAATGATTAAGAAACCCTAATTTGAGATGATCAATGTATTGAGAAGGGTTTTACGGATGATTAAAGTTGATATTAACCTATTATTTATAAAAAGACACATCAAGATCTATAAGGATGAACCTTACACGTAACTGGATTAATTTAGAGTTCCATATACATGAATGAGCTTTAATGGGCCTTAAAATCCTAATGTTAGTAATTATGACTCTTAATGGCTTTAATTGTTCAAATTCATGAATAAAGCTGAGATATGATGGTTCTAAGCTATTTCGAGTATAAAAGTTCCTCATTGTGGATAAATACCTTTAATATGATAATTAGAGTTTTCTAGTCGATAAATGTGAAATTAGTGATAAATAGAGATAAGTTGCTAATTTGAAAGAAATCCAAGATGATAATTGGGCCTAATGATCGTAAAGGATAAAAATGATAGTTTTAATGTAAAAGAGGCATAATACACTTAATGGACTTTTAATTGTGCCTTTAAACTGAAATTAGGGTTATATGTTGTTAAAATGTAACCTTAATATCTTTCATGAGGAATAGATGAGATACTTAGGGTTTGTGAATAATTGTATAAAATTAGGGTTTAAAATAGTAAAAATGAAGTGAAACCCTGATTGCAATGGAAACCCTAAAAGTGGACTAGAAACCCTAGGAAGAGAGCTATGTTTAATAGACCTTGATGGCCTAATCAATGATAGAAAAATTGGATGTATATTTCAGGATCATCTTGTGTGCTTGCTTGTTTACTGGATTTCTTGCTTAGTTCGATTATTTCTGCACTCAAGTCAACCTGACAGGTATGTGGTTAATTATGTTTAATCGCATTAGTTTCCTGAAGGTTTTCCGGATGATTAATCGCATTGAGTGCAACCTATTAGTTTGGATGTTCATACTTGCAAATTATAAAGTCACTATGATTATCACAATTATAATATAAGTGTGTATTCTTGCACCTACATGCCACCCTGATGGATGATGCCAAAAGGTCAAGCCCAGGAGGGAAGACCCATGGGCACCATGAGAGGTGACCCCAGGCACCAAGCTCAGGATTGAGAAGGTGGCCTTAAGTCATTAGCAAAAGAGAAACCCTAAGGGGGGTATGCCAGGGTTAGGAAAAAAGCGGTGGAGAATGTCACATTGAAGGCGTAAATTGGCTTGTTAATTAACTTGATTATGATATTTAGATTGTTAGCCATATGTGTGAAATTTTGGTTGTCCCCACATACCGGCATATTCATTTATGTTGACCGACGTTTTGTTTGTCAGCGTTTTAGGTACAACCCTGAAAAGAACAAACAGTAAAGTGACACGTTGTGAAAATAAGAAATAAAGTGCAAGAAAGATTAGATAGAATAGATTCAAGCTGTGGATAGAAGTAGATTCCCAAAGTTTTTTAAAAAGGTATGCAAAGTTTTATTTTATACCAGATTTCATATTAGTTTGGTAGAATTTTATAATTATTACTGATTCTTTGTCGAACCTTTGATCCTGTTAATTGGGATAACAGCTCTGACCTCTTGGTCTCCCTTAATTGGGGGTTACCGGGAGGTGGGGTCGTTACAGAGAGAGTCGGGTTAGAATACACTCGAGTGCATAGATCACACGAATACACTCAGGTGTGTTTGCATATCAAGATTATTTTTTTGCAAAATGTAAACCATTGATCTTCATTGTCATACTATAACTAGGCTACATACAAATTTTGAGCCCATTTGGATGAGTGTAAGTCACTCATCCAAGGGCAACAAAATCGATGCACGAAACTAATTTGAAATGCATAATTTTTGCGGTCTTTATAAGATGACCTATAAATGTCCAAATGTGCTCAAATTTTGCATGTGAGCTATGCACAAGATGTTTAAGAAGATCAATAGATTAGATTTTTGAAAAAAATATTGTATCATGAAAAACTACTTGAGTGTATTCTACTCTAAATACACTCGAGTGTATTCTAGCCTGACTCTCTCTCTATATATATAGAGTCAGGCTAGAATACACTCGAGTGTACGGATCGCACGAATACACTCAAGTGTGTTTGCATATCAAGACTATTTTTTGCAAAATGTAAACCATTGATCTTCACCGTCATACTATAAATAGGCTACATACAAATTTTGAACTCATTTGGATGAGTGTAAGTCACTCATCCAAGGGCAACAAAATCAACGCGCAAAACTAATTTGAAATGCATAATTTTTGCAGTCTTCATAACATGAGCTATACATATCCAAATATGCTCAAATTTTGTGTATGAGTTGTTCACAAGATGTTTAAGAATATAAACGGATTAGATTTTCAAAAAAAAATATTGCACCATGAAAAACTACTTGAGTGTATTTCGCTCCGGATACACTCGAGTGTATTCTAGCATGACTCTCTCTCTCTCTCTCTCTCTCTCTCTCTCTCTCTCTATATATATATATATATATATATATATATATATATATATATATATATATACATATATATATATATGTGTGTGTATACACTACTATAAAAAGAGGGAGTTTTTCCATCTATTTACAATATAGCCATTCTGAACCCCAGCGGCCAATCAGAAGTCAACATTTGAGTTGTCGTTCTCTCCTTCACTCAATCCCTTCTCATATTTTTTTCTCACTTTTTTCTATTTTAATTGCTTTTTATTCACCAAAATACTTCTCTCCTATTAAACTACACCTCCATGATTCCCTCCAACTAACCATTATCACCTCCCTCCAACAAGCCATGATTGCCTACACATATCAGAGTGAGAGAGGAAGGGTTGAAGAGAGAGCAAATCATGGGGATTAGTTAGCGGAGATCAAAACCAAAACAATTTTTATTTAATATTTTTTCAACCTTCCATTTTTTTACCCCACGGACATTTCTCAACCACTGTATCCATAAAGTCATCACTCTTTTTTTGATACTTTCTATATTCTTCTTAATTTGTATTCCACACCATTATATCATGTTGCAAAATCTTCCCAATAACTGAAATCCACTCTACCCACCAATCACTCGCTTGACATGTGTTTTTTGAGAAAATGGATGAAAAAAAGTTAAAAAATTGTGAGAAGAGAGAGGTTCAAGAAGAGTGTCCGATTTTAATATACTATTCTATGATTGGTCGGAGGTCATAAAATGACAGTGTTTGTAATTTAGTATACAAATTTTGCTTCATATTACTTGAATGAAACCATGATGATTTTTGCAATATAGAGTAAATAATTTATTTAATATGATTTCCTTACGCAAAAACTACATACAATTAAGTTTTCACGTGCATGGGCACGTGTGTGTTAACTAGTATATATATATATATATATATATATATATATATATATATATATATATATATATATATATATATGAAATCAACTAGTATATATATAGAGAGAGAGAGTCATGCTAGAATACCCTCGAGTGTACAGATTACACCATACACCTCAATGGTGTTTGCCTATATAGACCTTGTCTTTCTAAAATCCAATCCATTGATCTTCATGGTTACAATAATAATAGTCCACATACAAATTTTGAGCTCATTTGGATGAGTGTAAGTTACTCATCCAAGGAAACCAAAATTGACACACAAAACTAATTTGAAATGCATGATTCTTGCCTCCTTTAGATGCATGACCTATAAGTATCGAAATGAGCTAAAATTTATTATATAGTATGCTCTTAAGATATTTAAGAAGATCAATGGTTTATAATTTTCAAAAAGTTATTACATCTTTAAAACTGATTAAGGTGTACGATGCCTCCGGTACACTCGAGTGTACACTAGCCAGACTCTATATATATAGGTATATATATATATATAGAGAGAGAGAGAGAGTTAAGTTGGGATACACTTGGAGTATAACGGAGGCGCTATACACCTCAATCGTTTTCCATCATACAATAATTATTTTGAAAATCTAAACTGTTGATCTTCCTTAGGAACTTAAGAACACACTATATAATAAATTTGAACTCATTTGGACACTTATAGGTCATGCATCTAAAGAAGGTAAAAATTATGCATTTCAAATTAGTTTTGTGTGTTGATTTTGTTGTCCTTGGATGAGTGACTTACACTCATCCAAATGGGCTCAAATTTTGTATGTAGCCTATTATTATTATAACAATGAAGATCAATGGATTAGATTTTGTAAAAATATGGTATAGATAGGTAAACACTATTGGGGTGTACGGTGTGATCTGTACACTCGAGTGTATTCTAGCCTCTCTCTCTCTCTCTCTCTCTCATATATATATATATATATATATATATATATATATTATATATATATATATAGAGAGAGAGAGAGAGAGAGTTAGGCTAGAATACACTCGAGTGTACAGATCACGTTGTACACCCCAACGGTGTTTGCCTATCTAGACCATATTTTTTTTAAATCTAATCCATTGATCTTCATGGTTACAATAATAATAGGCCACACACAAAATTTGAGCTCATTTGGATGAGTGTAAGGCCTAGTTTGGCCGCTTTAATTCAAACTTCCTGTATTTGATGCACGGCATACACAGCGGATTAACATTAACGGTTGCTGTTCAGTATTTGTTATTTACCGTTGTGTATATATTTTAGCAGAAACATGGTATTCGTGAAGTACGCCATGAACGACGGGCTTTGCAATTGTCAGTCTGGTGCTAGTTCTCTGCTTGCTTATCACCCATTTTGCATGTCCTTCCCCCATGCAGAACGGGTCGCTTTCCCATCCTTGAATCAACTTCTCTACCGCCAAATATCAAAATCTGTATAATTACACACGCGACTACCGGGATTTCCAAAATCTTTACCCAAACCAGGCCTAAGTCACTCATCCAAGGACAACAAAATCGGCGCACAAAACTAATTTGAAATGCATGATTTTTGTCTCCTTTAGATGCATGACCTATAAGTGCCCAAATGAGATGCAATTTATTATATAGTATGTTCTTAAGATATTTAAGAAGATCAATGATTTAGATTTTTCAAAAACTTACTACATCTTTGAAAACGACTGAGGTGTACGATGTCTCCGGTACACTCGAGTGTACACTAGCCTGAAGAGAGAGAGAGACGTACACCTCAATGGTGTTTGCCTATCTAGACCTTGTCTTTCCAAAATTCAATTCATTGATCTTCATGGTTACTATAATAATAGGCCACATACAAAATTTGAGCTCATTTGAATGAGTATAAGTCACTCATCCAAGGACAATAAAATTGACGCACAAAACTAATTTGAAATGCATAATTCTTGCCTATCGAAATGAGTTAAAATGTATTATATAGTATGTTCTTAAGATATTTAAAAAGATCAACGATTTAGAATTTTTAAAAAATTACTATATATTTAAAAATGACTGAGGTGTACGGTACCTCCGGTACGTATGTAACTCAACGATTAGTCGCTCTGCAGATTTCGTTGAGTGATAATTAAGAATATCATACAAAAGATATCATTGCGGTTTATAAATATATCTAATCTAGAAAATGATAAACCAATCTATATTATTATATTTGTTGTTGTGATTCTAGAATGTCGTTCAAATAGCTGAAACATGTAACTTACACGTATCAACCTTGCACGCATGCATGACAAGCCTAGAATCGATTTTAGCCAAGCATCAACAGAACTTGAACGGTTTTTATATGCTGCATCAGTTGAATGCAAATTTCAACCTTAGGGCCACAATATTAATCTAACGACCTATCTATAGACTAATTGTGGACTGACTTAATACCTTTAGGACATCCGTCTGTCCGTGCTCCGGGAAAATCAAGGACTAAGAAAAGAAAGTGCTTCTATCGAAGAGGCCCACGCTTCTTATCTTGAAGTAAGTACACCGGTGACGTATGAGGAGATCAATGGTCTTCTTCCTTCTTTCCTAAGCCGGAGAATCAAGTGTAAAGAAAATGGGACATTTGAATTGGTTCTAGGTCATTACTTTTGTGATGGTTAGATATCAGGTGACCTCAAACTTCCTGATGTCACTTGATAACCAATATAGATCAATAATATCCATTTATTTTATATAATCAGCTGTTTCTTTTGAAAATTATAAGCATAAGAAAATATTAGACTTTATGCAGAATCAATTATATTTCAGTATATATATTTCAGTTAACAATTTATATAGTCTAAGCGCACACCATTAGAGAAAGTGATTGCTCGCGTTATGTACAGACTACTCAATTGAATGCTCCAAAGGTTTATGTACATGTTGAACCCTTTTGCAGTAGTTGTATACAAATCTAGCTTCAAAACCTCAACTGAGACCTGTACAATGCTATTTCTTAGTGCTCTATATATTGAAGTTACACATCCAAAAGACTCGAACTAACTGTTGGCACCCTCCAGATGCTTCGGGGCTCAAAAACTCCAGCAGGATGCTTAGGCACATGCAATTCAAGAACAAGCTGCTAAAAGATATAGGCAGCGGGATAACCACTTCGGCAAAAGCCGAATGCAGCACTCCATGTGCCGGAAATGTCTTCCCAACAAATGGGCGTGTAGTGTCTTAGCCAGAAAAACACTTGGCCAAAGATCTGCTCTACTGGTAGTCACAATCATCAGCAAATCCTATCTCCGACTCATAAAATGCAACCCATCAATGTGATCTAAGCAGCAATGTTGCCCTTTGCTATTGTACATGTATTTCTTTTTCAATAAAAGAGAAAGAAATGTCATCTATGTGTTTATCTTCAGTTCAGAAATATCAGCAGGGACTACCTATTCTCGGCATTTCCAAAACCTTCTTTTTCCTCGTGACAACTTCTGATAATATCATCCAACTCCGGGAATAGAGATAAAAGTAGCAACTCTAAAAGTTCAAAAGCAAATTGCTTCAAAAAGACGGAGGACTGCATATGGTAGAAAAGTAGCAATTAGCAAAAATAAGTTAATTCCCAACATGTGTGGAAGAAGACATGACAGAATACCTGAAGAAAGAAATATATGTCCCGTGCACATCTTTCATACTCTGTTCGACCAACAAGGCCTACTAGAGCACCTGGTGCTTTATCTGGTAAATTGAGAGAATAACATATCAGAGATAAGGACGGGCATAAAAAGCATGTAAGATATGCAAATGCAGTAATTAGTGAAATTTGCAGAACACAATGTTGTCGGTTAAGCTCATCTTGGTTTAACTATCATGGGATATGTAAACGGGCATAGATATATCATACTCTGCATTCCACTACAACTCGTTCTGACATCAATTATTACAATGTATATTACATAACCAACACAAAATTTGAGAAGCACATGTACTTATAAAATGCATGGAAGATATGCACGGGGGTAGTTATCCAACAAAGTACCAGATATTTTTAACCACTTTAGTATCTTGTTATCGACAGAAGTTGAGAAAGAAAAAAACTCGTTTCCTTCTTTGTAATAATATCCAATCTTCTCTGTTTCAGCCTCATTAAGTTAGTGTAACCGTCTATGCATATGTCATCATCACCACATCTGAGTTTCCATGAAACCATGTCGGGATATGTTACGCAGATCCTTCCTTCACATTCAGCTCGTTTTGAGGTCATATTCTCATTGAGAAGTGATGAAACAAAACCTCTCCTTAAGTAGCTCTCCCCAAGTAAAATGTCGATCTACTTTTGCCTAACTTATCTGACTCAATTATCTAACTCCGAACTAGAGCACTTGATGGGTTGTGTTATACATTTACAAACTATGTAAGAGAAACCTTGTAGTTTGTCCTCAGTACTTATCACTTTCACTTTTCAAGTACCCAAAAAGCTGCAACTAAGGCTCACATGATGATATCATAGTGTTAAATGCGGATTTTCGTTGTGTTCCAATTTCCGGAAATCCATCAGTATTCTCATTTCTGCTGGACTCATCTGCAAACAGTGTTTCTTCACAACGCAACGTTGAACACTGTGCAACATGGTTCAAGGTGTAGCAATCTATTGGGTTTCTTCTCCATTTATGTGGAACTTTACAGAGGTAAAATTTATGTCACTCCTCATTTATCTACCATACTGTCCATGAGATATCCTCTTCTACTGACCCATATACAGAATTCAGGAAATAAACATCACAGTTTGGGAGATCAACTCCCTTACTTGTCTCCACACCTCCCAAACATCTAGATCTGCTGATATTGCAGTACACTCACTTCATTTCTACTAGTTTTGTAACTTTAGAGTTGAAAGCAGTTTCCCATAGTTCCAATTTGTGGCATAAAGTAGAAGGCATTTTGGATAGAGGATTAAGCTGAAACAAAGGCAGCATATGATGTAGATAAACATTCATACGATATATAATTAGACTTAGGACGTGAAGTACATTACAGTATCACTTTACAAAGCAATCATCAAGATTTTGCAATCCTCCTAAATTTTGCAGAACTAGCAGTGACTAAGAAGGAACCGGATTTGTGGTTTTGTCTACTTGCACCAGCTCAAGGTTGTTCTTCCAGCGAGTGTAGACATGCGTGACAGGTAGACAGACTGGTGACACATTCTCCAGAGGAGAGTGGACGACTGATAGACTGACTGGTAAGACATTCTCCAGAGGAGGAGAGCGGACGATTGATAGACTGACTGGTGACACATTCTCTGGAGGAGTGGGCGACTGACTGGTGACACATTCTGCGACATGGAACTATCACAAAAAGAGGAAGAGACTTAAATCTCCTAGACATCATGAGTTACATTTAGGGCCTGTTTGGTAGCATGTAATAAGATGTAGTTTAATGAATTAAAAATCAGAGCAAACATAATCATGCATTTCATACTGTTTCGTTTTCATTTGGTATGGTGCAGCCTAAATTCCTTGTTTTGGTCTGCAACTATTTCGTAGCAACAGCTGCCATTCTCTTCTGCAGCCTGGTCATGTTTTTGAAAAGGACAAGCGCAGTTTGTGGCCTAGTGGAGGAAGGAGGGAGAAAGAGAGGATGAGAGAGAGAGAGAGAGCTCATTCCCGTTACAACACCGTTGATGTGCCGAGTACTAGCCTTTCAGCTTTTTTTTTAACAGGCCAGTTGATTTTCGAAGGCAACAAGTACAAGCGGACAGCTCACTCACATGCAGAATTACACCCAACCGCGCCCTAATTGGGCGCGGTACAATTTCCGGGAAATGGAAGGCAACCGGGTACTTGCGTGCAGTTACAATTCACTAATATACACCCTACCAAATACTTTTTCAATCTGAAAAAGTGACATTGAAACAGCACTTCTGCATATTACACCCTACCAAACAGGGCCTTAGAGACCTACAAAATATGGAGTGTATTATAAAAGGTAACACCAGCAGAGATGAATGGTGCTCCGTGGGTTGTTGCATCATATCCTTTCTAGGTTTTCAAATACCCTAAACAAAACTTTATAGTACACGACTAAGTTTTCATGATTAGTAACAAGATCATGGACAAGCCAACACAACCAAAAATCTCTAAGAGGAACTGTATATTATAGGTTTGTTTAGGGTGCAAAATCCAAAAGGGGATCTAGTTGTACAAGGTGGATGAAGGCATGCCAATTACCGAGGTAGGTGGCAGTGAGAAGTGACCCAAAATGACATTATTCTTAAGGAAAATACATGTGATACAGGGAACATGACAATATTCTTAAAGGAACATACATATGACGAAGGCCCAAAATGTTTTGAGCCGTGTCCGGGAAGTGTCGGTGAAAAACGTTTTGAGCCGAGTCCGGGAAGTGTCTCTGACCAAAACATGTCTGACGGTTGCATAAAAGTGTTTATGCTTCCTAGCATTAAAGTACAATCAAGGAATAAGGTTTCGCCGAAACCGGCGAAATTTCACCCCAAAATACCGATTTCGATAACACCTGATACGAAACCATGCGACTGTGTCGATACCGTCGCATTTCGCGAAATAAAAATGCAATTTTGCCAAAGTTTTGATGGTTTCGCTAATTTCGCCAAATTTCGAGGGGTCCAGTGCAGTTTTTCCAACTTATCTATCGGTAAGCAGCCGAAACCGGCGAAACCTGCCGGTTTTTGCAGCTGCTTTGTTGTTGTGGCTCTTCTTTGTGGAGAAAAGGGTGATTTTGAGGGGGATTTGCCATTTGGAGCCAAAGATCGACTACATTAAGGTAAATAAATATATTTTCTTCCATTTTCATTCATTTCCAACCTCTATTTCTCCTAATATCATCTATTTTGAACACATATTTCTCTATTTCACATAATTTCGTATTTTACACTAAAATATTAGATCTACTCCACTATCCATCAAATTTGTGTGTTCTAAACATAGATCCACATATCTAAGCCATGGATCTATATATATCTTCAATAAATTTACACAAATAACTAATTTTTATATCTTTTTTAGATTATAAATACTAATAATAGTATATATAATATATAATCATCATAACTAGTTATTTCACTTAGCTTTAGTAGAAGAAGTTGTTACAAACACTGATATGAACACAAGGAAAATAATTTTTGTAAAAAATAAGATATTTTTTATATATAAACTATTTGGGAAACATGAGCCTTTCTGATATTGTTGAATCCATGGGAAACATGAGCCTTTCTGATTCTCTATATCCTCAACAATCATTTGGTGATACGTTGTTTGGGCACCCACAAGCGTACTATGGGTATTCTGGATATCAAACTCAGCCACCACCACAACCAGAAGCAGAATTAGAGCATCATATTGGATATACATATACTGCAAATGTCTCGGGCCCGCAAGGAACATATCAGTACAACAGTAGTGTATTTTCTGATGATGGGGGAAATCATGGAGCGGTGGTAGCTCAGGTTATTCCTGTTGCTCAAGTCCCAATGCTGCTACTTTTCCTCAAGCTCGTCAACCTCCATCTGAAAGCAGGAGTCGATATCTTAGAGATCTAGAAGATCACTTTCCAAGGTTTGGGATGATGTAGTTCGTTTCTGGTGATGTGCACGAGGAACATGTGATTTCATACAACACACTTTACAGAATGTACATGACCTGGGAGCAATATGTCAACCATATCAACACAATACAGTACGTTGAACAACCAACTCAACCAGCACGGCACTCAACATACAACTGATTTGAGTTGATAAGTTACTATATTATTCATATGTTGTAAGTTTGATATTATTGGAGAAGTGTGTGTACTTATTTTTATGGATTGTTCTAGTAAAATTGCATAACTTAATTCCTATATTTTGTCATCGAAATCCTCAAGAAACAGGACAGTTCCCTTACATCCCACATGAAGGACCCCCCCCAACCTACCCCCACATAAAATTTTATTGCATAAAACGATGCATTTAGGTGTAGAGATCACGCCTGTAAAATTTCATAAATTAATTTGTTCATTTTGGCGTCGAAACGAGCATAGTTGCATTTATCGAAATTTTTGTCGAAATTTCCATAAATTTCGGTTTCCATGCTGTCGAAACGGTATCGAAATCGGATACCTTATTCCTTGAGTACAATAATATAAGTATATAGAAGCACTATAGTACATACTGCATAGTAATATAGGTATTATGTAATCAAATGTATATATATAGTTGATAATGCAGTATGGTATATAGTTGACTAAAAATACAAGAGCTCAATAGTATATATATTTGCAAATTACAATAGTATACAGCAATATTTGTATGCTATAGTAATAAACCAGTGAGTTGGCAGTTATTGGGCTGCATTTGGGCCAACTATTGGCCGCCTAAAATTAGAGCGGGCAGAAGCGGGCGACCAAAGCAGCCTACAAAGGTGGCCTCTCAAGCGGGCTGAGCATACAGTTAGCTACTGCTTATCTCATAGACACCCAAAATCCGCCTAAAGGCCCAACTGAGCACCCTAATCCTTGGGCAGCCGCTTAGCCCGCTTTTGAAACATTAAAACATTACAACAGCAATGTCGTGAAGTTGGTCGACGTCGATTGGGTTGTCGACTTTTCCCACCTTTTATATTGAGTCGGGGCGACATTTTTATGTTGGTTGAAGTTTCATCGAAGTTTATGGAATTAGAATCTACCTATTTCCGGCTTATCCAACTGTCGAAAGGAAACGACGAATTTCAACCCAATGTCAACCATACTTTGAACTTGTGAAAAAAAAAGGCGTGAGTTGTATTTCTTATTGATAGACGGCAAACTCCACTCCTCGGTATAGGAGAAGAGGCATGTATAAGGAAGTGAACATAACCCTAACAGGGCAAGACAATCAGACCCATATGAGAAATGAATCTATTAACTAATAATAATTTATAACATCTAACACTCCCCCTCAAACTGGAGTATGCGTGAAACACATATCCAGCTTGACATACAAGACTCAATGAGACAATATGACAATTAAGAAATATAAATGTCACTTCCCATACAAGAATTTTCACCCCCCTTTAAACATGACTCTCCAATCAATAAAAACGTATGATAACGCCTTCTGAAGTTGTGCTCTACAGGCTGGAAATAGTCAAGCTTTGGAAAAGATCTCTTGAACTGCATCTGAGATAAAGAAAGTAGATGGAATCCAAGCTCCATAACAAATATTCACCACCATCAGTCTAGAGCAAACGATCAAAGCACCATAACTATGCCATCTATAATGGAATAGAATGTAAGATTGGAATAAGCGCAGTCAACACATCCCACAATGTAGTAGTAGAGGTATCTTCCAATCGTCTAAAAAATGCAGCTAAATGGACCAAAGTACACAAGACCGCTGATTTGCATATGCGTCACAAACTCAGACACAATAGGTACATGACGATTTTTGTGTTGAATCCATAAATCTAGAGTGTGAATCTTTGGGTCGTGACAGGAACGAAAACTACCATCAAGGAAAGCCCACGTAGAACACCAGAAGCACGATTTGTAACACTCGAGAAATAGCAGATGCAACTTGGAGAAGACATGAATAAAATAGCTCAATGAAGATAAAATCTGGACAAACATCAACCTTGCAGGTATGGTACTTACAGGCTAAATAAAGACAACTTCCAAGAAGTCTGAAAAGCAATCATCCATTACATGAGAATGCAGTAAAATCACCACCACACTAACAACAAAAAGAACAAAGAGGCTGGAACGAGAGCAGCAAGCACTGTCCCAATGTGCGTCAATCTTGTAACTGAGAGCTTGATCATCGCATGAACATGGTGGCCAATTGAAATAAAAGCCATATACACATGCATATCGCGGCACGAACACAAAGAAGCACAATGTCATTGGGAAAGAGATAGGTATGCAAGTTGTCCAGATCAGAACGTCCTTCAGACTCTAGACCAAATAGTCACCCCCCTTGGGTTCTCGAGAAACAGAGGCCCCCGAAGCCCAATCCCATTCCATCATCAATGATGCATTGGATGCCCAATGGTTAGTGAAAAATGAAACACCACAAAGACATCGGAAAAACAGTTGTACTGAAGAATATGAAGCCCCATGAAGATTATAATAGCATTGAGTATACATATCATCTTTCTCTCTCACCTCATACTCCCTTTTAATACTTTCTTTCTCTCTTCCTCCTCATACTCTCTCTCTCTCTCCTCTGCATCCCCCTTGTACTCCCAACTATGAAGAGAACAACTAGTTGGATTGAAAGAGAGAGAATACTCCCCGCCCCCGCACCTGCATGTGGAAAGGGATGCATACATTAGGGGTGGGAAATAAAATCTTCAATCTTAAATTGAGAGGTAGTAGGTTTTGGAGGTAGAGAGCAAAGGGACTCACAATAAACAAGGTCGTGCATACTACTGGGGAGTTTGGGGCGCCCCCTAGTTAAGGGGGTCCCTTAGCAGGCGGGAATCGGGAGAGGCCACCCCTCGTGGGGGATCGGGGGGCAGAGCTCTCGGGAAAAAGATCTATAATATTTTTTAGTGGGAGATCAAACTTACAAATGTGCATAATTAGGCAAAATTGTTGATGAAGGCAACATCGAAAGAGCACACGACAACTAATTTGATGTCGTTGTTAAGAAACTATTAGTATATAGACTTTCCTGTGTTTTTACTTAGTCTATTTCTCTCTTTTTTCTTGTCTTGTTTTATCCCATATTGGTTATATCTAAACCATGTGTCTTTCTCTTGTCTTATAAAAGAGAACCACTGTACTCTGTTTTTAATCATCTCAATAGTAAGACAATTAGCCTCATATTCTAGATGGTATCAGAGCCACCCGATCCACCCTAGCCCTTTTTTCCTAACCCTACCCCAGCCGCCACCCATCTTCTCCCTAACCCTACCCCAGCCGCCACCCTCCTTCACGCCGCCCCCCAGCCCCCCATCTTCCCGCCGCCGCCCACTCCCTCCCAGCAGGCTGCTGCCGCCCATCCCCTCCTCTCTTCTCTTCCATTTTCTTCTCCCTCCTCCACTCACCCTCTCTCTCTTTTTCTCCCTGCCCCCTCCTCATCCCCACCACCACTAACAGCCACTGCCACCCTTTCTCCACCATCTTTTTCCCCTCTCCTATAATCTCCGTACCCTAAGCACATCTTTCCTTGTGGCTTAGACTACCACAGGTTCTCTCTTCGGTCTCCGTTTCCTTTCCGAAAAGCTTATGTACAGCCTGGTCACTTTCCAGTCTGGCACGTTGAAGGCTTAAAAACAAGTTTCCGGCTCTGACTGCCTACGCCTCATGGTGGAGTGATCTCTTCTCCATGTTGGCGTAGGTTCTGTTTCCTTCTTCCTGCCCTATAAGGGTTTTCTGAGGTCCATGCTCGGATCTCCTATCTACTGCTACTAGTCCATGTGTTGGACTTCTACTGCTGTCTACTACTGCTGCTGACTACTGTCTGGATCTGTGCCCGTGCTGCTTCTCTTCTTCTGCTACTGCTGCGATGGCGACTTCTGACCTCCCGCCGCGCACTCTCTGTGTTACTACGGTGAAGTTGGATCACTCCAACTATCATCTATGGGCTGCCTCCTTCGCGTTATATGTCAAATCCCAAGGACGCTACTCTCACCTGACTACCAAGGGCCCTGATCTTCCTGCTGCAGACGCTGATGAGAAAACCAAGCAAGCCTATGATCTATGGTCCAAAGAGGACTATGGGGTCATGACCTGGATGGTGAATAGTGTTGAAGCCAAAATCAGCCAGTCCTTGCTTCGACTTCAGACTGCCAAAGAAATGTGGGACCAGCTTTCCCATGTTTACTCTCACCAGCAGAATCCGAAGAAGGTCTTCGAGATATTCAAACAGCTTGCCAAACAGGAGTATTCGGCCACCGACTCCGTTGAGGACTACTACAACTCGTGCTGTGCTCTCTGGGATGAGTTCCGGGTATATCACCCTCTGACTGCTGATATTGAAGAAGTGCACCGACAACGGAATGAACTTATGTTAGTTCAATTCCTCGCCGGCCTACCTGCGTCCTTCGCTGGTGTTGTGGACCAGATTCTCTCCAGCGACCCTTTGCCTACTCTCCGCGATGTTCTCAAACGGGTTCAGCGTCTACCCTCTGTGTCTCAACCTGTGCCTGACACCTCTGACGGTGCTGCTCTTGCTGTCCGCTCTAGTGATTCCTTCCGTGGTCGTGGCCGTGGTAGAGGTCGTGGTCGCGGAGGACGATTCTCTGCTCCTGGTCGTGGAACTGGATCCGATCAAGCTGAGTCCCGCTATTGCACTCACTGCAAACGTACCAACCATAATGAAGATAAGTGATGGATCAAATATGGCAAACCTGAGTGGGCCAACAAAGTGACAACTGATGAACCTGCTCCGCCGACGGCTGACTGGATCCGCTCTGAGTTTGAAAAACTCCTTCAGGCTCGTCTGGCGTCTTCTACTGAGGCTTCAAATTCTGGCAGTGCTGCTCTTCTGACTACGGCTGGTAAAAATTCCTGGGTTATTGACTCTGGTGCGACTTCTCATATATCTGGCAATCCTGCTTTATTTTCTAAACTGCATCAGACTTCTTTTATACCTCATGTTACCTTAGCTGATGGTTCTAAATCACCTGTTACTGGCATTGGTGATATTTGTCCTACTGGTCGTCTGCCTCTGCGCTCTACACTTTATGTCCCGAAGTTTCCTATTAATCTTCTTTCTGTGAGTAAAACTGTGAAGAGCCTTCGTTGCTCAATTACATTTGATCTGGATGGTGTTTTATTTCAGGATCTGCGCACGAGGATGACGATTGGTTCGGGCCATGAGGGACCGGATGGACTCTACTATCTGGACGAGCCAAAGACTGCTGCATATCTGACATCATCGGTGACCGACATCCAGTGGCACTATAGATTGGGACACCCTTCTATTGGAAAGTTAAAAGTCGTGTTACCAGATATAGTTAGTTCTGATTTTCATTGCGAAACTTGTCAGCTTGGCAAGCAAACTCGTGCTACTTTTTCAAAAAAAAATTGTATCAGCTCTAAAGCACCTTTTGATATTATACATGCTGATGTTTGGGGTCCTTGCTCTGTCACAAGTACTTCCGGTTTTAGATATTTTCTGAGCTTCATTGATGATTTTTCTAGAACTACCTGGTTGTTTATACTTAAAGATAGATCCACTATCCTTGAAAAAATTACTGACTTTTTTACTGAGATACGCACTCAATTTGCTAAGCCTATCAAAATTCTTCGTACTGATAATGCTTTGGAATTCATGCAAACATCTGTTAGCTCTTTCTGTCGTCGCCAGGGCACAATCCATCAAACCTCTTGTGCTTACACCCCACAACAAAACAGTGTTGCTGAGCGCAAAAATCGTCATCTTCTCGAGATTGCTCGTACCCTTCTCTTTCACTATCATGTTCCCCAAGCCTTTTGGCCCGAGGCGATAGCCACTGCCTGTTATCTAATTAACCGCATGCCTTCATCTGTGCTCGGCAATCAGATTCCTTTTCAGATTCTGTTTCCCGATGCATCTCTTTTCTCTGTCCCGCCTCGCATTTTTGGGAGCACCTGTTTTGTTAAAAATCTTCGGCCTGGCCTTACTAAATTAGATCCTAGAGCAACTAAGTGTATTTTTCTGGGATATTCTCGCACTCAGAAAGGATATAGGTGTTATGATCCTGTTTCTAAAAAGTGGTTTGTCTCTGCGGATGTGGTGTTTTTTGAGCATATGCCTTTCTACTCCACGGGTGGTTCTGCGCTCACTTCCGATTTACTTGCTGATACACCTTTGCCTGTGATGGACGATGTACCTGCTATTTCTGAGGATCTGATTGAAAAGCCGTCTCTGAAAGTTTATCAAAGAAGACCGAAGCCGACAGCTCCCTCCATGGCCCCTCCATCGTCCTCTTCCTCGGTGCCAGATCAACCATCCTCGCAGGTATTTTCTGATCTTGATATTCCTATTAGTCTGAGGAAAGGGACCCGTACCTGCACTATGCATCCGATTGGAAATTTCTGCTCTACTGATAATTTGAGTGCTAATTTTGCTAACTTCACTGCGGCTCTGTCTGCGATATCTGTACCTAAGAATGCTGCTCAGGCTCTTAGCCATCCTGCGTGGCGTCAGGCTATGGAAGAAGAGATGAAGGCTCTTACTGACCGTCATACCTGGACCCTAGTTGAGCCACCTGCTGATTGCTCTCCAGTTGGATGCCGATGGGTGTTCACTGTCAAATACCATCCCGATGGTACTGTCGAACGACTTAAGGCGCGGCTTGTGGCAAAGGGGTATACCCAGACCTATGGAGTTGACTACTTTGAAACTTTCTCTCCAGTAGCGCGCCTGAACTCTGTCCGGATTCTGATTTCTGTTGCTATCAATTCTGACTGGCCACTGTATCAACTTGATGTCAAGAATGCTTTCCTGTATGGTGATCTTCATGAAGAGGTATACATGTCACAACCTCCCGGTTTTGTGTGTCAGGGGGAGGCTTCCAAAGTCTGCAGGCTAAAAAAGGCTATCTATGGCTTGAAACAGAGCCCTAGAGCGTGGTTTGACAAGCTCAGCAATATTCTTCAGCAATTTTCCTTCAGACGTTCCCAATCTGATCACTCTGTTTTTGTGAAAAATACTTCTGCGGGTATTGTTATTCTTATTGTTTATGTTGATGATATTATTCTCTCTGGAAGCGATTCTGTTGGTATTCAGTCTACAAAGCGCTATCTGGAGAAACACTTTGTTACCAAGGATCTTGGCTCACTTCGGTATTTTCTTGGGATAGAAGTGTCCCGGTCTTCTTCTGGTCTCTGCTTGTCTCAACGGAAGTATGTCCTGGATCTCTTATCTGAATCTGGTCTTTTGGGTGCGAAACCTGCTAGCACACCTATGGATCCCAACATCAACTGGGATGATGAGGAATCTCCTGCTTACCCTGACAATCAGCAGTATCGACGTATGGTTGGGAAACTCATATATCTTACTGTTACTCGGGCTGATATCACTGTTGTAGTTGGATTGGTTAGTCGCTACCTGGACAAGCCTCGACAATGCCATTGGGATGCTGTCTGTCATATTCTGAAATATTTGAAAAGTTCTCCTGGAAAAGGTCTACTTTACAAAAAAAATGGGCATTGCAAACTCGGCTATTCTGATTCTGATTATGCTGGCAGCAAGGTTGACCGTCGGTCTACTTCTGGCTACTGTACCTTTGTGGGAGGTAACCTTGTCACTTGGCGAAGCAAGAAGCAGTCTGTTGTTGCTCGCTCTAGTGCTGAAGCTGAGTATCGTGCCATGGCACATACTACTTGTGAGCTATTCTGGATTCGGAGCCTGCTGAAGGACTTTGGATTTTCTGATTCATCTGCTATTCCTATGTATTGTGACAACAAAGCAGCTACCTTCATTGCTAGTAATCCTACCTTCCATGAGCGGACCAAGCATATTGAGGTGGACTGTCATTTTGTTCGCGAGGCTGTTCTCTCAGGACAAATATCTACTCCCTATATTCATACATCTGATCAGGTGGCTGATATCTTCACAAAGATTCTACCAAAGACAAGGTTCACTGCTATGACATCCAAGCTGGGCATGCTAGACATCTACGCTCCAGCTTGAGGGGGAGTATTAGTATATAGACTTTCCTGTGTTTTTACTTAGTCTATTTCTCTCTTTTTTCTTGTCTTGTTTTATCCCATATTGGTTATATCTAAACCATGTGTCTTTCTCTTGTCTTATAAAAGAGAACCACTGTACTCTGTTTTTAATCATCTCAATAGTAAGACAATTAGCCTCATATTCTAGAGAAACAATAGATGATGACACGCTAGAGTTGGATTTTCGCTGGATTTGCAGACGAATGTGGTTTGAAATGGTTGACATGTTATTGTCTTGGCCTAATGAACAATCACCTTAGCTGTAGGTAAAGCGGGTCTTGGATGGGTCCCTGGAGCAGAAGTGTGCCCCCATATGTAGCCGGACCAAGTTGAGGAAATGACGATGGTCCAGGACTCACCTTTTCTGGAGGGTGAAGCCCGTCGTGGCCAAAGAGGAGGTGTCGACATTTGAAAGCATGCGAGACGTCAGGGTGAAAGTAATTGATGTGACATATGGAACGTAGCATCGGAGAACGAACAAGACGTGGAACAATGTCGGTAGAAGATTTGGTCATTGTTATGTTGTTTATATGTTTTTCTCTGTGTACCTTGTCATGTCAAAAGTTGTAGTGTCAGTAGAAGCCTTGTTGGAATAGGAGGGTGAAGCGTTGGGGATGTGTATGGACTAAGGAGATTTATCAGGCGCAATGAATACAAGCTTGGAAGACATAAGGAAGCGATGCATATGTTTAGACAACTTGACGCAGGGAATGTAGAGGCAATGTAATTTTTATGAAAGAAGAAGAGATAATATGATAATGGAGGTGGCATGATGCCTGGTGGGCGATCAAGCCAAGAAGAGATGGAGGCTACCTACATGCGGAGACTCTCTCTCTTAGAATTACAATCAATGCTTTAATACCATGTGGAGAAATAAGATGTCAGATGTATTTCTTATTGATTGACATCAAACTCACCTCTTATATATAGGAGAGGAAGCGTGTACAAGGAATTAGATATAACCCTGATGGGGCAAGACATTAAACCCAAATGGCAAATGGACCTATTAACTAATAATTTCTAACATCAAACTATACTATATGCATGCCCAAGAAGATGAACAAAATATCATGTTTTTTATCATCATGACTTGTCCTTGAGATACTTATGCACTATGAAAAAATGTGTCCCTATCATGTTCATCTCATAACTTCTCAAATCATTTTCATGCCAGCATGTCCTTATTAATATTTCAAAAGTAGTGTATGGTATACAATTGGAGAGGGTAGCGCATAGTACAAGTTGCATGCGGGCACATAGACGAGAACGAGACACATGGAGTTCAAGATTTATACACAATAACTAATACACAGACCAAGGAATAAGGTTTCGCCGAAACCGGCGAAATTTCGCCCCCAAATACCGATTTCGATGTGACCTGATACGAAATCATGCAACTGTGTCGATACCGTCGCATTTCGCGAAATTTCGCCAAAGTTTCGATGGTTTCGCCAAATTTCGCCAAATTTCGAGGGGTCCAATGCAGTTTTTCCATCTTACTTATCGGTACGCAGCCGAAACCGGCGAAACCTGCCGGTTTTTCGAGCTGCTTTGCTGCTGCTGCTGTTCTTTGTGGAGACAAGGTGATTTTGAGGGGGATTTGCCATTTGGAGCCAAAGATCGACTACATTAAGGTAAATAAATATATTTTCTTCCATTTTCATTCATTTCCAACCTCTATTTCTCCTAATATCATCGATTTTGAACACATATTTCTCTATTTCACATAATTTCGTATTTTACACTAAAATATTAGATCTACTACACTATTCATCAAATTTGTGTGTTCTAAACATAGATCCACACATCTAAGCCATGGATCTATATATATCTTCAATAAATTTACACAAATAACTAATTTTTATATCTTTTTTAGATTATAAATACTAATAATAGTATATATAATATATATTCATCATAACTAGTTATTTCACTTAGGTTTAGTAGAAGAAGTTGTTACAAACACTAATATGAACACAAGGAAAATAATTTTTGTAAAAAATAAGATATTTTTTATATATATACTATTTAAAAATCCGAAAATTTAAAAAAAAATCATAAAATATTCTTTTTTTTTAGAAATAAGATATTTTTGTATTGTTTTAAATATCCTATTACAGTAGTACTCCTAATCACTTACATATACGTATAAATTATTTGTTAAATATGCATTTATCAATTTAAAAATATATTTTCAGACCTAAAAATACAAATAAAAAATAATTCTAAACCTTTTTTCATATTGATTGATATCCTATTACAGTAGTGTACCTAATCCATTACATATATGTACAAATTATTGATAAGTATGTGCATTTATCAATTAAAAAATAATTTTCAGACCTAAAAATACAAAAAAAAAAAAATTCAGACCTAAAAATACAAAAAAAAATAATTCTAAACCTTTTTTCTTCCTTGTTAATTTCCTATTTTAGTAGTGTACCTAATCAGTTACATATCTGTATGAATTTTTGCTTATGTCGTTTATTGTTTTGATTGCTAATGGCCTAATGCATTGCATATTCTATGTTGTTTTTGATTTATTTCAGTGTTGACAATGTCTTCTGATGGAAATTCGTCTGGGAATGAGGGTGCTAGGCAGAATGCACCCAAACCCAAGGAAGTAGATTTTGCTTGGAATTATTGTGCTCCTGTTCCCGGGGTCAAGGGAAAGGTGGTTTGTAACTTCTGCAAAAAGACAATTGGTGGAGGGGGCATCACCAGGTTTAAGCGTCATATTACTGGGGGAGACAAGAATGTTGCCTTATGCCAGAAGTGTCCGCAATCTGTTAGGGATGATTTCAGAAAGATCATAGCATCCAAAAGGGAGAAGAAAGACAAATGTATTGAGGCCAACAAATCTTACACTGATACTCTCTTCAATGTACAAGCCACAGGTTCATCTGCCGAGTCTGATGATGACATGGTGTATCCTCCAGGTTGTGGTGATACTGCTTACGGTCGGCATATGTATAGGCGGGCATATAGAGAATCAAGAAGAAGTGAGTGGGAAAGGGAGGAAGCTGCAAGAATACTACGGAGGTATGGGCCATCAGGAACTGGAGGAGGCAGTGGGACTGGAGTCACTGGACTAGGACTAGGTCGCAGCAGTCAACATGTTCCTCCTGTTGTTGATCTGGATGATGAAGATGATGTGTTTGCTCAAACAAAAAGGAAGAAAGGCACAGTTGATGTTCTGTTACGTTCTGCTAGTGCTAGATTGAAAATATTGATGAACCAGGGGTTAGGAAGGCTGAACCTAGGCAAAAAACCCTTAAAGGCATGTTCAGTGGGGCAAAGGAGAAAGTGGGAAAGGCTGTAGGTAAATTCTTTTTTGCTCACGGAATCCCGGCACATGTTGCAATTGAACCCTATCTACAACATATGGTTGATGTGATAGGGGAGTCTGGTAGGGGAACTAAGGCCCCCACAGCTTATGAACTTATGCATAAATATCTTCCCGAGCAGAAAAAAGAGCTAGAACAGTGGGTTAAGGAGCAAAAGATATTGTGGGCTGAGTATGGGGTCACACTCATGTGTGATGGGTGGACCAGTGGCAACAGGAAACAAATTATAAACTTCCTTGCTCATTGTCGTGGATCTACTATCTTCCTTGATTCTGTTGATGCTTCTGGTGAGGTTAAAGAGTACTCATATTTATACAAGCTGATGAAGAAATACATGAAAGTTGTTGGGCCTGAGAATATTGTGCAAATTGTTACTGATAATGGATCAAATTTTAAGAAGGCGGGGGGAAAGATAATGAAGAATTCTCCCGTGTACTGGACGCCGTGTGCTGCCCATTGTATAGATCTCATATTAAAAGATATGGGAAAACTTGAGTACATCAAATCTGTGACCATTGATGCAAAATTGATTACAGGTTTCATATATAATCATTCTTTTCTGTTGAATGCAATGAGACACCCAGAATATTGTGGAGGCGATCTAGTTAGAGTGGGGGTAACAAGATTTGCTACCAACTACTTGGCTCTAGATTCACTGAAGAACAAAAGAGATGGACTGAGGAGGTTATTTAATGGAGTAGAGTGGACCTCCATGAAGGAGCACAATACCCCACTTGGTCGACGAATTGAAGAACTAATTGCTAATAGGGCTTTCTGGGACAAAGTTACCAAGGTACTTAAGGTAATGGCTCCTATAGTAAAAGTGTTGAGGTTAGTAGATGGTGACAAGGCTGCAACCATGCCTTGGTTATATGACGCAATGGAAACAATGGTGGAGAATGTGAAAAAAGCCGCTCCAACATCCAATGCACAATACACGAGCATCATAAAAAAGAGATGGACTGATATGCTTTTGCATCCACTACACAAAGTCGGTGAGCATCATAATCATTGTAATTGTATCATGTATATAATTATTTAACTGGTCTATGTTAAGAAATTAACAGGTTTTGTATTATTTATTTACAGCATACTATTTGAACCCAAGATACCATTACTCGCGGCAATTGGGTATGAAACCAGACTTGATGAATGCGGTTAGGGATGTGCTCAATAAGTTGCTTACATCCACAGAAGAACGGATGCAGGTTTTGGATCAGGTATACAAATAGTTGTATAATTGTATTTCATGTTTATCTAATATCTATATAACCTAACAACTATTAATGTGGTCTTTCATGTTTGTTGGCTTTTTTGTAGCTACGACAATTCCGTGAAGGCCTTGGATGCTTTGGCCACCCCAATGCAGTAGCCGACCGTGCAGAGGGTGATCCTTGTGAATGGTGGGTGTGGAATGGGAACGGTGCCCCTCAACTTAGAAAAATAGCCATACGCATTCTTTCACAGACAACTTCTGCAGGGGGGTGTGAAAGGAATTGGAGCACTTTTAATTTGATTCATAAAAAAAGAAGGAACAGATTGGGGGCTCTCAGGTTAAGGGATCTCGTGTATGTCCACTACAACATGCGTTTGAGAGCTAGAGCCATAAGAGAGGCCAACTACAAAGAAGTCCAATTTGCTGAAATGCATGATCCCATTCATGGTACAAAATTTCGATCGAAATTGCGAAATTTCGATCGAAATTTCCGATTTTTTTCCAATCGGACATCGAAACACATGTACGCAGAGAATGGGACGTCATTTCGCAGAAATTTCGCTAAAATTTCGCACTTAGGTGCGAAATTTCGCAAAACAGTGCAAATTTCGCCCAGTTTGGGCCATAATTTTGCAAAATGGCACAAAATTTCGATAGAAATTTCGAAATATGTGTTCCTAAGACTGCTGCCACTACATGTTAGGTATTTTGGCGATTCTCTTTGTATCTTTTGCTTATAGAGGCTATTTTCTTTGATTCTAAGGTATGTTTCCCCTATCCCTAGCCCATGTATACCTCTTTCTATGTTTACACTCTTCTAAAAGATGTGAAGAGATACTATGAAAAATAACAAAGTTCTAAGTACTGATACTAGTACTACCTACTACATGTTAGCTATTTTGGCGATTCTCATTCGAAAATCACATGAACTACAAACAAACTTGTGGATCTATGAAATAATAGTATTAAGTCTGCAATTCTACAATAAATTTGTTATTATTACACATATGTATACATAAAATGACTTTAAAATAATGCATTTTCTTTGATCTATGTATACATGACCCATGTAACCTAACTAAATTTGAACACTAGACTTATATAAGTTGTAACATGTAAGTTTGTAACTTGCAACTGTAAGTTTTAAGGTCTAAGTGGTAAATTGTGGGTTTATAAGTTGTTTACAGTCTAACAGACTTGACAATTCTGTTCATTTGTGCACTCACTCATTAAGATATGGATCCCACCCTAACCTCTAAACATATAACTTTAATATATAATCTAGTGTATCTTTGTCTAAACATTGTGTATGCAAAATTTCATAATCTAATTCCTTCATTTTGTCATCGAAATTGCCATCGAAATTCTGTCGAAATTGTTCAGCTTCCTTCACTTACAAATGTGGGAGACCCCCCACCCCACATATCCAATATGAAATATTATTGCATATTTGAGTAGATCTTGGTGTTTAGATCGGCCTGGTAAATTTTCATAATTTAATTCGCTTATTTGGTCGTCGAAATCGTTAGGGCCGTAAATATCGAAATTTCGTGCGAAATTTCGAAAAATTTCTGTTTCTGGGCCATCGGACACGGCATCGAAATCGGACATTTAATTCTATGATCCTATTGACACAGCATACACGTTCCATGAAGATAGATTTCGGGGCCTTTATGATAGTGATGATGAGGGTACCGGTACAATAGAAGATCCCTTGGAAGAATGGATGAATGAAATAGGCCGTCCAGTTCTAGACAATATTTCTTCTGGCCGTCCAGATCCATATGTGGAGGAGCAATTTGAAGATGCTTCGGGTGTTGTACTTGAGGAAGAACGAAGAAACAGAAGCCCACCTGAAAGACTTGAGCCAGAGCCTGAGCATGTAGATCTTGATATGGAAATTGATAGAGCAGTGCAAGATGAATTGGGTGGAGCATCTAGTGCTTCAAAATCTATAACTGCTACATCATCTGGGTCCAAGTCTAAGAGTGATGACGACGACGATGATGGTGGTAATGCAAGTGGTGGTCAACGTTCTCCAGAGTATCCTCCAGCAGTTGATCCTCAGAATGATGATCGTCCATATATCACTAGGGATATTCCTATATATCCACAGGAAAGAAATGTCACAATGGCTGAAAAAACCTTTATGAGGAAGAAAACTCGAGGTGGAAAAGACTACAGTGGTGCACCACCACGGCCAAATGAGGATACATGCTATAGGCCTCCTACAGCTACAGCTACACCTGTAGGATTCCAATCCTATCCTACTTCACAATACTATACTGATTCCACTTCTGATATTGCTGAATCCATGGGAAACATGAGGCTTTCTGATTCTCTATATCCTCAACAATCATTTGGTGATACGTTGTTTGGGCACCCACAAGCGTACTATGGGTATTCTGGATATCAAACTCAGCCACCACCACAACCAGAAGCAGAATTAGAGCATCATATTGGATATACATATAGTGCAAATGTCTCGGGCCCGCAAGGAACATATCAGTACAACAGTAGTGTATTTTCTGATGATCGGGGGCAATCATGGAGCGGTGGTAGCTCAGTTATTCATGTTGCTCAAGCTCGTCAACCTCCATCTGATTCTGAAAGCAGGAGTCGATATCTTAGAGATCTGGAAGATCACTTTCCAAGGTTTGGGATGATGATGTTCATTTCTGGTGATGTGCACGAGGAACATGTGATTTCATACAACAAACTTTACAGAATGTACATGACCTGGGAGCAATATGTCGACCATATCAACACTATACAGTATGGTGAACAACCATCTCAATCAGCACGACACTCAACATACAATTGATTTGAGTTGGTAAGTAAGTTACTATATTATTCATATGTTGTAAGTTTGATATTATTGGAGAAGTGTGTGTACTTATGTTTATGGATTGTGCTAGTAAAATTGCATAACTTAATTCCTATATTTTGTCATCGAAATCCTTCATCGAAATCCTCAATAAACAGGACAGTTCCCTTACATCCCACATGAAGCCCCCCCCAACCAACCCCCACATAAAATTTTATTGCATAAAACGATGCATTTAGGTGTAGAGATCACGCCTGTAAAATTTCATAAATTAATTCGTTCATTTTGGCGTCGAAACGGGCATTGTTGCATTTATCGAAATTTTTGTCGAAATTTCCATAAATTTCGGTTTCCATGCTGTCGAAACGGTATCGAAATCGGATACCTTATTCCTTGACACAGACACACATATATATGTATGTATGTATGTATGTATATATTTTGATTTTTGACATGAACGCATTCTTAAAGGACGACAAGTAACGAATAGCATCTCCTAGCATAAATTAAACATAAAGCTGAATGAAATTGACATACATGGAATTTGTTAAGCTAATAAAACATAAGCATGATTAAAACCATAACATTCAAACCACTTGAATATGCCCACATGATATGGTTTTTTTAGGACAAATTGTTATTATCATGCCATGTTGGATTCTATTACATGGCTTAAGAAAACATATCTTCTTGTTGTATCCATCACTTGACCTTGACATCTTTTTCATGACGACATGTCCTCATTGATGTTCCAAAAAGCAGCGTATGGTATACACTAAGGACACGTTTGGTTGGGTGTAAAGTCAGCCCACACCATGAATTTCAAAACAGGAAAGTCAACTCTGCGAGTTCAAACCATAACAGATTCGTTTGGTTCCAAGTAGATGGAACTGATCTAGTTCGATCTTTTCTGTTTGGTTGGACGACGTTTTTCCATGCAAATAAATGATACATGGAGGAGGTTATGTTTGTCCATGCAAATAGATGATCACTAAACTATCGCCATTGTGACTGACATGAACATGAGGTGATATTCTACTTGACTTCAAAGATGATTAGCTCGAGGAAAGGTACCCGCATCTGATCTGCTACGTTGTGCATGGTGTTTATTGTCTAGCTGAGTCTTCCTCATTGAGGTGGGAGCTCATCTTCTTCAAGCTGAGTAGCTGCACCTTCCCTGCAAAGTATCACCTGGGATGGTGTTGCGGTGGTGGTGGACCATCATAGTAGACGTACTAGTAATATAAATGAGCACACCAGATGTGGAAGTGTGTAAAGTCTTTACTGCTACTTCACTAGGGTTGCAACGAAGGAGAAGGCAGGATGAACCCGGCCATGTCGAGGAAGATGATGAGATGTTTGAACACTGCTAGAACATTAGACTGTTTCTGTCAACAAACTACAGACTGCAGAGCTTGATCCAACGACGACATCAGAGGCCAGGAAGCAGCCACCGCTGACAAAGTTGACAACGAGCACGGGACGGCCAGTGGTGAAAACGAACCGCGCCCATTTTGGGCGCAGTTCAGTTTATGCAGGAACGTATGGTTGTCGTATGGTTCGACCCCGCACTGTGGGTTGAAGTTACACCCAACCAAACAATTGGATTTGGAACCCACGGTGAAAATGAACTTCTCTCGTTCGATTTCTGCTGAACCAAACGAGCCCTAAGTTTCAAAAAGCACAAAGCATGAAAAGAGTGGCCAACCTCCCCTTAGGCCTAATTTGGCCGCTGATTTCTTAAATCCAGGTATTTAATATAGTAACAGATAGTTGGTTACGTTATATGTGGTACTTATAATGGCTGCTCCGTAATTGTTGCAACAGCGAGGACGTGCTTCTCCAGTCACGCCGACATCGGAGGTACTGAGAATACCAGCATCCTTTCCGGTTTCCGCTTGGTTTTTCACTATTCTTCCTCACGGACAGACCGCAAAATGTGCAAGCCGCGCACTGCTCACCCCTTGATGTGCCTTAATGATACTGACGTCATCTACCGGAATACTAGTATTTGAGAAGTTTTCGGCCAAACTAGGCCTTAGCATTTAACCATGAAGCGACTTATTAAGCGTAAACAATGTTTATATTTACATTTCACTAATACAATAGTAATAATTATTGAAAATCCACACAATAACCAAGTAATAATATCTATCCATTACACCTGGGTAGGAAATGGCAAACATGTGAAAGTTTCTATTTACCATAGTTTCATGGACTTAAAATATAGAACAATATTATGCTACTGAATTATTTTTACCATTAAACAATACAAGTTAATGAATAGTGAACAAAACATTAGATTAGATTAGGGTATCTTATAGCATATTATGGCCGTCAGCACACAGATTTAGCACTCATACATACTATAGTTTTATTCAAATATAATATTATAGTAAATACACGTATTTATAGGTTATATAATATACAATATACATAATAATTTTATAGATTTATAGTACTCGTATATTACTTGGTGCAATACTTTTACGTAGTACTTCCAAGATACTAATGTAGAACTCTTAAAAGTAGTAGCACTATAGGTCCTATAGGATGGTGTCAAACACATATAAAGTACTAGATCTACAACACACAACAAGTGGTAGAAATGTGTACAACCCTAGTACACAAGTTCAGTTGAGGCAGGAGAAGAACACTATACTATGGTTTGCTTCTTGCACCTTTATAGCATGTAAACATAGAAGGCACCAAGTGATCAATCTTCTTCTTTTATATGTATCTTGTTGGACCATGTCGGACCTCCTTTTATTTAACCGGATGATTAAGCTGGCCACACAAAACAGTGTGAAATGGGAAACAGTGCATGCTTCACGACAAAAGCTTACTGGTCGTTGTATCAAAATTCCTCACATAGATGGGCTACCAATAATTAAGCGGGAGCTTTAAGTGGTGAAGCAGGGCTTTTTAAATCAGAGGATATAGGTTTAGAAAAGGTACCACACAAGTTGTACACGGACACACGTGGAACAAACGAGGTTCTATACTTATACATATTAACTAATAAACAAGCATATATATACAAAATAGGTACGTATATAATTATTTGAGTTTTTATATAATACAGTGAATAAAAAAGCGGGTGAAGCGCCAAGCGGCCGCTTAAGCGCCCAAGCATATGCTCCGTTGTAATTTTCAGTGAAGCGGGCCTTGAAGCGTTTTGCACTGAAGCGGCCGCTTTTGTCCGCTTTTTTCCGCTTTAGGCCGCTTTTTTGGGTCCGCTTAAGCGGTCGCTTCAGGGCGCTTCACAATAATTATTCTCAAAACTTGTCCAATCACCTGCTGAATTTAAAAAAAAAATTGATGTATTGTATAGGTGTAATAACCAGTTTGATAAATATCTCTAACTATTTACGTCTGTTTGTACACTATATGCATCTATATAAGAACTATGTATTGTCATCTTGTCATTTGTAGAGTTTGTGATATAATATTAGTAATAGTTGCATGAATTTATTGATGTTTCACTTTGTTGCGGTGATGTTTTAATTTTTCATGATATAATATTAGCAATACATTATGTTCCAGTTATGCATACCATTATGGCACTTCTATATGATTGCATGATTTCACAATGAATATAATATGCTGCTGTCACATAATTAATTACTGCAACTAGTGATATTTCGATAAATCTATCTACTGTAAATTCAGTAGTCACTACTGCCATGTATCATAAATCAACACTTACCCTACCTTGTTTTAAAATTTTAACTGTGCGGATTATCATTCTATGACAATATGACTCTAAAATGTACTTACTCTAATCAGAAATTAATCTATTGATTATTTAATTTCTATCATAACTAGTGTGGACGGGGGGTGATTAAAGTTTGGCTATGTCAAAATAATCCCAAGTGGAAGTATAACCCAGCCCGAAGGCAGAAAGTGATCTGCAAGTTATTCTATGTTTTTCTATTTTTTTCAAAAACAATGTGGACCGCTTTTTCAAAAAACGTCCGCTTTAGTCCGCTTTAAAACCCGCTTCCCGCTTCACACTTCAAGCAGAGCAATCCGCACGTTTAAAACGCGAATAAAACAGAAGTCGCGTTTAAAACGCGAATAAAACACGAATAACGCGTATAATACAGCAGGACAGTATTAAACGACCGTCACATACGGCAGCTGATTTATACGCGTTTAAAACGCGAATTTTTGAAAAAAAACGCCGATTATTGTGACTATGCTTATGCCCCCACATTGTGGCACATAGCTTGCATGTTCAGTTAATGGTCAATATCGGGGCTGCATAGATCGCATTTTAATTGAAAAGATGGTGCTTATCTTATCAAATGCATGTCCCATATCCATCCTCATTCTCCTTCTGTTGAAACCAAGCCTATAAGCCATATCTAATAAAATGATCATCTAAGCCTCTCTCTATGACATTTTTAGCAACCAAGAAACAATTATATCTTGTATTACGATTTTAGGAAATCACTTGAGACTCTTCATGATTTTGAACAAACATAAGCAAATATTAGAATATGAAATATTACTAATTAGATGTATCCATCGGCAAATGATTGAGTAGACAGAACTTTTTTGACGTACCAATTATCAATTCTTGAACAAAGTTTGCACGGTGGGATGCTAGTAGCTGTTCTTCATAGGTTAACTGGTTGTTAACTGGATTTTGTCCTACATGATTTCCCTCTTTTGGTGATGACTGGGGCGTTGGACGCCTACGACTGGGATGCTTGGTGATAAAGATCCCATCTGGCCAGAGAATCTGCCACACATCAAAAATAGCAAGAGTAAAAAAGTTGCTACTGGCAAAACCAACTATAACGTTTTTAGTGGCTAAGAAAAACAATAGAGTTCATATTACAAAATTCAAAATTTTAGTTAAGTGGCTAATTTTGCAGATCTTGCATTTAGAAGAGACAGTGGCAGCTCCAGAGGACCATCTGAGTGTATGCAAACCAATTCATCAATGAAATTAATGAACTTATATATGACATTATTGTGATGGTCCGAAAAAGCCATTTCTATATAAATATTGACAGAAAAGAAATTTTAAAAAATGAATGTATAATGACATAAAAGATACCAAACATAATTCATCAATTAGTACAAGGTAGGTGCAGCAACTATGATATCAGACCTAACGGTAAATCAACTAAAAGTTACATATTACAAATGGAACAGGACTATACTGTCATGCAACACACATATTAATGAACATTACTAATAACTTTTTTATTAAAAATAATCACTATTTAAAAAAGCAGCCGGCTTCACGCTTAAGTGCCCACTTAAGCGTTGTGGAAAGGGCAGCTGTTATTTTTTGGGCCTAGGTGGGTGTTGAGGCGGATTGAACCGAAGCGGGCGCTTTTTAGCAAAAATCCCCGCCTCGGCCCGCTTCATTGGGCCCGCTTCAGCCACTTTCTGGCAAAGTGCGGATCTATTGTCAATTTGATTACCCATCAACTTCCGAATAGAAGATGTTAGAAGCCAGCCGCAATAATGCCGCTAGGAAATGGTTTTGCAGGCCTTTTGGTTTCCGATTCGGAGTGGGAATCTGTCCATATTCCGTGGCGCCCTTGTCCGTCCATAAAAGGAGCAGCAACGACTGCACAAAACATACCAACAACGACAATCGCTTGGAGTTAAACAAGTCGATCTTTGGCGACCGAAGGAAAAGCATCTCGAAAAGAAGAGACATTGCATCCTTGGAATCCGCCTAGAGTCGGACAAGTGCCCGATCGGTCACCCCTCATTGAGATGTCAAGGCTAACGAAGGGGAAGCAAGGATCAAGAACAGAGGTTACAAAGTGGGTCGACAAGTTAGTATATAAACTGGTCACTTCTCTTAAGTTAAACATCTCACTCCTAATTTTTATATACCACAATGTCTTGTGTGTACTAGTTCTCTGTTGGTGATTAATAATCAACGTTTGCGATTGACATAATTGACTCAACACGCTTCATTCCAGTATGCATTCACCACGCTCCATTATTACTTTCAGGTGCAATGATTCTCATTGTGTTGTAACTTAATGCCTGTGTGCCCAGTGCCTACATATTCTAATTTCTTTTGAATTTTGTAACGAATCGTTATATTGTAGATTGGTAATTAAAACTAATTATGATTTATACCTATTCAATGCATCTTTAAATGATGGCTTTGTTTTTACTCATTCTAGGAGCGAGGACTATGGGTTTTCTTTGATGTTTTGAGTGTTTTTTAGCTTGCATTCTAGGAGCGAGGACTATGGGTTTTCTTTGATGTTTTGAGTGTTTTTTAGCTTGTAACCATTTACTTTTATAATTAGGACCCCCTTTTTTAACTATAAAGTCATTCTGATGTAATGAAATATCATTCATAATGCTTGATTGATGAGTAATATTTCTTTATGTTAGTAGTATGGCGGTCACTAAATTTTTCACCATTTTTAAAAGAATGCAGACCGCTTTTTCAAAGAGCGCCCACTTAAGTCCGCTTTAAGACTCGCTTCCCGTTTCCCGCTTCAAGGGTCCGCACGGTTCCCACTTCGCGCTTGTCAAAACCTAGAAAATTATTAACTTGAGCATAGGAATAAATTATGATTAGAAAAAGCATAAGTTCCCCATATATGGTAGGAATCCCTAGAAGCCAATAATCATTAAGGAGCTAGTAGAAACTGCGTGATTGAAGTAAGGTGTATAATAGCTACGGATGTATATGCCATCAAAGTGCATGACAAAAAATGGATTGTTGGTGATGCTGACATAAACAAATAACCTTGTAATTTATAGGAGAAAATGGACTGTTGGTGATGCTGACAGAAACAAATAACCTTGTAATTTATAGGTGAAAAACTCACCATGTACAAATAAATGGGAAAAAGTTAATGGCCACAAGAATACATAAACAAAAAGCAAGGATTTGAGCGTTAGTTTATCACCAACAATTACTGGGAGGAATCAATAGAATCTCCAGCACAAGGTGTGCGGATGATGAGGTGAAGGAGTAGGAATTACACGGCATTTGTCTTGGCAGTCATTGGCAGGCTTAGGCCCAATGCATTGCATTCTACCTCTGCCTTATCGCAAAGTAATGAAGCACCAAAGCTTGCCATGCAACCATGACCAAGAACCTTCACGCGTATAAAGCTTGACATGATGTGTCCATCATAGCACACTGGAATTGGAATGGCCACAATGCTAGGGTGTTATATAGAGCTCATCTACAACTACGAATTAGATTACTAAAACTTAACATAATGGGGCAACAATGACCACAACAACATAAATGGGATGGAAAACAAGGTTAGGCAATCAAATCCCGGTTAGATTACAAAGCCCATTGACAACGGGCGTCTTGTCTTGATTTGCTTCGGTGGCTCCAACAACTGGTAATTAAGCCAAAGCATAATATGAAGGCATCAACTGAAAATTTTAATTAATAACGACACAAACTTTCTTAGTGTTGGCCAAGACAACATTGAGGTACGTCAAAGGAGTATTTTCATGCAAGGTTTTGAAACCCGACCCAAACCGGCTAATTGACCCGCCAACCGACAAGTTTAGCTGGTTGGTGGGGCTAAGACTCATTTTTGGCCAGGACCAGAAACTGACCTGGTGAACCGGCGACCCGGTGACCTGGCCCCCGGGTCAAAGACCCAGTTGGGGCTTCGTTGAATTTATTTTCCCCTCCCTAAATTATCATGTAACTAATTTCAATGCTCTTCTGTGCAGCCCCAAGTATGCCATATATTGAAATATTCACTTACTAAATAATTTATAAGTTGTTTTAAGCAAGGAATGAGGTTTCGGCGAAATCGCCGAAATTTCGCCCCAAAATACCGATTTCGGTAGCATCTGGTACCGAAACATGCGACTATACCGATTTCAATCGAAACTGGCAACAAGATTGCATTTATCAAAATTTTGACAAAAATTTCGACGGTTTCAATGAATTTCGCCAATTTCGAGGTTTTTTGTACACAAATTGAAAAATTTCGATGGAAATTTCGATGGAAGTTTTGATAATTGCAATCCTTTATGTTATTGTTGTTTTTTGAATAGGACTAAAGGGGGATTGGGGTTATTTCACCATTTATTACTCATGCATAGCATATACCTATAATATATCATAATTACATTGCATTCCCTAATATTTGCTACTCAAATTATCAAATACTAATACGATGCATGCTTTATGCTATATTTTATTTTCTTCAATGCGGACAACATGTATCCTAGGGGTGGTTTATTAGACAATGAGGGTCCTAGGGAGCCAAATACACCAAAAAATAATGATTTTACTTGGAAACATTGCATTAATGTTCTTAGGGCCAATGAAATGGTTGACTGTCGAATCAATATCAACAGCAAACTATCAACCCAAGTAAAATGTGTGGGGGACGCCCTACATATCGAATATGTGATGTTATAGCACAAATAAGTACATGCATGTATATAGCTTGTTAAAGTGTCTAAATTAGTCTATTAGTTAAATAGGTTAATTAGTTTAGTGGGCCTTTATATTCCGGCCCGTCTAGTTTAGATTACTTGGGTCCTAAGTAATAGGGCGTCTCTCCTCCTATATAAAGGAGAGGCCGTCAGTCTTTGTAAAACAATCCATTCATATTCAATCCATCTATTATTTTCAACATAGTATCAGAGCGGGTTCCATCCTGAGAGAACCCTAGCCGCCGCTTCCCTCTCTCTCTCTCTCCAAGACCGCCGACTTCTCCCTTGCAGCCGCCGCCGCTCCTCTCTCCGAAGAGAGCAACCGCGGGCTCTCTCCGCTTGCGGGCGGCCGCAGCCGCCATCTCCATGGCTTGGCCGGCTGCCCGCTAGGCATATCCCGGCCTCCATGGTCATCATCTATTCTCTATTCTTTCATTCTTTCCATACAACACCTCCGCTGCCTATTATAGCAGTCGTCCTCCATCATCATCCGCAACAATCGCCGCCGTAGGCATCCGCCGCGGTAATCTCCTTCCGCCATCTGAAAGCAGCAGCGCCTCGCCACCATCAGCAGCAGTAGCCGTCAGCAGCCATCTCCACAGAGTTGTCGACCATCAGAAATTGGTTCCTATCCGCAAGGAACAGCCATCTCCACCTTCCAGAGCAGCCGCCGCAGCCGCCGCGTCGATACTATCGACACGAGTGTCGATAGTATCGACATCAGACCAGACGCAAACAGTCGCCGACCTCCCGTGACGCAACCCGCATCGCCGGCGTCGATACTATCGACAGGAGGTCGATGGTATCGACTTCATCACAGCGACGGAAGAGTATTTGCGTCGATACTATCGACAGGAGGTCGATACTGTCGACTTTATCACAGCGACAGAAGAGCGTCTGTCGATACCATCGACAGTCCTGTCGATGGTATCGACAGTTGATCAGTGGCGATGTGCACCCATCTGTCTTCATCGCCATCCGCTCCATCTCATGACGTCTTCAGATCAGCCTTCATCACCGCTTTGGAGAGGCTCCGCCTTGGCTCCGCATGCATCCTCTTGGCATGCAATATCTCTGGAGTCACGCAGGAGACCCTTTGTCATCTCCTATGTTGCGACAAAAGTGCTTCATCAGCCGAGCGTCATATGACTCATGTCCATCCATCATCCGCAAGTTGCTGCTCCCTCCACTTCATCATCATTCTGACGATCTTCATCCGCAAGTTGCTGCTGTGTTGTGCGTCATCATGCTACTGCTGCCATCCACAGTAGGCGATCACCCATCACTCTCCACCGCTACCAAACAACCATGTTTACTACCCCCATATGCATTATCCCTGTCTCTATTCGGATCCTTAATCGGTTCTATCTTTTACTAATCGGATCCTATTTTGACCCTAACGGGCCAACAAACCCCCTTTTCGGGTCGGGACTAGATCCATTTATTTTTCTACCCGGATCTCATGTTGACCCATTTAGTTATACTCTCTTTGGCTATCGGTTTCATTCTCCACATATTACCCATCTCCATTTCACATATTCCTCTCTTTTTCCACCATTTTCTTTCCCACCCACCCATATTATGTGAGCATCCCTTTTCCACATTGCGGGGGGTCATGTATCCATTTCTCCACACCAAACACTCACTTTCGTCGTATTTGGTGTGCGGGGGGGATAGAGAGGAGAGAAAGAGATGAGAAGAGAGAGGAGAGAAAGAGATGAGAAGAGAATGTATGAGAGAGAGAGTATGAGATGAGATGATGATATATGTATTCAGATTATATATATATTCCAGGCTATCTTCATGAAGCTTCACATTGTTCAGCACACCGATTCTCTACTTCAGCCAGCATTGAAGATTCAGCGTCGACACCATATCCGCGTTCGTACCGCGTTATGTACGTCAGGTGTTGATGGTGTATTCCTTCAGTTGCATTCACATGAGACAGATGGGTGCTTCTTCAGAAGCTCAGAGTTTTATCTTCACCGAGCTGCTTCATCACGTCTTCTCCGAGCCGTATCTGCTGTATCGACATCGCCTGTAGCTGATCCTCTTGGGACTTTCCTTGATGGATGATCTCCTTTCCCGTCAAGCCCCCAAGTTTCATGGTTCCTGCATCGTATCAAGCAGCAGATCGTCCGTCCGCGTTCGTGTCGCGTTAAGCACATATTCCAGTGGCGACTTGTTGTAGTATCAGGACCATTCTTCAGCCTACAGAGTATCTTCAGATGTCCTCATTCCAGATGCACTTCAAGGAAGACCTTCAAAGCTCGAGTATCTTCAGCCTGCAGAGTCATCATCACCATATGATTCAAGGGGAATATTATTTCAGGGGGAGTAACATATTTTGTATGGGAGTGATATTTATCTTCATCTTTTATTTATCATTTCTTTTTATCGAGTCCTGTAACTCTCCAAGCTTGGACATGTGTTTCACCCATGCTCCAGCTTGAGGGGGAGTGTTAAAGTGTCTAAATTAGTCTATTAGTTAAATAGGCTAATTAGTTTAGTGGGCCTTTATATTCCGGCCCGTCTAGTTTAGATTACTTGGGTCCTAAGTAATAGGGCGTCTCTCCTCCTTCTATATAAAGGAGAGGCCGTCAGTCTTTGTAAAACAATCCATTCATATTCAATCCATCTATTATTTTCAACATAGCTCATAACTGTAAAATTACATAACTTAATTCCTACATTTTGTCATCGAAATATTTCATCGAAATCCTCAATAAACAGGACAGTTCCCTTACCTCCCACATGAAGGACCCCTCCCTAACCTACCCCCACATAAAATTTTATTGCATAAAACAATGCATTTAGGTGTAGAGATCACGCCTGTAAAATTTCATAAATTAATTCGTTCATTTTGGCGTCGAAACGGGCACAATTGCATTTATCGAAATTTTTGTCGAAATTTCTATAAATTTCGGTTTCCGTGCTGTCGAAACGGTATCGAAACCGGATACCTTATTCCTTGGTTTTAAGCATTGCAAAATCATTAGTTTGCTTCTTTACAAATGGATGTTTAATTTTGTATCTTTGATGTTTCATGATTCATCATCTCATGTTTTCATATAGTAGATTATATACATATACATATATACATGCACACATGTACATATATGCACATATACTTATTATACTTATACAGTTATACATATATATGTGTGTATATAGCTATATTATGTATATGGTGTCGTGTTGACGTCTCGGAATCAACCGGGTTGACCTGATGTTGAACCTGAAACCCATGACCCTGAAACTTTGTTAGGCCAACCTCAGGGTCAGGTCTAAAAACCTTGTTCTCATGTCCCACCAACTTCAACTTGAGCCTTAGCCACCTTTGATTCCATTGTAGAGAACTAAATTGGAGTAGGACTTGTGACTAATAGCCAAAAAATTAGATGATTGAAAGCTCATGTGGCACCACAAGGTTCAAGACAAAGGATGAGCTACCAAGGCGGCTAACAGTTTGAGCCCCCAAGGTGATGAACACGGAGAAGGGAACTAGGATGGGGTGCAAAGATGTCATAACATCATGTGCATGATGGAAGGGGAGCAAGGAGTCCCACTCAAAAATCATGTATGTTATAGCCAAGGATTTGATGCCGCAGTTTTGAAACCATTTCGCCACCCATGGAGATAAAAATTGCAGGCAAGGTTTGTCTAATGGAGATCACACCCTAGATTATGAGGAAAGTTTATGCAAGTTCAGAAATTTGACAAGATAGTTTACGATAGTGTCATCTACATATAAAATCATATTTGACTCACAACATTAATAGGACAACCACCTAAAATGGGATTAACAATTCAAATCGCCGCATGAAGCCTAAAGAATTTGGGTATGTAACAACTATTGAATACTAGATACAGTAATCATCCAAGCCTCAATCTCAACTGTATACATAGAAAATATATTGAAATTAAGGAAAACATAACCCCATAATGGTCATGTTTTGACAAGCCAAATTTTCTCAATTTGGACAAATGTTAAGGTTTTCGACAAAGCTTGTATTGGTTTATTCAGTTTGCCGACCAACAACAAAAATTTCATTGGGACCCAGCCCATCACTATACCAACCATATCACATGTCACCCCGTGGAGAAGGAATTCGAGTGGAAATTGTTAATCATTGCCTGAAGCTGGCATCTCGTGGAATAAAAAAACAAAAGAAATGTATGAAATTTCAGGTCGGGGGAATGCCGGCACGCAAAACACGACAGGCATTTTTTATTGACAACTATTTGATACTATTGTAACCAAACTAAGGCAGAGCTAAGTAATGGAATATTGAGGAAGTTGTCCAAACGACATGTAGCCAGTAGCCAAAAAAGAACCATGAGTTTTGTATAATTATATAAAATTAGGGTGAAACTCAATAGCATCTCCTATATGGTATGGACAGGTCTAATTGTTATATTGTCAAATGTGTCTGCGGAGAATTTTATATAAAGCATACTTGTCAAGGCGCGCGCCTAGGCGTCAAGGCGCCCCAGGGCTACGCCAAGGCGAGGACGCTTTATTATAATGCTACAGTGACCTAGTTTTGTGGGTCTAGTTGTATATTTATTTACTTTAATGTTTGATATGGCTACACCAATGCTCAAAATTAATAGTGTTGCCTACTTTATGTGCCAAATATCACTTTTTAATTGGATCTAATACTCTTTTTTGGGTTTGACCGGATCTAATACTCTTTTTTGTTTGACTGGATCTAATACTCTTAGTACACATTTGATTTTTCTTAGTTTGCACCTTCAATTCAGATTGTACTAAGTAGCTATGCTATGAAGGATAGTGATTACATTGCTTAATATTTGTAGCTATGTATGACAATAAATATATATTTATATCTTGATCACTCTTACATTCTTTACAATAATTATTTTCGTGTCCTTGACATTATTGTCAAATGATAATATATTAGAAATGTAATTGGTTATTTTTTCATACAATAAAATATATATATATGGAGAGATCGACTATAAATATGTAGATAACTACATATATAACTACACAATGTGTGTATATGAGTGGGGAAAAACCATGACACATGTATATATACATAAAATATATACATAAATTATTATTTTTAAAGGTCGCCTAGGCGACGCCTAGTCGCGCCTAGGCACAAGGCTTCCGGCCCCAACGCCGTGTCGCCTTGCCGCCTTAACAAGTATGATATAAAGAAAGACAAAAATGCATAAATAGATTTAGCTTTCTGAAGAACCTGCTCAACACGGTTGATGATTGAAGCAACAACTGACCCCTTTCTCAGCAACTGTATTTTTTCTATAAGCCAGTCATCAAATGCATCACCCATTCCCAATTGTAAGACTTGTTTTGCCACCCAAAATGCCTGACGCCTATATTTACAAGATTAGCAATCAGAAATTATAATCAAGGATTTTATGAAGTGGTGATGACTAGACATTTACCTTATCCATCCACCATCATGAAGCTGGAAAACAATGTCCACTAAATCGAGAATAGGAACACTCAAATTCGGTGAAACCCACTGCAAGCATGCGTCCAATTATGCTCCAAAAATTTGTATGAAATGCAATATCATGTTTATTGAGAAAACTACACTAGATTGCAAAATAAACAGGCAAACATAGAAAGAACTGAGCTTACTTCAGGAGGAAAAGCATCACCACCAACAGTTTCAGGAAGAGATTGAGAGGTCTCAAACAGTTCTTCACTCCTCTCAAGGGAAACTTTAACTCCAGTAGCACTAGAAAGGCCGTTCTGTCTCTTAAAATCACTTGCAACTTCGGAAGGCCTATTTTCATTCTTAGAGCTATTTGCCAGATGTTGATCCGAATTTTTCCTCCTTAATCCTTCACCATTTGAGTAGTAGCTACCATACTTTGAAGTACCTTGATTTGTATATCCATAAACTTCCGCTGCAGAATCAGGTTGACTATGTATTGGCTGAGCCTTATTTTGAATCTTTCTATTCATTTCATCTGTCCTTGGATCCAGGGAAACTATAAATTTTTGAAAATACGAATCACATTAGTTTTAATTACCAAAGGAACAGAAGACCAACAGACATGGAAACTTTTAAATCATACACTCAGTACCAGATAAAGTCCGGATAACAGAAAGAGAATCCAAGAATACGTATGTCTGCACCAAAGTAAGTCAGTCAAAAGCTCCTCAAATTGCGGAACAAACTTTTCAGACTAAGAATAACAATAAGGCTTATCAAATGACAAGACCTGTGAATCAACACTAAGAAAGTCCCAAACTTCTATAGATTGGGCTACAGTGGGCAACTGAAGAAGCTTCTGCAAGATATAATTGAAAGCATAAAAAGAGTTAGATACAGAACATGATATTAGACAAGATTTCAGCGCTGAACGGCATTTGAGATATATGTAAACAATATGTCAAATTAAAAATTGAATAAATATTCAGAAATTACAATAAATGGATGTATAACATTCCAATATGTAGTAAATAGTAAGCTTTTATATAATATTTAGTGTTCCTTCATTTGCTAGTACGATTGAAGTGTAGATCATTCACACACAAAGCCATAGATTTATCTATTTCTTGGTTGAAAGCGTGAGATCAAAGCTACAGAATTGATATTTCATTGTCATGGTCGCAAGATAAAACTGCCAGCTTTAAGCAGATTCTCACCACAAACCAGCACTTTGTTTTTGAAATAAAGATTTTGAAATTACAACTGCGGATTAATGCAAATAAGACAAGGTACCTTCAAATAAATGTCAAGAAGCTTGCATCTCTCCTGAACAACAGAAACATCCAATCCAGATGACAAAAAATGCTTTGGTGGCAAGCTCAAATTATACTCTCGGTATTCTTTCAGTCGTCGGTGTAACTCCTCGAAATGTCGAAACCTAATAATACAAATATATACAGTGAGAAAGTAACTCCATACGAACACAATCAAAGTTGAAACATTGTCAAAGAACCCTAAGTACATTAGCACACAGCACAACACCTTCTTTTGATGGACCAACTGTTATTATCTGCATCAGTTACTGCAATCGAGTACACAGCAAAGGTCACAGAACCGCTCTTTACAATATTGGAACCAAGTACCTATCAACCAAAACAAATTCATGTTGCCCCAGGTAAAATTGCAAGTAAAACTAATAAGATTATACATAATAGCCAAATAAATGCTTGTCATTGCAGAATATTACCTCACTTCTCAGTCTCATAAATGAATAATCAAAAGCAAGAGTTTGTGAAGAATAGGTAGATGAACTCTGAGTTTCAAGAGTAGATAAAGATGACATAGATGATGAAGTTGTTGCCTGATTATAGGTCCTAACCCATCTTTCTACCTCAGAATCATCACTAGATTCATCAACTTTCCCATCTACAATAGATGCGTGTAATATATCATGATCATTTTCCTCCAGAAAAGATGATCTTTCACTATTACCCCAAGCAAGCTGTTTCTGAATAATTGGCTGGTTTTGTTTCCTCCCCGGGTTTGCTCTAGTTACTCTACGATGGAAAGCATGAACCTTACTTTTTTTTGAAATTTTTCCTTCAGAACATTCAAGAGGGTGGCGAATGCGAGAGTTAGCCATTTTCGTCTTATTTTTACTATCCCAGACTCTGGTTCCAGGAGAATCAAGGCCTGTCACATTATGATAATCATCATCGTCATCTTCTTCTTCTTCACTTTGGTAAAAGCTATCAGTATCAACTTCTTGAGGGTGCTGATGCCAAGGATGTGGCATGTTAGAATGAGCAGACGCATGAAAAGTTGTATCAGCAATCTCAGTGGAAGATTGATTCCTGGATAAGGATAAATCATCGTGTGTCTGTGTCCTCAAGATATCAGAATTGGCTACTCCTCTTCGTACTGGGTCATTAGCATACTTGAGCAGAGCATCAGACCCATGGCCAGGGCCTTTATTGAATGTCTGTTGTGGTGCATGCACTCTCTCTTTCTTTTTGTAGTTTCTTCCTTTCGCCCACATGTTCTCAAGATGTTCCGGTGCAAGTGCTTGGGTTTTCCTCTTAGACATGGCATCTAAAACCTGCCCCCATTCACCACCAGCATGATGAATCCCATCACCTTCATCGTGCTTGGGAATGCCTGCATATATATTATCGATCAAAGAGCTAAGTAGAATGACAATTTTGAGCTTCCAATAATTGGAAGTTCTAAAAGAAGCAACGAAAAAAATGGACTTGACCTTTTTGGAGGGCAATTTCATTGGGTCTCGTTTCAAGAGACCCAGCCAAAGTCTGTGTGATGTTATCACGTTTCATCTGTACAAGTTCAACTCCCGACGAAGAAATGTCCTGGTTTTCTGCGAACTGTGGAGGAGATTTTGTATTGATTGCAGCAGAACCATTTGCAGAATTTATGACTCCACTGCCAGATTTGTTTTTATTGGCAACAGAAAGAGCCACAGCTTCAATCTTTTCATTGATTATCCTACAAGACAGAAAAAGCTTAAGAAACTTAAGAATACAAACTAAGATCACAAAAATATACAGATGCAGAATACCTTGGGTTTGCTAAATTTAGTATTGGTCTCATTACTGCACAGGCAATAAGTTCTCTAGCTGTGTAACGAAAGAAAGAGCATTGCAGGTCTGCAGGCTTGAATGTCAAGGAGATAAGTCCACCTACCAAATGCTGCAAGACCTGGAAGATTACACCACAAAATTAGGGCATTTAGGACATCTAATTGATTCAAAAGATCAAGTCAGATGCAATCTTGTTGAGAACAATATACATGCTGATGCCGAGAATTTAGTGGGCAAAGGCTATCAGTAAAAATTTAAAAGTATTACAAAAGGTAATGGTATAAGTTACTAGGATAAAAGAAGTTATACACATAGAGAAACCACGGAAAGGATGAAATTTTTACCAGAAACACTTGACTGGCGTTCAGTATTGAAACAGATGATCATATATCCCCTGTCTATTATGATAAACTACACACCACCTAATAATATCATATAACACCAACAGTAACTTCAAATTAAAGCCACATGGATGGGCCTTGGTACTTCGAATATCGCAAAGTATACTCAAAAAGTGGTGTAAATCTGTTCCAAAACTTTTAAATATATGATTTCTACTCTCTCTCTCTCTAGCCTCAGCCACCAAGTGAATGTCACCACTTCCAGCTACTAGGCAGTTACCACCACCTCTGCTTCTCCGTCACAGCAGGCCAATGTTAGCCTCCTGTTGCTCATTTCCTCTCCCTCCTAATCCACATTACCAGGGTCCCTCATTTATGCCATCCCTAGGTGCTTGCTCCTCCATAACACCCACTCCTAACCCCGCTTCTGTAGAGAAGGCTGCGGAGAAGAGAAGCTAATAGGGTGAAGGTGTCGGAGGGGAGCGAAGAGCAAGAACCAATGGAAGTGGAGGCAGACCAAGGGCAGAGGACCAAAGGGAGAAGGTTGGGAGGTGAACCGAGGGCCAAAGGCAGAAAAAGGGTGGTGGAGGTGGACATGAAGTGAAGGTGGATGCGGTGGAGGATAAAGAAGTATAAGGGGCAAAGGAGGTAGTGGGAGGAGCAGGTGGCAGTAGAGGCAAAGGAAGAGAAGTGCTAGAGGCAAAGGTGGGAAGGAGCAGATGCAAATATGCAGAGGAGGCATAGGGGAAGCCAGAGCAGAATCAGGTGGCAAAGAGGGGCTAGAAGCAAAATGATGGGGAACCAATTCCCTAAAACTCAATTTCACAATCAAACTAGTCCGTTGGACATGTACCCTGAGGCTAGTTTTTGTATTAAAAAAAAGACTGGAACGCTAATGTAGTGACGATTGTAACTTCACCTAATTATCAATAAATTTTAACGTAATAAACAAACAAAACTTACACTTCCAAAATAGTCCCTAAAATATGATTTAAGTCCCTAAATTATCAAAATCGACTACAAAGGGATGCAAAATCCTAATCCGTGTTGATAGATCAACTCAAGCCCGATGACGTGTTGGATCCACATGTTGTCCTACATCAACTCCCCCCCCCCCCGGCTGCAAAAGAGGAGCCTCTATCACATCACGTGGCAACTCAAAAGCCATTCGAGGTTGCTGCAAGGGCCATATAAAGTGGTACATGTTGCAAGGCATTGATGGCCTGTGAATGCCGACGAAGAGACCACCACAAATCTGGAAGGCATCGATTTTGGCCATCGTGTTGTGCTTTGTGATCATACTATCATAGTCGACCTGAAATAATATCACTAGGCTCCAAGGTAGTGTGCGCCACACAACATAGTGTCAACGTAGATGCCAAGATATGAGAAGGTGGCACAGCATCATTGTGTGACATGTTGATTGGTGTTGTCAATCCAGCACAAGCGAAAAGGCAATGATTGAGGTTCTGGACACAACCAAAAATCTTGACAATAGTCAACAACTGCAAAAACCACTATAGTGGCATTGTTGAGGACCATATACATACCTCCAACACTCAACGTTGGAGTAGAATAGGTTGGTGTGATGGGGACACACTATGCAACTCGGATTTGCAAATAGCTAGATATGATGTGTATGATCCTCACAATCATCCTTATTGATAAGATACATATGCTTTGTGCTTTACTTTTATTTTATGCTTTAGACTTATCTTTGTCTTTAGCCTTTCTTTATTTTATCCCATATCTACTAATTTTATTTTCCACTTACTCTCTTGTCCTACAAAAGAGAGTGTTTGTATCAGATACATCAAATAAAAGATTATTGGATTCTATATGGTATCATACGGTTATGATCCACCTTAACCTCTCCCCTCCCTAACCCGTAATACTTCCCGTCCCCATCTAACCCTAGCCCCCTCCCCCCGCCGCCGTCGGCCATGCCCCCTGCCCATTCATGTTGCTGCCGCCACCCACCCCACTCTCTGCCCTTCCCGCCGCCACCACACCTGCCTCCCTCCTGGCCATTATGGCCACCACCACCGCCCTCCTCCCTTCCCAGTCATCGCAACAACCCCCCTCCCTTCTTGATCTTGTTGCTGTCCCCCCACCTATTCCCTCCACCCGCCACCCTCCATCCCATCCTAAACCTCCTTGCTACTTTTGCAGCCTTCTCTTTCCTTCTTCCTCCCTCTCTCTTACTCCCTCTCCCACTCTTTCATCTACATGCACTCTCTGAAATAGCCCATTGAAGACGTAAAGGTGCCACCTTATCTCTGCCTAAACCACGTGGTGGAGTGATTCTCACATCGTGGCTTAGGACCTCTTTGATTCTCTTCGCTGCCATATGTGGGTTCCAGTGAACCACTGATACATATCGTCTTTTGTTGTTTCTCATTGTGCATATCACACTACATCTTCCTCTTATGCGTCACCACCTTGTATATCATGGCATCTACGGATCCTCCCCAATCTCTTTGTGTTACCACCGTGAAACATGGCGGGTCCAACTATTATCTTTGGTCGACTTCGTTTGAGCTCTATTTTAAAGCCCAAGGGCGCTATTCTCATGTCTCTTTTGATGCTCTGGCCCCTCTCAATGCCTCGGCTGATGAAAAAAAAACAAGCCTACGCTTTGTGGACTAAAGATGATTTAGGTGTGATGATGTGGATGGTTAACAACGTTGAACCAAAGATCAATCAGTCTCTCTTCCGCCTTCAGAATGCTATAGCCATGTGGGATCAACTCTCCCATGTGTACTCTCACCAACAGAACCCGAAGAAGGTCTTTGAGATTTTCAAGAATCTGACGAAAAAAGAATACTGGATTGACGGATCTGTAGAAGATTATTACAACCAGTGCTCGGCACTTTGGGATGAATATGAAGAGTATCATCATCTCTTCTAACATCAAAGAAGTTCAGCGCCAAGATAATGAATTTCAGTTAGTGCAATTCTCAGTTGGACTCCCTCACTCTTTTTCTAGTGTTGTTGACCAGATCTTATCTAGTGATGCCTTACCTACTTTACGAGATATTCTCAAGAGCATTCACCGCTTCCCACCCATGTCATCCCTACCTTCTACTTTCTCTGATAACTCTGATCTTGAAGTCCTTTCTACTGACTGTGGGAGAGGCCATAGACAAGGACATGGTCGCAATCATGGTCGTTCTTCTAGCAGCCCTGGACGAGGTCCACCTGGATATGGACAAGGACAACCTCCTACCGGGAATCGATTTTGCAACTTTTGTAGGAGGACAAGCCACATTGAAGATTGTTGTTGGGCAAATCATGGTGAACTGCATGGGTAAACCAAGTGACAACATATGCCTCTAAAGATTCATCTATTACTGCCTCCAATACTACCCTGCCCATTGTTGAGTGGATCTTCTCGAAGTTAGAGAAACCCCTTCAAGCTCTCCTGTCTTCGCAACAATGTCCAAAATTTTCATCAAAATTGGCAAAATTTTGCTGATTATTTCGATGCCTACAGCCATCGAACATAGAAATGGCCTTACATGTCTGTACGTAGGACATTCGGCAACAAAAAGTTAAAATTTGATGGTTTTTTTTAATTTCGATGAAATTAGGTAATTCTTGATGAAACAAGGCCCATTTCTTCAATATTTCTATGAAATTTTGAGAAACATAGGTATTATTTTGAGAAACAAAGTACCATGTCTACAAATTTTACTATATGACTCCTTGGGCTTTTTAGGGGCTATCTAAGTTATGTTTCTTCTCTTCATGGCCTAATTCTACGTCTCTCCTATTTTTCCCACGTCTATAAAGGTATACGAAGGAAATACATAAAAATGGGTGTGGTGGGAGATATAACTATGGCTATGATGACCCCGCTAGCTTTCATTTCTGAGGTCACATGATTTGTAATGATTGTGCACAAAAGTAGCAAGATCACCGAGATATTTTGTTTGTATGCCATTATCAATCACACCTCTAACTACATGGTTGTCTCCTATAGGCTCTAGCTACAAAATCACACGAGCAAGAACAAAGCTTGAGTTAGGCCATGAGTATACATTTATATCACTAGTAGGCATATAGAGTTTAACATTGAGACACATCCATGCTTGTATAAACAAAATAAATTGGAGCTAATATGTTGATAGGTAATTAGGTACAATCAACAAGGGGGATGACAACCATCATGGTTTAACTAGATACATAAACCATAGTTGTCTCATGCTTCCTCAGTACTCACTCACATACCACTGTAACATTGATTATGTACTACATCACGTCATCCTACCTAGCAGTCCTACAATCCTAGATCATGTCGTTTCCACAAAATTATGTCTTTTAAGTTTATATCAGTGAATAAAAAAGCGGGTGAAGCGTCCGCTTAAGCGCCCAAGCATATACTCCGTTGTAATTTTCAGTGAAGCGGGCCTTGAAGCGTTTTGCACTGAAGCGGCCGCTTTTGTCCGCTTTTTTCCGCTTTAGGCCGCTTTTTTGGGTCCGCTTAAGCGGCCGCTTCAGGGCGCTTCACAATAATTATTCTCAAACTTGCCCAATCACCTGCTGAATTTAAAAAAATAAAAATGATGTATTGTATAGGTGTAATAACCAGTTTGATAAATATCTCTTAACTATTTACGTCTGTTTGTACACTATATACATCTATATAAGAACTATGTATTGTCATCTTGTCATTTATAGAGTTTGTGATATAATATTAGTAATAGTTGCATGAATTTATTGATGTTTCACTTTGTTGCTGTGATGTTTTAATTTTTCATGATATAATATTAGCAATACATTATGTTACAGCTAATGTTTGAATTTGCATGACTTTTTTGATGTTCCACAATCTCATCATGTAACTACCTATATGAAAGCACATCATCCTGTCACATGTATATACAATTATTTTTGCTATTGGCTGTTGCACAATTTCATCATTTTAGATGAATGGATGCATACCATTATGGCACTTCTATATGATTGCATGATTTCACAATGAATATAATATGTTGCTGTCACATAATTAATTACTGCAACTAGTGATATTTCGATAAATCTATCTACTGTAAATTCAGTAGTCACTACTGCCATGTATCATAAATCGACACTTACCCTACCTTGTTTTAAAATTTTAACTGTACGGATTATCATTCTATGACAATATGACTCTAAAATGTACTTACTCTAATCAGAAATTAATCTATTGATTATTTAATTTCTATCATAACTAGTGTGGACGGGGGGTGATTAAAGTTTGGCTATGTCAAAATAATCCCAAGTGGAAGTATAACACTCATCCAAATCCAGCCCGAAGGGAGAAAGTGATATGCAAGTTATTCTATGTTTTTCTATTTTTTTCAAAAACAATGTGGACCGCTTTTTCAAAAAGCGTCCGCTTTAGTCCGCTTTAAAACCCGCTTCCCGCTTCACGCTTCAAGCAGAGCAATCCGCACGCTTCCCGCTTCGCGCTTTCCAAAACCTAGGTTTATATATTGTGCTTGCAAACTATAATGGCTTAAATCTTACATTTTACCATCAAATTTGAACTCAAATTCCCATCAAAATCCCCATTGAAACAATTTAGCTTCCTTGACTCACACATGAGGAGTCCCAACCCCACATATCCAATATGAAATATTATTGCATATTTGAGTAGATCTATACTAATATATCATTCTGGTAAAATTTCAATAAATGATTCGATCATTTGGTTGTTGAAACACCAGGAAAGCATCTGTTGAAATTTCCATCAAAATTTATGTTTGTGGCCACTGAAACAACATCTAAATCAGACATTTTTCTTTCTTGCTTCGCAACCTACTACTCAGGATGGAGAATCTTCTTCTTTACTTGCATCTCCGGCACCTTCTGGTAAAAATAAATGGGTCATTGACTCAAGTGCATCTGCTCATTTTTTGGTTGTTCAGAACTTTTTTCTGCTCGATCTAAAACAACTGGAGTTTCACCAGTTACAGTGACTGAAGGAACTCAATCCTGGTGCACGAAATTGGAACTCTCTCTATCTCATAATTTACCATTAAAATATGTGTTGTATGTTCCAAGATTTCCTCTCAATCCATTATATATCAATAAAACTGTTAATAGCCTTCAGTGCTCCATCACTTTTGATCTCGAGGGTTGTTTTTTTAAGATCTCTGCACGAAGACGAGTATTGGTTCAAGCCATGAGGGACCAGATGGACAATTCTACTGGATATACCACAATCATTTGTTGTTTTTCTTTCATCCTCAGTCACTGGACTATTCTACCAATTGCACTATCATTTAGGAAATCCATCTATTGTTAAATTGAAATGCTTGTTTCCTGGGATACTTGATAAAACCTTTCGTTGTGAAGCTTGTCAATTTGGAAAACAAACTCGGGTTCTGTTTCATAAGAAAAAAGACTTCAGTTATAAAAATATGTTTGATATGTTTTATGTTGACATAGGGGACCATGTTTTGTTGATAGCCTCTCTAGATTTCACTATTTTATGACATTCATTGATGATTACCCTCGGGCAACTTGTTGCAGTAACATTTTGGACACTACTACTACTTTATTTGTTGAAATCCAAACTCAGTTCAATAAAATTGTCAAAAAAAAAAATTGAATTGATAATGCCTTAAGAGTTCATGCAAAGATTTGTTAGCATGTTTTGTACCGCTCGCGGTACTATCCATCAAACTTCCTGCCCCTACAAACCACAACAAAATGGTGTGACAGAGAGGAAAATCGCCATCTTCTTGAAGTAGCCCTTATCATTCTTCTTCACTCATGTCCCAAAGAGTTTTTGGCCCAAAGCAGACTCTATAGCATGCTACTTGATTAACCAAATGCCCTCGTTGATTCTGACAAATCAAATCCCCTACACTTTATTCTATCCAGATGTGCCTCTTTTTACTGTACCACTCCTCGCATCTTTGGCAACACCTGTTTTGTTAAGAATCTTCGCCCTCGGGGACCCTCGTTCCACTAAGTGTGTTTTTCAGGGTTATTCAAGAACTCAAAGAGGATATCAAAGTTATGATCTTGGCCCTGCCAATCAACAGTGGTTTTTCAGTGTTGATGTGATCTTTTTTTAACACATGCCATACTACTCTAAAAAAAGGGTATGTTTTATCAAGTGATTTACTTAATTCTACTCCACTCCCTCAAGTTGTGGAAGACTTCCTAATGGAGAAACTAAAGTTCTTGCTCCACCCCTTAAAGTTTACAAGTGAAGACCCAACGTTACAGACCCCTCAATGGCCCTTCAACAACCACCACATCCTCCTTCGTCGGCTAGATCACAACACCTCCCAAGTACTTTCTGACCTACACCTTCACGTAAGTCAAAGGGAAGGTGTATGTTCCTTTACTCAACATCCAATTAGTAATTTCTACTCTATTACTACTCTTGGTACTAGCTTTTCCTACTTTACTTTTGCTATCTTTGTTGTAACCAAAGAATGCTACTCGAGCACTCCAACATCCTGTCTGGCATCACGCTATGGAAACAATGACTACTCCTGGTTGAGAGACTTGGGATCATGTTGATCGTCCTCAAGATTGCTCTACAGTTGGATGTTGATGGATATTCACTACTAAATACCAACCTGATGGTACGATTGAACAATTGAAAGCACACCTAGTTGCAATAGGTTATTATATTTTGAAACTTTTTCTCTTGTTGCTAAGCTATTCTTATTGGGTGCTTATCTCTTCTAAAATAGAAAAGTATTGCTTCTTATTGAGTGAATAAAACCAATACAATGCTCTCTCTTTTATAAGACAAGAGAGTAGTACAGCGTTTAGAGATAAGCAATATGGGATAAAGAAACAAGTGACTAAAAGACAAATAACCAAAATACACTAAGTAAAAATAGCAGTAAAGTGTATATCATGGAACACAACATCGTCGAAGTTTGGCGAAGTTTCGTCGAAGTTTCAAAATTCAACCATAGGCGAAGTCGAATACCATATACTTCGACCTCGTCCAAACTTCGGGGCGAAGTTTCATGGATGTCGGCGAAGTTGACTTTTTTGTGTGTATTTTCGTCTCAACTTCTCTGAAGTTGTCGAAGTTTCCTCGAAGTTGGCGAAGTTGGGGCGAAGTTAAGACCACCCAGAACCATAATCCCAACTAGTGCCCCAATGGCCATATAAGGCATAAATGTCACTCCAACCCTCTTCATAACTTCTAATATCAACTCCTATGCTTTTTGTTGCCACTCATTCCTAAAGAGGGTGTTGTAACTACTATTTAATTGTATATTGCTAGGTTTTGGAAAGCGCGAAGCGGGAAGCGTGCGGATTGCTCTGCTTGAAGCGTGAAGCGGGAAGCGGGTTTTAAAGCGGACTAAAGCGGACGCTTTTTGAAAAAGCGGTCCACATTGTTTTTGAAAAAAATAGAAAAACATAGAATAACTTGCATATCACTTTCTCCCTTCGGGCTGGATTTGGATGAGTGTTATACTTCCACTTGGGATTATTTTGACATAGCCAAACTTTAATCACCCCCCGTCCACACTAGTTATGATAGAAATTAAATAATCAATAGATTAATTTCTGATTAGAGTAAGTACATTTTAGAGTCATATTGTCATAGAATGATAATCCGTACAGTTAAAATTTTAAAACAAGGTAGGGTAAGTGTTGATTTATGATACATGGTAGTAGTGACTACTGAATTTACAGTAGATAGATTTATCGAAATATCACTAGTTGCAGTAATTAATTATGTGACAGCAGCATATTATATTCATTGTGAAATCATGCAATCATATAGAAGTGCCATAATGGTATGCATCCATTCATCTAAAATGATGAAATTGTGCAACAGCCAATAGCAAAAATAATTGTATATACATGTGACAGGATGATGTGCTTTCATATAGGTAGTTACATGATGAGATTGCGGAACATCAAAAAAGTCATGCAAATTCAAACATTAGCTGGAACATAATGTATTGCTAATATTATATCATGAAAAATTAAAACATCACAGCAACAAAGTGAAACATCAATAAATTCATGCAACTATTACTAATATTATATCACAAACTCTACAAATGACAAGATGACAATACATAGTTCTTATATAGATGTATATAGTGTACAAACAGACGTAAATAGTTAAGAGATATTTATCAAACTGGTTATTACACCTATACAATACATCATTTTTATTTTTTTAAATTCAGCAGGTGATTGGGCAAGTTTTGAGAATAATTATTGTGAAGCGCCCTAAAGCGGCCGCTTAAGCGGACCCAAAAAAGCGGCCTAAAGCGGACAAAAGCGGTCGCTTCTGTGCAAAACGCTTCAAGGCCCGCTTCACTGAAAATTACAACGGAGTATATGCTTGGGCGCTTAAGCGGCCGCTTAAGCGGGCGCTTCACCCGCTTTTTTATTCACTGTAATTGTATATAATACATATGGTGAACTGTATCTATATATGTGTATTGCACAATTGACCATTTCAAGCAACACATTGTATTATTAACCTACATAGGGCTAGAGGGTCATAAATCGTGTTCTTTTTTTAAATTCACATATATAAGATAGAGGTATAACATAATTAGAAGTTTTCCATCAAAGTTTTCTAAAAATTCACATCATTTCTTCAAAAAAAGGCATCGAAGTTTGTCGAAGTTTACGTCTAAACTTCCTCGAAACTTCGAGGTTTCCACAAACTTCCACTTCCACACCTGGCGAAGTCGACACGAAGTCGAAGTCCTGCACCATGGTGTATATACTAATACTCCCCCTCAAGTTGGAGCATAGATGTCAATCATGCCCAGCTTGTCCATCATAGCAGTGAATCTAGACTTCGGAAGTATTTTGGTTAAGATGTCAGCCACTTGATCTGAGGTATGTATGTAGGGCGTAGATATCTGGCCAGATAAGACAGCTTCTCGAACAAAGTGACAGTCAACCTCAATATGCTTTGTTCGTTCATGGAAGATAGGATTACTGGCAATAAAGGTAGCAGCCTTGTTGTCACAGTACATAGGGATAGGAGTAGAATTAGAAATGCCAAAGTCTTTCAGCAGGCTCCGTATCCAGAACAGTTCACATGTAGTATGTGCCATGGCGCGATATTCTGCTTCAGCACTCGAGCGAGCAACAACTGTTTGTTTCTTACTGCGCCAGGTAACCAGATTTCCACCTACAAAAGTACAGTAGCCGGAGGTGGAGCGTGGATCGATCTTGCTCCCCGCATAGTCAGAATCAGAATACCCAACAAGGTTACAGTGACCATGTTTTTTATACAGCAGACCTTTCCCGGGGGAGCTCTTCAGATATTTGAGAATGTGAAAGACTGTATCCCAGTGACATTGTCGGGGTTTGTCAAGATATTTGCTAACAAGTCCAACTGCAGATGTGATATCAGCACGAGTGACAGTAAGATAGATGAGCTTGCCAACCATGCGTCGATACTGATGGTGATCAGGATAAGCAGGAGAATTCTCATCATCTCAGTTAGTGTTTGGATCCAGAGGAGTACTAGCAGGCTTTGCACCAAGAAGACCTGTTTCAGATAGAAGATCCAGAACATATTTACGCTGAGATAGGCACAATCTAGAGGCTGACCGAGAAACTTCAATCCCAAGAAAGTAGCGCAAGGTGCCTAAATCTTTGGTGACAAAATGTTTCTCCAGATAACGTTTAGTCGCCTGAATGCCAGCAAGATCACTCCCTGATAGAATGATGTCATCAACATATACAATCAGAATAACAATGCCAGAAGTAGTATGTTTAACAAAGACAGAATGATCAGATTGGAAACGTCTAAAATTAAATTTCTGAAGAATGGTACTCAGTTTATCAAACCAAGCACGGGGACTTTGTTTTAAGCCATAAATTGCTTTCCGCAAACGACAAATTTGGAGGACTCCCCCTGAAGTACAAATCCGGGAGGTTGTTCCATATAGACTTCCTCATGCAGATCTCCATATAGAAAAGCATTTTTCACATCAAGCTGAAATAAGGGCCAATCAGAATTAATTGCAACAGAATTAAGTATGCGAACTGAATTTAGCCGGGCCACAGGTGAAAAAGTCTCAAAATAGTCGACGTCGTAAGTCTGTGTGTAGCCCTTGGCAACAAGCCTAGCCTTGAGACGCTCAATCGTGCCATCTCGTTGACATTTAATAGTAAACACCCAGCGACATCCAACCAAAGAACAATCAGTGGGAGGATCAACCAACTCCCATGTGTTACGATCAGTAAGAGCCTGCATCTCAGCTTCCATGGCCTGACGCCAAGCTGGATGTTTAAGAGCCTGAGAAGCATTTTTAGGAATAGAAACAGCAGAAAGAGCAGCAGTAAAATTGGCAAAGTTAGTCCCCAGGTGAGCAGTAGTACAGAAATTCCCAATCGGATGTTTGGTACATGTTCTAGTTCCTTTCCTTAAAGTGATAGGAATATCCAAGTCAGAGAATACCTAAGGTGATGACTGATCTGGCATTGAGGAAGAAGATTCTGGAGGGGCCATAGAGGGAGTTGTCGTCTTCGGTCTTCTTTGATAAACTTTCAACTGAGGAGTAGCAGCAGCAGGAACAGTATTAAGGGAATCAGAATCATCAATCATTGGTAATGGTGTCCCCATTAATAATCTGACGTAAGGGCAGACCCAGCAGAAGAATAGAATGGCATGTGCCCGAAGAAAACAACATCAGCCGAGACCATCCATTTTTTTGAAACTGGATCATAATAGCGGTACTCTTTTTTAGTCCTAGAGTACCCTAAGAAGACACACTTGATGGCACGGGGATCAAGTTTGGTTAAATTCGGACGTAGGTTTTTAACAAAGCAAGTGCTCCCAAAAATACGAGGAACAGAAAATAAGGGTGCATCAGGGTACAAGATTTGATAAGGGATTTGATTCCCAAGAACTGAAGATGGCATGCGGTTAATGAGATAGCACGCAGTGGAAATAGCTTCAGGCCAAAAACACTGGGGAACATTATAGTGAAAAAGTAAAGTACAAGCAATGTCAAGAAGGTGGCGATTCTTGCGTTCGGCAACTCCATTTTGTTGTGGGGTGTAAGCACAGGAGGTTTGGTGAATAGTACCCAGTTTACGACAAAAACTACTGACCAAGGATTGCATGAATTCAAGAGCATTGTCAGTGCGAAAAAAATTTATAGGTTTGCTAAACTGGGTACGTATTTCAGCAAAATAAGCAGTAATAGTCTCAAGAATATTAGACCTATCCTTTAGCAAGAAAATCCAGGTGGTCCTAGAGAAATCATCAATAAAGCTTAGAAAGTAATGGAATCCAGATATACTCGAGACAGAACAAGGTCCCCAAACATCAGCATGTATAATATCAAACGGCTGTTTTGAACCAATACATAATTTCTTTGAAAAAGTTGCTCTAGTTTGCTTGCCCAATTGACAAGTTTCACAATGAAAAACAATATCTAAAATATGAGATAGTAAATGCTTTAATTTGGCTGCCGACGGGTATCCCAACCGATAGTGCCATTGGATGCCATTCACAGAAGATGTCAGATATGCCGCAGTCTTTGGAACATCCAAGTAATATAAACCATCTGGTCCCTCATGGCCCGAACCAATCTTCGTCCTCGTGCGCAGATCCTGAAAAACAACACCATCTGGGTCAAATGTAATAGAGCAGCGAAGGCTCTTCACAGTTCTATTGACAGATAACAGATTTATAGGGAACTTAGGAACATATAAAGCAGAGCGCAGAGGCAGACATCCAGGATTGCATATATCACCAAAACCAGCAACCGGTGTTTGAGAGACGTCAGGAAGAGTAACAGGAGGTATAACAGTAGTGTTATGTAAATGAGAAAATAATGTAGGATTGCCAGAAATATGGGATGTCGCACCCGAATCGATCACCCAAGTGTTTTTACCGGACTGAGTCAGAAGAGCAGTGCTACCATCAGTGAAGGCCTCGGTAGAGGAAGCAAGCCGTGCTTGTAGTAGTTTCTCAAACTCCGATCGGATCCAATCGGCAGACGGAGGCGCAGAAGTAGTGGCAGTGTCAGGCTGATCTGTGGTGACTTGATTCGCCCAGACTGGCTTCCCATGCTTTATCCAGCAACGATCTTCATTGTGATCGGTACGCTTACAGAAGGTACAAAAGCGTTGTTCAGTAGTCTCAGCAGGAGAAGAGGAACCATGTCCTGGTCCAGAAGAACGCCCGCGGCCACGTCCCCGACCACAGCCGCGTCCACAAGAGGAGTCACCAGTCCGAACAGCAATGGTTGTTCCATCAGAAGAGTCATGTAGGTTTTGCAAAACGGAAGGAAGGCGTTGAACACGCTTCAGAACGTCTCTCAGAGTAGGAAGGGGATCACTAGAGAGGATCTGATCAACGACTCCTGCAAAAGATGAAGGAAGACCAGCGAGGAACTGGATAAGTTGAAGCTCGTTCCTTTGACGTTGGATTTTCGTGATATCTGCAGACAGAGGATGGTAGACCTCGAACTCGTCCCAGAGAGCACAGCAGTTGTTGTAGTAATCCTCCACAGAATCAGTAGCAGAGTACTCCTGTTTGGCTAGTAGCTTGAAGATTTCAAAAACCTTCTTCGGATTCTGCTGGTGAGAGTATACGTGGGAGAGTTGATCCCACATATCCTTGGCAGTCTTGAGGCGAAGGAGAGACTGGTTGATTTTAGGTTCCGCACTATTAACCATCCAGGTCATAACACCATAATCTTCCTTGGACCAGAGATCATAGGCCTGTTTGGTCTTGTCATCAGCATCAGCAGCAGGGATGGCCGAACCCTTGGTCGACAGATGAGAGAAACACCCTTGAGCCTTGACGTACAGTTCAAAGGAGGCTGCCCAGAGATGATAGTTGGAGCCATCCAACTTGACGGTAGTGACGCACAGATTGCGAGGAAGGTCAGGAGTCGCCATCTGAGATGATAGAGATAGTCAGAATCAAGGGCGCAGATAGCAGCAGAGGTAGTAGTCACTAGTCAGCAGCAGAAGTCCAACACATGGACTAGAAGTAGCATATAGAAGATCCAAGCATGGATCTCAGAAACCCTCGTAGGGGCAGCAGGAGAAGATAGAAACCTACGCCAACATGGAGGAACAATCACTCCACCATGAGGCGCAGACAAACAGAGCGAAAGACGCCTTTTACGACGTCAACGTGCCAAAAACTGGAAAGTTACCGAAGCTGTCTGGAGGTTTCAGGGAAGAAGATGGGTAGAGGATTGGGTGTACTTGATGGATTAAGCCATGGTAATAGAGTGGGTTAGGGTGTTGAAAGGTGGTGGAGGGTTGGCGGAGGGGTGGGTGGTGGCAAGAGTGGTGATGGTGATGGTTGTGGGCAGCGGCAGGGGGTGGGCAGGTGTGGCGGCGGCGCAAGGGGGCTGGGGAGAGAGAGTAGGGAGAGGGGCGGCTAGGGTTGGGGGGATGAGAGGCGGCTAGGGTTTAGGGAGGATCAGGATGCTCTGATACCATCTAAAATAGAAAAGTATTGCTTCTTATTGAGTGAATAAAACCAATACAATGCTCTCTCTTTTATAAGACAAGAGAGTAGTACAGTGTTTAGAGATAAGCAATATGGGATAAAGAAACAAGTGACTAAAAGACAAATAACTAAAATACACTAAGTAAAAACAGCAGTAAAGTGTATATACTAATATCTCTATTGATGTGAATAATGATTGGCCACTTCTTCAACTTGATTTTAAAAACACTTTTTATATGGAGTTTGCATGAGGAAGTCTATATGGAGCAACCACCTGGGTTTGTTGCTCATGGGGAGTGTTCCAAAGTTTCCAAACTCGTGAAAGTGATTTATGGCCTAAAACAAAGCCCATGAGCTTGGTTTGACAAATTAAGTCAGATTCTCCTTAAATTTAATTTTTGGCGGTCACATTCTGATCACTTTGTTTTCATAAGAAAACCCACGTTTGGGCTTGTTATTCTTATTGTGTATGTGGATGGCATGATTCTATCTGGTAGAGATAAACAAAGTATTCAAGCTACCAAAAGTTATCTTGAACAACATTTTGTTAGAAAGGATCTAGGAAAACTCATAATCTTCTCAGGGATTGAAGTTTCTTAATCTTCTTCTAGCATCTGTCTTTCACAAATCGTAAATATGTTCTAGATCTTCTCAAAGGAATAAGCATGCATGGAACTAAGCATACTAGCACCGCTCTAGATCCCAATACAAATTGGGATGATGAGTATTCACCACCTTCACCTAACAACCACCAATACAAAAGATTGGTTGGTAAGCTGATCTATCTCACTGTCACTAAAGCTGACATTACTTCTGTTGTTGGACTTGTTAGAAGGTATTTGGATAAACCTCGACAATGTCACAGGGACGTTTGTCACATCCTTAAATATCTTAAGAATTCTCCATGGAATGGATTGTTGTACCGGCGACATGGACATTGCAAACTTACTATTATTCTGACTCTGATTATGCCGGTAGTCGATGTGGTAGAAAATCTACCTCCGACTATTGTACTTCTATTGGAGGCAATCTGGTTACATGGTGTAGTAAGAAGTAGAATGTGGTTGCTCGGTCTAGTGCTGAAGCTGAGTATAGAGCCATGCCTCATACTGCTTGTGAACTGTTGTGGGTCCAAGGACTCCTTAAGGAATTTGATACATATGACCCATATCCTATTCCTATATATTGATACAAACAAAAGCCTCCATTTTTATTGTCAGTTATCCTACTTTTCATGAGTGCACCAAGCATATAGAAGTGGATTGCCACTTTGTTTGGGAATATGTTCTATCTGGTCACATTTGCAGTCCTTATATCCAGACAGAAGATCAGGTTGCTGACATCTTCACCAAACTCCTTCCAAAGACTTGTTTTGCTACATTGATGGACAAGCTGGGCATGTTTGACATATATGCCCCAGCTTGAGGAGGAGTATTGATATATACACTTTATGCTTTACTTTTTATATTATGTTTTATATTTGTCTTTGTCTTTAGCCTTTCTTTTATCCCATATCTACTAATTTTGTATACCAACTACTCTCTTGTCCTATAAAAGAGAGCCTTGTATTTGTTTAAGTACGATAAATTAAGATTATTGGATTCTATAATCCTCATCTTCACTGGGTTTGCTAGAGGAAAGTCTAGTTTCCCTATGAGAAACATCCATGTGCCTCGAGTGGCCCACAATTTTTTAGGGCATGTGGAAGAGACTCTGGCACTCCTAAGGGAGTCAAACTCAAGGCTTGGATCCGTTCATGGGGTAGCCGAAGGCCTCTAAGAGAGGTTGTTGTGTGCCAGTCAACCTTGTGAAGGAGAGGGGATACTCTTAACCCTCTCAAGCAAGGAATGAGATTTCGACGAAAACCTAAAAATTTCGAGAAGAATTTCGATTTCGCCAGTATTTGCTACGAAATCATGTGACTGTACCGCTATGTCCAAACTAGCGAATATTTTGCTCAAATTTCAAAATTTTCCCAAAAATTGTAAAGTTTACTTATCTCCCACATGAAGGACCCCCTCACCTATCCCCATATATAATTGTAATGCATAAAATGATGCATATAGGTGTAGAGCTCATGCCTATGAAATTTCATGACTTGATTCATTTATTTTGGCGTCGGCACGATTGCATTTATCAAAAAATTTGTCAAAATTTCAGTAAACTTCGATTTCCATGTTGTCCAAATGGCATCAAAAATGGATGCCTCATTCCTTGTTCTTATGAAGCCCAGGCAACACACCAAACTCAGGTGGGTGGTCGCAAAGGTAGAGAGGGAGAGGCCCAAGGTGGCAGTGAGGGAAGATATTCTGCTCACTATTGTCGGTGACACTCCTCGAGGTCGTGGTGCTACAATGCATCGATGAGCTCCTTATAGGAAAAGAGAAACAAAGGGTATTAGGAAGAGGGAAAGAAGAAGGGAGGCATCATTTTAGGTGGAAGTGAGGTGATTTGTGAAGGAAAAGGGTGTCGGTGTACAATTCTAAAGTCTGAGCATAAAAGTGACTACATTTTGTGATGTGGGTGGCTAGCATTAATACTAGCCTAGTAATTGTAATTTGTCAACAATGGAGGGTGTTTGGGCATGCCAGACCTAGGGTTTGGTTGTTTCCCAAGTGGGGGTCCTAGGATCTAGACCTCAGGTTTAGATGTTAGGCTCTTATACCAACCGATGGGGAACAACTCCCTCAAATTCAATTTCATAATCGAACTAGTCCACACAAACATGTACCACGAGGTTGTATATATAAGAAAAGACTGAAACCGTAATCGCTGCAACAATTGTAGCTAATCACCTAACTATCAACTAATTAAAACATAATTAAACAAACAAAACTTAGACTAGTAAGTCCTTGAAATATCATAAATCCATGAAGTGTCAAAATCTACTTCAAAGCAAAACCCTAATATTTTTTGATCGATTTTCTCTCAAGCCTGATGATAGGTCGGATACACATGTAGTCCTACACTACAAGATCAAGAAACCTTTAGCAACAACAAGAGAGGCTTTATCTACCGAATAGTACGTCACATGTGGCTAAACTAGAGGAAGAAGTAAGAGAGGTGAGATGAGATGGGAGTGAGAGAAGGAAGAAGAGAGGAGAGGGACGAGAGAGAAGGGAAAAGAGAGTTAATTGACAAAGTAAATATACCATATAAAGGAACGGTTAGAAAGTATTATAGGACTATTTAGTTGATAGGTTAATTTGTATATGGGCTTAAGTGTCTTGGTCCATATAACTTTATTTGAGTCCCAAGTTTGTAATGCTTCCCCCTTTCTCCTATGTAAAGGACAGGGGTGTGTCGTCTAATATTAACACAAGGAAGTTTCCCTCACACATTTCAACATGGCATCATAGCACTTAACCTAACCCTATAGAGAAAAAAGGAAAGCTTCTACCTGCGGGCAGCCACCATCTCCTCTTGGCATGGCCGGTTACCCGCCAGTCATCTTCTCGGACACCATGGTCGTTTCTCTTCTTCTTTCATAAAAGATCTTCATCTACGTTTCCCCGATTCATAGTCAAAGGCAGCCACTGAGTCTCCCTCATAGTCATCACCTTCAAGTCAAGTCGTCTCTTCCTTGAGGTTGTCTTCTCGGTCATGTGCAGACGTTTTTCCCGTCTAATTGAGTTCTGTAAGTTCAAGCTAGGACATGTGTTTCACCCATGCTTCAACTTGAGGGGGAGTGTTAGAAAGTATTATAGGCCTATTTAGCTAATAGGTTAATATGTATATGGGCTTAAGTGCTTCGGCCCATATAGCTTTACTGAGTCCCAACTCTATAATGTTGCCCTCTTTCTCCTATATATAGGACAACGGTGTGCCGTCTAATATTAACACAGGAGAGTTTCCCTCACACTTTTTAACAGGAATGAACCTCATGACAGACCTACGTCGTCTATATAAGTATCTCCACTATGTAATTTTCTGAAATTCTTGATTAGATTTTATTATGAAGCAAAGTTTGGGGGTGTTAAGAAATTAACCCTGAACACAATAGCATAATATGATAATATAAGTTATATAACACTAAAAAATACCATTAATATAAGCGTGTCACCTTAATTATTTTAAGAAAAAAAGTGCCATAAAGCAATTTGTCGGAATGTGCTACAGCACATGCCAAATGCAAGGTCAACTCAATTAATAAAAAAAATTGTAAAAATCAAAATCAAAGTTTGAGCTGCCAACAGTTATAAAAGCTCATTGTGACTAATTTGCTAGCATTACACATGACAGATCTACAAACCAAACTACCAGAAAAGAAAGCAAGAAATAAATAAGAATTGTTTTGCAAAGAAATATGGCCATGTTTAAAAGATTTTTGAGTACAAATCGATGGACTATTAGTTCTCAGAAGTGCATAACTGTAATTATGAATGGTGGCCCTCAATGTCACTGGCAAAGATGTGGATCGTATTTGGGGTGTTAGGACATTGCGGCCTCATTTCTATGAACGTGACTGCGCCTGTCAAAAATTGCTCCTGTCCTGTAGGATTCCCAGTGCAGTGGCTGCAGTTGCAGCCAGAGAGTTCATGAACGGACACATTCTATTAAAGATGCGCAGGAAAATAGACGGCATACATCTCCTCCGAGTAAGAGGATTAGTTGATATATGGTCAAGATAAAAGTACATAAAGGTCCCATGATCAGATGCATACAGGCCAGCCGATGATGCCAGCAACTTTAAATTCAGTATTTATCTGTTCATTTTGTTTTGCCTTTTAACTCCTTTGATTTTTTTTAACTCCTAAATCACAGTAATAAAGTGAAGCATGTCCAATCTGTTTTAATTTAATGGAGTTAAGGTCATTCTTTGTGCAACTGGCTTAGCATGAAGCTTTTAAGTAATAACGTTGAAATATTTAACATAATGAACAGCACGAAACAATGTACAATAAAGTGTTTCAAGCACCCACTTCAGAGCACAGGCTGGCTGCCTGATTCAGGCCTTATGTGCCCGCTTGGCCGGTGCACACTACGTGTCAGTTTTTTCCACCTTGGCAGCCAACTATTCCAATAAAAATTGCACGCTCTAGAAATAAACAGGTTGTTCAGGGGTATTCCGAAGGTGTAACCTCGGCAACAAAAGAGGGGCCTGACATTTGACGCTGAGCGACCCATTCGTTCACCAAACCCTGACCCAGTGTCACACCTTCACCCGGTCCGAGGGGTCCAGTGTAAGTCTGTGGGCTGTTAATTAAAGAAAAGGTTCTATGGTTTCTATGTACCTTGACATATACCTATAAGTGATGAATTTGTAAAAGTATTAAACGAGTATATTTATAAATTATAATACATATCTAAGAAGTACAATATCTTCGTATACGGAAATATATTTTCAATTAGTATGATACTTATGTGTGTAGGCGGCTTCCGGGTTTACTTTATGTAGATGTAGATTATATACATGTAACTATAAGATTTAATGAATTGTAAATACTTTTTTTAGTGGGTGTCATAATTATATGTTCTCTATCTAAGAGTGTCTAAGTATATATTATATATAATCTTGTAAATTATATACAAGAACTCAAGTTACATATCTTAGTACTCTATTACCTGGCATTGTGACTTAATATACAGTTAAAAGCATTTTTTATTCATCATACTTAGCTTCGATTCATTATTCAAGTTCCACTTCTTCCAGGCCTTTGATATAAGATTATCTGAATATTACATCATACTAGCAGTGTGCACGTGCTAAGCACGTGCATAACTTATGATGGTCGGCATACAACACCTCACAAAAAATATGTGAAATCTAGAGTACTTTGTAGGTATGATGGTTGATGTATTGGTCATATGTTCATAACACCTCATAAAGACACCTGAAAAACATAACACATCACAAAAAATATGTGAAACCTAGAGTACTATGTAGGTATGACAGCTACTACATTGTTCATATGTACATAACACCTCATAAAAGACACCTGACAAATATAACACCCCACAAAAAACATGTGAAACCTAGAGTACTGTGTAGGTATGATTACTATGTATGATTACTTTTACATCATCAAAATTATCCAAATCCCTTAAATTCTGAAAAAACGGAGTATGGATTACTATGTAGTATAGTAATCAATCTTCTAACTACACCCTCCTTTAATCTTGATGATTGATGCCGTTTGTTTTCTAACTCATGATCAGTGTCATAAAAGTATAATTGTAGATGTGATGGGTTTCCATCTTCAGGTATTATTCTGTTTATGAAATGATATATTTGTCCTTGCACCTTGAAAGTGTATATCCCTTTGTTTCTCTTTGAAAGTGTTCTATCTTCATTCACACCTATAGATGTAAAAGCAAAAGTGTTGTTGTATGTTCTGATGCATTGTCTAAAGTGAATAGCCTTTTTGTCCAATGATGAATATAGATAGTATAATTCTGATGGGGTGATATTTGTTACTAAAGAAATTTCTCCATCATAGCAACAAAATGTTTTCACTTCATATGGAAATCTTTTTGCTAGACAATGTACACAGTTTCTGCAGCTAGGAAGTATATATGGCTCTTTAGGTATTGATAAATCCATTATGAATCTTTTCATCATATGAGCACTCTTCTTTTTCATATGTGATGAACATGAGGGAACATAAGTTGTTTCCTTAGCACTCGATGTAGACCCAACTTCCCATGTAGTAACAGTTTCTGGTTGCATGACATGATCACAGATAGAATCATTAATATTTCTTCTTTCCAGATTTTTGTCTTCCAAAGTTTCATTGATTTTCTCTAATTTTCTTTTGGCATAATTTTGTCTGCTTTTTTCAAGCTTTGCTATCTTTTTATCTTCGGAGAGGTTGGTATAATATTCTCTTTGTTTTTTCCGTATCATTTCCTTCTTTTCCTCTGGTAGATTTGAATATTTCATCCTATATAAATTATTCAAAATTCATCTTATTAATTATATTTTTAGGAATTATTTATAATAGAAAATAATAAGTGTTACAAAATCCAAGAAACATAATAGACACGAACGGCAAAGAAAATTAAATGAAATATTAGTCATTGTAAACAAAATCAAAATGTAAAATGCGGTTATGATTGTATGCAAAAGCAAATAACAAAATGTATAGAAATTTATTGATGCTAAATTTAAAAATATTTTGTTATTTTTTGAAAGCATCTAAGAAATTTTAGATGCAACGTGAGTGTGAACCATGAAATATTACTTTAGGATATCATTCTTTAATTTTTATCAATAATAACTTTGCATACAACGATAAAAATGAACTAAGTAGATACATTAGTCACAAGAAAAAGTCACATTTGAAAGTCTCCTAGGTTGGTATGTACGTACTACTGTACATTAAATTAAACACTTTAACTATAACAATCACATCACATCTCCCAACAAAAGGCACATATAAAACTTCAAACCATCACATCTCCTAACAACTCACATAAATAGAGACTTTTTACATCAAAAAGGTATTCATAAAGTCTCCAAGGTCTTTGCATGCATGGTACGATATGTACATAGAGATTCTAACTATCGAAGTGGCATCTCATCTCTCAACATTTATGTTGAAATCTTTGAGAAATTATACGCTACTTTCACTTTATAATATAAGTCTTTTGCTTCCTTTAACTTTTGTTCAAGTTCAACTATTTTCTTTATTTTCTCCAACCGTTTCATTTTTATGTATTCTCCGATAGGGATTCTTCCTTTTACATTTACACGGATAGTCATAATCGCCTTGCAGTAATACGTCCTTGCCATTAACCTATACCAAAATAATAATATAACTAAATATTATAACATTTACATATTTGCATATTGTCAAAATATTAATCCATCTAAGCTAACTAAGATTTTTTTTTATATTAAAAAACAGCTTACTACAACTTTTGGAAGCTGCCTGCAACTGATACAGATATTTGAATACGATTATTTTCATATATGTTTGCAAGACGCGTACTATACGAACCAAAACCAGTCTACACTACATTAATAAGCTATTAAAAAAGTATGTTGAATACTCGTTGACCATACAATGACGACGTCCCCGTCCCATGTCATGACTGCAGGTAAGACATGTTTATATAGTTACGACATCATGTCATGAGAACCATTACATGTCCTTCCCACTGTAACTATTATTTATGGAAGCATATCTAAGTATGCCGATAATAACACCTTTGGCAACTATGTTCTTGATGATTACAATATTCACACAAAAAATACAGGTCATGAACGTGTAATATAATGAAAAACGAAGGTAGAAAAAAATTGGCAGAAAAAAAAATATTACAGTTTAAATAGATACATGAACATGGAACGTAATCAGAAAATTAAATATAAAAAGTCCAAATTATATACTGCTATAATTGACGGGCAAGGAAAATAGAGCATTGTATCAGACCGGAAAACATATATTCCAGAAAGCAATGTCAACAGTAACGTTCCTCTAGTAAAACACTACCCCCATACCCTACTTCTCTGTATACCAGAGAAACCCGTCTAATTTCCGTCCTTGTTTCACCCGTTCTGCGGACATTGTCGGATTCACACATTGGCAATAGACCACAGTCACCCACTGTCCCGATAGCTGTGGAGGCAGCACTGCTGGATTTGGCCAGACGAAAAAAGCAGTATTAGAAGAGCATCACCAGCCGGATATACCGAAATGTTACGTTGTTACCCTCTCTATAGGAACCGTCTTGAACAGATAGGGATAAAAAAAATACCACACAAACCACGTTCCCCAAGCCGGCAAGCGTATAGCCCTCCACTAATGTCTTTGTAAAAACATGTGGATGGATAGCCTGCAATTGGCATGACTTATCCCCGGAAGCCTCAGTAGGATTATATCTTCTCCCCTATATTCTCTAGCATTCCAGAGGGGGAGTCACTCATCTACGTCGTACGGTTGGAGGGGCGTAGCGGAGACTTCCCTCAGGTCGAGGCTCAGTAATTAAGTACTTTCCAGAAGCGAGCAAACCGTAAATTAAATACACTAACATAGACACCGCGTGACCTCCGGCTTCGGCTGCTACAATTACGGAGCTACCTTTTCGTGACCCCACAAGCAAAACAGCATCGTCGACACTCTGTGACCCCACACGGAAAACGCACCACCTGAACAGGAACAGTCACAATTTTGTGAAAATTTACGGCCCGCAAGAGTCCTTTATTTGTTGATGACGGATACCAATATGTAACAGCAGGTGCTGACAAGCCTACGATAAACCGGTTGTGAAGGTGTCAAAGTCCAGTGCTCTTATTCATAGGTAAATATAAATAGACGTGGCAGTGGCAGTAAATAGACGAAAAAAAACAATTACCTGGAATAGCCAGGTGCACTACTAGCACCTGGAATAGTAGGCAGCTGCACTGCTCTTATTCACAGGTAAGTAGATTCATTTGTTATTCATACCACTATGTATTATTAGATTACTGATTCACTAACATCCAACAGTTTTATATAGGCAAGCTTATCTATATAGATGGGAAGCGGCCAAGAATGCATTTATATTTATGAGACTAAACAAATGTACAAGCTTGTGTACTACTCACTATGTACACAACTTGCACAATAATTGCACTCGACATTTATTTAGGAATTTTGTAAAGGGATCAGCAGTGGCTTCGGATGTCACAGGAGTAAGCTTGATATACACTGCTCTTGACGCTTCTGCCTTATAAAACGATAAGTCCACCTCTATATGTTTGGATCTCTCGAGGTAGATGAATTCGGGAAGGCATGAATGGTTGCATGAATGTTGCGCTACAAGTCCATAGTCTGTGTCCGACTGTATCCTAGCTCTTCCAAAATGTTTGTTCCTCGACGTAGTTCATGTGTAGTATGGGTCATCAAGGAACAAGGTATTTGATACCAATGTCGTTTCGACAACCTGGAAATAGGTATTTACTGGTATACCAACGGAAATATCGACACATGCAATCCTAACCGTTTAGACGCCAAAATGAATGAATTAAATCATGAAATTTTATAAGTGTAATCTCTACACCTAAATGCATCATTTTATGCAATAAAATTCTATAAGGGGTATGTAGGGGGGGTGTTGTCCATCATGCGGGAGGTAGGGAACATGTCTTTTTTGGGGGATTTCAATGAAGGATTTTGAGGACAAAATATTGGAATTAAGATCTGGAATTTTACTAGCCCAATCCATAAACATAAATGCACACACATACACAATAATATCCAATTTACAACACATGAATAGCATAGTAACTTAGTAACTCGTATCAGTTGTATGTCGAGTTACACACCGATTCTCCATACAATATTGAGTTGATATGGTTGACATATTGCTCTCATGACATGTACATCATGTAAGGTTGGTGGTATGAAGTTACGTGTTGCTCGTACATGTCATGTACAATACTATATAAGTGTATAATACTCATTTGTATTATGTAATCAAACACGATACATTTTAGAATTTTACAATACTATGTCTCTATATGTGTCATATAGAGATATGTTTGTGTTCTGTTATGTTTTGTTGAGTGTCATGTGCATAACGTGTGCCTCACTTATGTTGTTCTCTTCTGTAGTTTAGTCCCATATTGCTCACCTCTGCTTTAGTCTCTATTCTCTTATGTTATATAAGAGACTGCATTATACACTATTTTACTCACTCAATAAACAAGCCTTTGTTTATCTATATGGTATCAAGAGCAAGTCCGGTTCCCTTTTTTTCTTCCCACCCTGCCCCTATGCCCTGAGTTCAGCCCCCCCCCACCCGCACCCATCGTCGGATTCCCTACCTTCTCCCGCCATCGTTGCTGACCTCTCTTCCCCAACCACTCGCCGCCACCACCTACCCTCCCCACCCGCCGCCACCACCCCCACCTGTCGCCGCCGCCGCCCAACCACCTCCTCTCCACCCGCCTTCCTTGCTTTCCCCCATCACCTCCCCTTCCTCTTCTCCCAACAGTTAATCCATTCCTCTGGACAGCCATAGATCTCTCACGTTGAGAGTCTTCTACGTCTTCGCTCTCTTTCTGCCTGCGCCTCATGAAGGAATATTGATTTCCTGATGTCGGTGTAGGTTCTTTTTATCCATCTCTTCCCGATAACGGGTCCTTCTGATCTGATGCGTCAGATCCCTGTCGCTGCTACTACCCCGTAGAGGGTTCTTCATTTACTGTCTGTTGCTGCACTTCGGGGGTTCCTTTGTTGCTGCATGTTGCTACTGCGTCGTCATCTTGCTACTACCTCCTCTGCTCAGTATGGCTTCCGTGGAGCCTCCCAGGTCTCTCTGTGTTATCACTGTCAAGCTCGACGGATCAAACTACCATCTGTGGTCGGCGTCCTTTGTACTATATGTGAAGGCTCAAGGCCGCCTCCTGCCCCTACTGCTAATGCTGACGACAAGACCAAACAAGCTTATGCCCAATGGTCTAAAGATGACTCGGGAGTTATGTCATGGCTTCTCGATAGCACCGAGCCGCGCATCAGTCAGTCTCTACTGTGCCTTCATGATGCCAAAGCAATGTGGGGCCAGTTGTCTCGTGTCTACTCGCACCAACAAATTCCGAAGAGGGTTTTTTATATTTTCAAAAACCTGGCCAAGGAGTACTCCTCAGATGCGTCGATTGAAGATTTTTACAACCAATGTTCTGCTCTCTGGAATGAGTATGAGATTTACCACCCTCTGACTGCTGACATCAAAGAGGCTCAGAAGCTGCGCAATGAACTCCAACTTGTCCAGTTCCTGGCTGCCCTACCGGCATCTTTTTTAGGCGTGGTTGATCAAATAATGTCAAGTGATCCGCTACCGACTCTTCACGACGTTCGAAAGCGAATCGAGCGACTACCATCTGTATCCTCTACACCTGCTATTGAGCATCCTGCCTTGGTTGCTCGCATTACTGATTCTGGACGTGGCCGCAGTCGAGGACGTGGTCGTGGAGGACGCCCACCACCTTCTAGAGGAAGAGGCACTTCTACTGCTCATGGACGAGGTTAAGCCACTGGACCTCGCTACTGCAACTGGTGTGGTCGTGACAATCACACTGAAGATAGGTGTTGGATCAAGCACGACAAGCCCGCTTGGGCAAACCAGGCCTCCACTGAAGCTACTACTAAAGTCGCATCGGATCCACCAGTTGCTCCTCCATCCACTGACTGGCTCCGCTCTGAGTTCGAGAAATTCTTCCAAGAGCGAATGACTCAACTACCTTCGACATCGGCGGTCGGTTCCTCTGCTATGCTTGCGTCTCCCTCTGCTTGTAACCATAAGTGGTGTATTGATTCTGGGGCATCTGTACACATGGCAGGCGACATCCACTTATTTTTTGCTCTATCTAAAACTTCGCATATTCCATCGGTCACGGTTGCTAATGGCTCAAAAACGCCTGTCCATGGCGTTAGCACAGTACCGCTATCTCGCAAGATGAATCTTCACTCTGTTTTATATATACCTCAGTTTCATGTTAATTTATTATCTGTTAGTAAAATTGTCAAACAACTTCAGTGCTCTATTAAATTTGATCCCTCTGGTTGTGTTTTGAAGGATCTTCGCACGAAGACGAGGATTGGTTCGAGCCATGAAGGACCAGATGGACTTTACTACTTAGATGGACCACCTGCAGCTTCAGGTCTCTTATCTACATTTGTCCCAGGACTTCAGTGGCACTTCCGGCTGGGTCATTCGTCTGCTTCGAAGATGAAGCTTTTATTTCCTGCTTTAGCTGAAAATAAATTCTCTTGTGAAACATGTGTTTTGGGTAAACAAACAAGGTATGTCTTTCCTGCTAAAAAAGAACTTGGATCTAAAGATGTTATTTATATTGTTCATTTTGACATTTGGGGTCCATGTAGTGTCCCGAGTCAAATTGGTGTTAAGTACTTTCTGACATTTATTGATGATTATTCCCGTACTACCTAGCTTTTCTTGCTCAAAGATCGGAGTACTGTTTTGGACAATATCCGCATCTTTTTTTCTGAAATAAAAACCCAATTCAATAAACCCATAAAAATTCTTCGCACCGACAATGCCCTAGAGTTTATGCAGAAGTCTATCACTTCCTTTTGTTCTGATCATGGCACCATACATCAAACCACTTGCCCCAATATTCCTCAGCAAAACGGTGTTGCTGGACGCAAAAATCGCCATCTCTTAGAGGTTGCTAGCACCCTTCTTATCCATTATAAAGTTCCTCACCGTTTCTGGCCTGAGGCAGTCACTACGGCATGTTTTCTTATAAACCGTATGCCCTCTTCTATTTTACAAAATCGCATACCTTACTCAGTTTTGTTTCCTGATGCACCTCTTTTTCCTATACCACCTCGCATTTTTGGTGTACCTGCTTTGTTAAAAATCTGCGCCCAAGAGCCGGGGAGGAGTGGTTCAGGTGGTTCGGCACGGTGTCCCCTCATGAAGGGACCCGGGTTCGTAACCCAGCGGCTGCCTCCGAAATGGTACCCGTGGCGTAGGCCGGCCAACTGTGCGCTTTAACCGGTTCCCGGGTGGGCGGGGCGCTCGGGGGCCCGAGAGTTTACGTTGTCTGGGGGGGGTCACAAAAGTGGCGCTTCTACGGGGGTGGTTCTCTCGTACTCAAAAAAAAAAAAACTACGCCCAAGAATGTCAAAACTTGACCATCGGTCTACTAAGTGCATTTTTTTGGGTTATTTAAGAACTCAAAAAGGCTATTGTTGCTTTGATCCAATACTCAGAGAGTGGTTTGTCAGTGCGGATGTAGTCTTTTTTTAGCATATGCCATTCTTTTTTTAGGATGGAGCAAGCCTATCTCCTGATGTGTTGGCGCAAACACTTCTACCAGACATTGTTGAAGATCAGTCTGTCTCTGACCAGCCTGAAGAACGTCCACTGCAAGTATACAAACGCCGACCAAAGCCAAGCACTCCTTCCATGGCCCATCCTCAACCAATTCATGCGTCTGCGGATGATCAAATAAATATTGAGGTAACTTCTGACTTGCACCTTCCTATCAGCTTACGGAAAGGTGTTCGCTCCTGTACTAAACATCCTATCAGTCATTTCTGCACATCTGACAATCTGCATAACAACTTTGCCTGCTTTACTTCTGCACTTTCTACTGTCACTGTTTCGAAAAATGCTACAGAGGCTCTTACTATTCCAGCATGGAAGAAGGCAATGGACCAGGAAATGCAGGCTCTGTGTGATCGCAAAAAACTGGGAGCAATGTATTAAAAAGTGGAAAGCGGGAGACGTGCGGGCGGCACCTTGTAACCGATTAAGCGGTAGGCGGGCGATTAAGCGGGCGATTTTTGAAAAAGCGGGTGCCTAAATGCTTATATATTGTACACAAAATTACACATGTGTATATAAAAATTATATTTCTAAGGAACTTTTATACACATCTAATCAGTAAATCGGTAATTAACTAAGTATTAATCAATGATTTTCTACTACTCAATATTTCTAATCACTATAATCAGCAAGCAAATCAGTAATATTGTAAATAACAAACTATCAATTATTGATTTAATACTTTACTAGGAAACAATTAATCAATATTGCACCCAAAAAGTAATGCTAACCAGTAGTATCAATCAGTGATCACTGAAAGCAGCAAGGAAATCAGTAAAATAAATCATGCTTTAGAAGTATAACAGACTAATATGATATTTACTTAGACACATTACAGAAGTACCCTATTATTAGGGCTTACACACAAAGTATGCATTCTAAATTAGGACTAGGTATATCATAGAACACTTAAATGCATACAAGTTTCATAAATTATAGTCAACACTACTTGGACCATGTAATTAATTAATGTTACATGCTTCCAGTAGATTTTTTTTTTAAAAGCGGGAAAAAAGCGGGAAAAAGCGGGTGAAGCGGACAAAAAGCGGGCTATTTTCTTCAAAACGATTAATCGAGCTCTTATAGGCTAAATTAAGCGGCTGAGGGTGTTGGCCGATTAAGCGGCCGCCTGGGCCGTTTTTTAATACAGTGCCTGGGAGCTTGTAGATTGTCCCTCCTCGTGTCCTACAGTGGGTTGTCGTTGGATCTTTACTATTAAATATCAGCCTGATGGGACTATTGAACGTCTCAAAGCTCGTCTTGTTGCAAAAGGCTACACACAGACATACGGTGTCGATTATTTTGAGACCTCTCCAGTTGCACGATTAAACTCTGTTCGCATTCTGATTTCTGTTTTTGTGAATAAAGACTGGTCTCTCTTTCAACTTGATGTGAAAAACGCATTTCTTTACGAAGATTTACAGGAAGAAGTCTACACGGAGCAACCACTTGGGTTTGTTGCTCAGGGGGAGTCTGCCTCCAAAGTATGCAAGTTGAACAAGGCTATTTATGGTCTCAAACAAAGTCCGCAAGCCTGGTTTGACAAGCTCAGTCAGATATTAGTCACCTTTGGCTTTCATCGCTCTCATTCTGATCATTCAGTCTTTATTCGCAAGACAGTGGCTGGACTTGTCATTCTGATTGTTTATGTGGATGATATTATCCTATCCGGCAGTGATACTGTGGGCATACAGGAAACTTACACTTACCTAGAGAAGCACTCTGTCACCAAAGATCTCGGAAAACTTTGATATTTCTTAGGCATAGAAATCTCCAGATCATCTGCAGGACTGTGCCTATCTCAGAGAAAATATGTACTTGATCTGCTGCAGGAAACTGGCATGCTAGGCTGCAAACCGACTAACACTCCACTTGACCCAAACATGGACTGGGATGATGCAAACTCTCCTCCCTATGATGATCATCACCAGTTCAGGAGGCTGGTAGGCAAGCTTATCTATTTGACTGTCACACGAGTTGATCTTACTGTTGTCGTCGGATTCATAAGCTGATATCTTGACAAACCCCGGCAATGTCATTGGAATGCTATATGCCATATTCTGAGATAACTTAAAAGTTCTCCAGGAAAAGGCTTGATGTATAAGAAGCATGGCCACTGCAACCTATCTGGGTTCTTAGACTCGGACTATGCCAGAAGTCGTTCTGATCGGAAGTCTACATCAGGCTACTGTACATTTGTGGGCGGAAATCTTGTCACCTGGCGAAGCAAAAAGCAGACTATTGTCGCCAGATCTAGTGCAGAGGCAGAATACCAAGCGATGGCTCATACTGCTTGCGAACTACTGTGGGTTCAGAGTCTCCTTCAGGAGTTTGATATATCTTATTCCAGCCCTATTCCGATGTTTTGTGACAATAAGGCCTCCATTTTTATTGTGAGCAACCCCACCTTTCATGAGAGAACGAAACACATTGAGGTTGATTGTCACTTTATTTGAGAAGCGGTGCTCTCTGGCCGGATTTGCACTCCATATCTCAATATTGATAAGCAAGTTGCAGACATCTTCACAAAGATACTTCCCAAAGCTTAGTTTCAAACTTTAGTTGACAAGCTGGGCATGTTCGACATCTACGCTCCAGCTTGAGGGGGAGTATAGAGATATGTTTGTGTTATGTTATGTTTTCTTGAGTGTCATGTGCATAGCATGTGCCTCACTTATGTTGTTCTCTTCTGTAGTTTAGTCCCACATTGCTCGCCTCTGCTTTAGTCTCTATTCTCTTCTGTTATATAAGAGGTTGCATTGTACCCTGTTTTACTCACTCAATAAACAAGCCTCTGTTTATCTATATGTCATATTAGATTCTGAAAGAAACTATACACCAGGGCTTTCTATTGCTCTTCTTCAATATGTGACTTTGACAATTAAGGTCATGACTATGAAGGAAGTTAGGCACCATCACTACTGTGACACCTTTTCTCCGCCATCATTTGTTACCACATGATCTTGATATGCGGGAGTGAATTTCTCCATGGATTATTCACAATAGTAGGATAAATGTAAAAGCCATTATAACCATACCCACTATATGCATGTCGTGGGGATGCGATAATATAAAAGTGTAGTTACCATGTCAACCATGTCCAAGTTGTGGGATATTTGTAGCAAGTGCCATATATAAAGAAACATTAAGACTAGAAAAATACAAAATCTATACTTTTTTATAATATTTGTTTGTTGTGTTGCGAAGTAGTAAATTTTCTTCCTTTGTATGATGAAACACTAGTAATAAGAAAATGTGTATACTAATTAGCTTACTACTAAAAATGATAGCAAATTATACTTATATTATTTAGTGGATTATTTAGGTATCTTATTATGATTATAATGTTTATATGAGATAGTGTTGTAGATCTAAGAACACATACAATTAGGAAGACATAAAAAAGCATATTGGGGGATCTTTGCCAATTCAAGGCAATTTAGGATGAATTTACATTTTAAAAGAGATAGATGAGGTGTAAATGAGAGAAATGGTAGAAAATATAAAGGCATACCTTGGATTAGGCTTATTTGAGCGCTAGTTATCAAAATCCCCTTGCTTCGTCATTTCCTCCTCTCAAACAACAAAAACAGGCTCAAGCATGCAAAATTCGGTATTTCTGTCGGTATACCAATAAATTTCGTCAAAATTTGGCAGGATTTGGGGATATTTGGTTGTATTTGACGATATCTAGCTGTATTTGGCGGTATACCCAATGGTATATCAATATTTGTGATCCTATCGATACACTCGTAGCATATCATAATCGATGGTGTCGAAATAGAAATTTCGAGCAAAATTTTGCCCATTTCAACAATATTTCATTCATTGTGGGTCATGGCTCTATATTCTAACTATGCACTAAATCCTGATGACAACAATTTGTTTCTTGATTTTCACAAAAAAGGTTGCCTAGGGTTTAACAAGAAAGACAATGATTGAAACAGGAAGAAATACAAGTTTTCAATTTGTTACATGTATGTTTCTTTTCATTTCACATCATCTCATCTTAGTCATCAGTAGTGGCTATCAAACCGAGACATAATCTCATTGTCCAACATTTACCCTAAACATGATTTCTCAAAAGTAATCAATGCATGTTAATTCAATCTTAAAATATTCCTCATATGTTCATTCCATATCATAGTTCTAAATAGATATTCATAGAGACATTAGAACTGGTAACAATTTAAGCATATAAACATCTTGTATCATTCATCATGCTCAGAACAGGTTTATGACACAACATATACTTATTACATCTGATTTTTATAGATATGAATAAATCTCAAAGCATAAATGTGCATAAGACACTTAGTAATCCTCTTTTACTATTTACCATTTTTGAGTTAGGGTTACTATCCATCACATGTAATGCATTTGAAATCCATCAGATTAGACAATTCTCATTATACAAGTGTTCTACAGCCACAAACGGGTGATATCATGTATTGATGATCGCCTATTAATGTTTGGGCATGTCCAATTAACTTAGAAATTCTTGCACCTTTAAGTGCTTGTGAGAAGTGTATAGACCATGGTTGTTGAGACAGTAAAGCGACAAGGCGCCAGACTTGAGCGCCTTGACGCCTAGGCGTTCCTAGGCGGCCTTTGGAAAGATAATTTATGTATATTTTTCATGTATATATGCATATTTGTCATGATTTTTATGAACACTCCCCCCCCCTCATATACACATATTATATAGTTATATATGTAGGTATATACATATTTATGGTCAGTCCCTTATATACATATATGTAATTGTAAGAAAAAGTAATATTTGGAAATAATAGATGGACGATATATTCACAGTATTGTGTTATGATGTTATGTTACAAGAGAGACCCCTCTCCTTTATATAAGAGAAGGTGGACATGACTCTAGAGGCTTCCAAACCTGACTAGACTTGACTAGACTCTATATGGGCATATAGACTCCGGACTATATATGATATGACTTATATTTCTAACATAACACTCCCCTGCAACCAAGAGCATTGGAGAATCACATGCCCAAATTGGATGACGGACGGAAATAAGACAGAGAAAAAAGTCATGACTAAACCCTCGACTTAGCAAATAAATATATATATGGATGGTCGTATGTGTGTATATATATGACTAATATATATATATATATATATATATATGACAAATATGTATGACTAATATATAGAGAGAGAGAGTCAGGCTAGAATACACTCGAGTGTACAGATCACGTCGTACACCCCAATGGTGTTTGCCTATCTAGACCATGTTTTTTCAAAATCTAATCCATTGATCTTCATGGTTATAATAAAATAGGTCACATATAAATTTTGAGCTCATTTGGATGAGTGTAAGTCACTCATCCAAGGACAACAAAATCGACGCACAAAACTAATTTGAAATACATGATTTTTACCTCCTTTAGATGCACGACCTATAAGTGTCCAAATGAGCTAAAATTTATTATATAGTATGTTCTTATGATAATTAAGAAGATCAACGGTTTAGATTTTTCAAACATTTGTTGCATCTTCAAAAATGACTGAGGTGTACGGTGCCTCCGGTACACTCGAGTGTACACTAGCCTGACTCTCTCTCTCTCTCTCTCTCTCTCTCTCTCTATATATATATATATATATATATATATATATATATATATATATATATTATTGAAAGGGAGGGCAAGGTTCAAGATGATGTTTGCCACTGGATCATAGCAGGACGGTTGAAGTGGAGGAATGCAACTAGAGTAGCATGTGACCAGAAGATCCCTCTCAGATTAAAAAGCAAGTTTTATAGAACAGTTAGACGACCAACCATGCTATATGGGAGTGAATGTTGGGCAGTAAAGAAACAAGATCTCAACAAGATGAATGTGGCCGAAATGGGTATCTTGAGATGGATGTGCAGGAGGACAAGAAAAATTATTTGAGGAATGACTGTATTAGGAACAAAGTGGGGGTGGTGAGCATCAAGGACTAGTTGCGTGAATGTCGTCTAAGACGGTATGGACACGTACAGCGCAAACCGACAAATGCACCTATTCGAAGCAAGGTTATTGAGCCAAGCACGATTAAAAGAAACAGAGGTAGAGCTAAATTAACTTGGGAAGAGCTTATAAAGAGAGATTTTGAATCGTTACTTCTTGATCAGAGTACGACTCATAACAAAGCTGATTGGAAAAGAAGGATCCATGTAGCCAAACCCAACATGGTTGGGATTGAGGCTTACATGATATATATATATATATATATATATATATATATATTTTTTTTTTTTTATATATATATATAGAGAGAGAGAGTCAGGCTAGAATACACTCGAGTGTATTCGGAGCAGAATACACCCAAGTAGTTTTTCATGATGCAATATTTTCTAAATCTAATCCATTGATCTTCTTAAACATCTTGTGAATAACACATACACAAAATTTGAGCCCATTTGGACATTTATAGGTCATGTTATGAAGACCATAAAAATTATGCATTTCGAATTAGTTTCGTTCGTCAATTTTGTTGCCCTCAGATGAGTGACTTACACTCATCCAAATGCGCTCAAAATTTGTATGTAGCCTAATTATAGTATGACAATAAAGATAAATGGTTTACATTTTATAAAAAAATAGTCTTGATATGCAAACACAACTTGAGTGTAGCGTGCGATCCATACACTCGAGTGTATTCCAGCCTGACTCTCTCTCTCTCTCTCTCTCTCTCTCTCTCTCTCTCTCTCTCTCTATATATATATATATATATATATATATATATATATATATATATATATATATATATATATACATACATATATATATATATGCACACACACGTATGTATATCATTTACATATCTTTGTATATTTATAAGTATGTATTTGATATATTCACATAAATACAAAAATTTAATATACATACATAAACATCTATACGCGCATTAGACATATATATGTATTCATTCCAATATTTCTACATAAATAAACATGTACAACCCACACATTTCAAATATATATACATATATAAGAATATTACGTCTATTTTCATATTATATTTATATCTATAGAAAAATTATATCTACAAATTATTGTATAATCTACAAATTTAATATATTACTGTAGAATCTTAATACATTATTTCACGATTAAACAAATAAGTTATTATAAAAATCAAAATTGAATATAGTCTAGCATACTACATATACTCTATGTGGTACCATCTCTGCCCGTACACCTCAGAGCGCTTTACATGACTGCCTGATAACATGCTGAAAATCAGAATACGGAGAGTCAACTTTGCTTTTTTTATGACTAATGGACACTTATTTCTATGCGAACAGGAAGCTTCCGTAACCCATTTACATAGTGTGGGTTTAAGCACATGCAGACTCATGTTTATGTACAACTTACAAGTCCTAACACATGAAGATTTATTTGACTTTCTCTATGCTTCTTATAAGCATCTTGACCAAAAACAAATAGCCCCCATACTCAATCTACCTAGCATGGAACAAAATTTAATAATCTGATCTGTGCGCTAGAGATCTCATCTGACACTCAATCATCCTCTCCCATAGCTTCATGATGTGGCTCATTAGGTTGATAGTTGATACCTTTGTAGCTTGTAATGCTTTGTATATCTACCTTATAACAATGATACCGTTTCACAATTCATCATGCATATTCCATTTCCTCGTAATCTTATTGAAGAGGCTCATTAACCCACACATTTCCTTTGTCTCCAATATATTTTTATATATCAATGGGGATGCCATCTGGAACATATGCCTTTCTCATTTTAATCTTTTTCAAAGCATGAAGGCACAATACACACGTCTATTATATTATACAGTATATTATTATATCCGTTCGTTTGATCTAGTCTGATTGGTTAAAATGGCACTCGAGACTAAGACCAGGTCAACGACACTTTGCATACTGATCGAATCACCCTACCTAGAATCACCCTACCTCTTCGAAGTAAACCATATTATATCAATTGGTCCAGTACATTTTCTATCCAGCCCTGACCCATCCAGCTCATTTATGACTAGTAGGCATCTGTAACTCCTGGCATGATAGGGATATAGCAGGTTGCAAGTGATGAAACACATGCCATTAGCATTTTAAGTTTTCGCTTTTCATCACGAGATCTGTAGTTGGAGTGTTGACATGGTCAACATAGTCACCCAGGTTTGTACATTCAGTTATTCTTCTAATGATGATGGGCTTTAGTTTCCAGGTGTCAGCAAAGTAAAAATTGAGGGCACCACCTCCTTCAAAACAATATCATGTGATTGCATAGTTTTGTATTGAAGTAGCTTGCTACGTTTCCATATTCTTCCATAGAAAATTCATTGCCTGTGCATTCATACTCTGTAGCTATACATGCATCTAGGAGTATGTTTGATGAATGAAATAAAACAAAGCTTAAGAAACAAAATAGACTTTTAGGAAACCTTTGGTTAATCACAAACCTTATGCTCCGCTTCAACAGAAAATAAGCCAGGATGCAGATTGTTTTCAGCAGCCAAGACTGATCTCAGCTGTACATCTCGTACATCAGCAGGAAGTTCCGCGAAATCCTTTGTGACGATCTTTGATTGACTTGCACGATAAAGCTCCAAGTGGTTGCAGAAAAGATTAATCAAGTCCCTACAAATTGCTGGTTGAGATTAATGTCAAGATAGAATTCCTGATCCAAACTGGTATTTAGAAATGTGGATCACTGGATGATTTACTTGATAAGAAGATCAATAAGATTGACATCTCTAGCACGAGCGGAGATTTCTCCAAGAACATCATTTATGATGCGTACAAGTTCTTCAGGACCATCCTTGTCAGGAGTTATGCGAGAATACCAGAGATCAGTCACCCATTCAGACACTATATGCCTGGTGAATTGATCAATTGCTGCCTCTACAGCTGGAGAATTAACCTTTCGTCTCCAGCTTGAGTCCTCAATATGGCCCATGGGAAACTCGAGCGATTTCTTGTCAGAAATCTTACTGGGTGGAGCTCGCTTCTCATTGGCAGAGATCTTCTTTCGAATATCAAGATCAAGTGAGATGTACCGCAGAAAAATTATCAACGACGCAGCAGCAGGCAAGTTAACCCAAACTGAAGAGCTTGTAACTGAAAACAAGAATCATATTTGGCATGAGATAATAGTTAAATAAAAACAAAATGGAAGCATACAGTAAAGTCAGATTTACTTCGATACAAAAAATAATTTAAAACCATCATGCCTTCACTCTGTAAGTTGATGCTATTAGAGAGACCAAAAAAGAATCACTAGTGGACGAAATGAGGACTCTTTGACTAAGCTACCACCACGTACAAATAAAAGCTAATATCGCTGAAACTATAAACACGACATCAATGCAGTAGTATATGTAGAACAAAATGATGGGCTATCTTCTAGATTGATATCAGAGGATATACAACAAAAAATCTCAAGGGCATGAAAACCTTAATACAATTTGAAGCAGTGAGTGTATAAAAAAGGAGGATAAATAAAACAGAAGGATGGCAATGGACCAATTATTCAGTTAACCAGTCCATTACCAAACCATACCGGTTAGAAATTGAAGACATGGTTGCCCAATCCAATCAACCCATCAAGGTGGTATATTTTTGCAACCCATTTAGCAGGTGACCACGGAAACCCAATAATCTGTATAGTCATGAATCTGAACTGTATGACACATTTACGACAGCAACTAATTTCAGTTTGGAGCTTTCATGTTGGCAACGAATCACTACACAACAGATTTTCCCGATGCCTCCATCGTGGAGTTACTGGCAGAAGATATGTAGTATCGGTACATGCAGTCAAGCAATAGCAGTCTACACTCTACAGTTGTCGTTTGGGAAGAGGATCACCATGCACCAGGTCCACACCCACGACAATCTGGTGACATCCATACCAATTTGTCCATACTCGAGTGGATTACTCTAAAATTGGAGTGAACCGGTTCAGTTGTCCATCGGCCAATGTTTATTTTATGCCATCTCTGGAAACAGAGAGACGGCGAAGGCCTGTTTACGAATATGCCCTCACCTAGCTCCTAGTACCCGTGAGGCAAATACTGGAGAGACCCAGACATCCAAGAAAACCCCCTGTCCCCCCCCCACCCCGGAAAGAGAAAATATCAACCTGAGACCAGGTAGACAGAACCACTCAAAACGAACAGCAGCCATAACCTAATTTCCAAATCCCTATGCTCCCTGCAGCCTACTTTAGAGTATTACGTTTTTGGTGTCCAGACATCCATTTGATGGCTTATTCAACCTACTTTCATGTTTCAAGACAGAAGTGTTTCCTTTTAAGCTTGGCGAAGAAACTGCTCATCTTATTTTTTTCATCTCTATCTGTGGGTCCACGACGATTCTTTGAAATTAGAGAAGAGGTTGAGGGACTAGAAAGTAAAACCAATCTGGGGAAGTGACACACTTTCAAGGTCAAAGCAAAGAGGGGTAGCCGTCTTTGGATAGTGATTCCAATTTCCAAACCCCAGGCTTAAACATTCAATTTCCCTTAAATATAAGGCTCAGCATCACAAAGCCTCTACTGATCATTACTTAAACATGTGGTTTTATAAAGATTGTTGGTGGCATGCCTGCAATTAAATAACTCGGATGAGGAAATACAAATTCAACCGCATTCAGTTCTAAATTCAAATATTTTCTTTGATTACCTCCAGAGGTGCCGATGTCAAATGAAAATGGTAATATACACTTGATATTTGGTGAAAATATCTGAATGGATTGAATATAAGGAATCTGATCTAGATGAGTACATCTATTTATTAAAATTTGTAGTTGCAAAAAGGTATATACATTTTGAAGTACTATCGATATCATACACACTTGGCAACTGAGCTGATTGACAACCATCGTGGTTATACTTCTGCAATTTCTCATTCATGAGCTTCATAATACAGTTGGCAACTGAGCTGATTGACAACCATCATGATTATACTTCTGCAATTTCTCATTCATCAGCTTCATTTTCATACTCACAATGCTAAAGCTTAATGACGATACCACATGTTCTTTGGCTAGTGTATCTTAGTCTTGAATGAATACAAGTGAGTCTATTTTGTGCCAACTTACTAAGCACTTTATAAAATTGTCATCTTTAGGATATCTCCATATTTTGGTCTTATATAGACTTCTATACTACCCTACAAGGATAAAATTGATTTTTCTTTTGGTCAGTTTGATTGTGACTCTTAACTTGATTGGAATGTTTTCAACGTCATATATGTTGTGCAGATTTGAACTTATCTTGTTATCATATATGAAAATTTGCTTGAGTTTGACAACTTGGCCACTTATGGATTAACTTACCCCTGCAATTAGTATTACAAGGATACATCTTACAAAAACTTAGATGAACTGAAAGCAGCTTTCAGCCATGCTTCTACAATGTTAAATATTGAGTTTGGAGATGAAAACAAATTGTTATGAGAATGAACTACTAAAGTTTTTGTGGGACCTATGAGCATGAATCGAAACATAATTGTCCTTCAACAACTATTATATGGAATGTGGGCTCAAAGGAATTGACAACAATGTTTTGATGTGTATTTTTTAGCATATTTAAAGTGAAATATTGATTCACATGCATAAAAGCTTAATTTACTTTATTTCTCATGGCCGATTCACATGCCTGTAACTAAAGCTCATTAATACTTTATTGTTCATGATTGGCTAACGCATAAGAAGATGTACTGAACTTTGTCGGGAATACCATGTATTGAAATAAACGTGTGGCCCATAATCAGTTGTAAATCACTCTTCCAGTGCCAAAATGAAAATCATTATCAAAGCACTTGAAATCCTATAAGTGAAAACATTTGATAATAGAATTCACCACAGTGTGATCAAACTCTTGTATGCTTGCACTTTGCGTAAATGGATAACTACTTGTTAACTTTTATGACATCGTTATGATTGATCCATTCTACAGCATTGTTCCATATATTATTATAAGTTATATTGATATGGTATACTAAGTATGTTGAGTAACACTTAAAGAAACATAAGATACTGAAACATAAAATTTTTGTAGGGTAGTATAGAAGTCATTATAAGACCAAAAGGTGGAGATACAAATTGTTATGACTTATGACTAGTATACTATACTTTAAGAAACATAAAATTATGAATTTTTGCCAATATTCCTTCTATATTTATCAATTAAGGGGAAGTAAAACATCTATGCTAAGTAACTCATTTTGGGTAATAATCTTCAATATCAGGGGAAATAATGTATTTTGAAACTATATATACAATTGAAATTTGTCACCCATGAATGATTAATCTTGCTTAGCCATACTTTGAAAATTGATTGACAATTATTTGAAAAAAAATAATTGGTTGTCTTTTACGAATCAATACTGTTGGTTATTATTCTCTGCAGTCTGCACTATTTCATCTGGTTCAAGTTGAACTCTTCAATTATTTACATATAAGTATCTTCAGATGATTCTTCTTTAGAAATCTTTTGATATGCATTAATCGGTACTTCTCTAAAGTCTAAATAAACCGTTTTGGACAATACTTCTCACTTCTCAGCATAGTTTAAAATTTTGACGAAATGGTCAAAATTTTGCCAATTATTTCCATACCGATGGCAATCTGATATCGAAATGCATTGTTGAAATGCACTGACCATCGAATTTTTTTTCTTCTTTTTAGTGTACAATGTACTACCTAATGCATATTTTTTGCACACTTTTACGTCTTTAAGTCTATATATTGTTCTTGCAAACCATAATGACTTGATTCATTATTTTCATCATTGAAAATTGACATCAAAATTCACATCGAAATAGTTTAGGGTCCTTCATTCAAATGAGGAGACCTCACCCCCACATATTCAATATGAAATATTATTACATACTTGAGTAGATCTACAAACTCCGTCTATGTTTTCATATTTTGTGCAAATGTAGCCGGTCCCAATCCCGGGTAAAGGAGGAGGGTTGGTGGTAGGTTGAAAGCCAGCCATAAAAACTTTGTCGCTCTTTCTATGACATGGATCCTTATAAAAATTTCGTTGGAGCGTCCCTACCTAGCGACGCGCTGCATCGGCACCCGGATGCAGTGATAAGTATGCAAGGGGTTTCGACACAGCGACGTCCGGTTGTGTTGAAGGACAAGTAAGGGTTTCCACACCTTGGACGGGTGTGGGTAAAGAAGTTAGTCCCGCTGCATCATCGCCCGGATGTAGTGAAAAATGTGCAAGGGTTTCCACATCTTGGACGGGTGTGGGTAAAGAAGCTAGTCCCGCCGCATCATTGCCCGGATGTAGTGAAAAAATGTGCAAGGGCAACATTTTCGACGAAGGCAGGTAAAGAAGCAAGTCCAAGAAAAAATGTTGAGTTGGATCTTGGAATATTGGCTCTTTGACAGGAAAATCTTTGGAAATAGTAGATACCATGATGAGAAGAAAAGTCAATATAGCTTGCTTACAGGAAACTAAGTGGACAGGGGAACGTTGTAGAGAGATTGGAGACACAGGATACAAAATCTGGTATACATGCATTGATAAACATAGAAATGGCGTAGGTATTATTGTTGATAAGATGTTGAAGGATGATGTTGTCAAGATCACTAGGATGGGTGACAGAATCATAACTATCAAGGTTGTTCTTGGGGGAAGGTTTTTTATATTATTAGCGCTTATGCCCCCCAAGTTGGCCTTAGCGAGGGGGCGAAGAAGGATTTTTGGGATAACATGGATGAATTGATGCAAGGAATACCGACAGAGGAGAAGACCATTATTGGAAGTGATTTAAATGGCCATGTGGGGAGTACCAATGATCGATATAAGAGAGTTCATGGTGGTTTTGGATATGGCAGTAGAAACGGAGAAGGAGAGAGGATATTAGATTTTGCAGTTGCATATGATATGATTTTGGCAAACACCCATTTCAAGAAAAGAGAATCTCATAAAATTACTTTCAAGAGTGGGCACAATTGTAGCCAAATTGATTACCTCCTTACAAGGCGGGAGGATCGTAAAGTATGCAAGGACTGTAAAGTGATTCTTGGCGAAGAACTCACGCCCCAACATAGGTTGGTGGTTTTGGATATTAACATGAAGATCAATAAAGGAAAGCATAACAAAAATCAAGATAGCAGGATCAAGTGGTGGAATCTTAAAGGAGAAAAGAAATTGACCTTTCATGATAAACTCATCAAGGAGGGAACTTGGAACTTAGAATATGATGTCAACACTGTGGCATAACATGAGCTACTACATAACAAAAATTGCCGGAGAGGTTTTGGGGGAGTCCAAAGGTTGTGGGCCTCCACAAAAAGAGACTTGGTGGTGGAATGATGAGGTACAGAAGGCTATTAAACTGAAAAGGGAGATCTATGGGAGTGTGCCCAAATCTCAAGATGATACAACGTTCCAGAGATACAAGCAAGAAAAGAAAGAAGTGAAAAAAAGTTGTTCAGGAGGCAAGGTCTAGATACTTTGATGATATTTATAAGAAGCTGGACACTAGAGAAGGGGAAAAAGATATATATAAAATGGCTCGTATAAGAGAAAGGAAAGGAAGAGACTTGAGTCAAGTAAAATGCATCAAGAATGAAGATGGTAGAGTGTTGGTAAAGGACGATGATATCAAGAACCAATGGAGAAATTACTTCCATAAACTTTTCAATGGAGATACTGTAAATAATGTTAGAGACTTGTGTGACATGGATACAAGAGATATCATTTACACACGACGAGTTTCACATTTTAAGGTCAAGAATGCCTTGAAAAAGATGAAAATGAGAAAGGAATGCGGACCAGACAGTATTCCCACTGATGTATGGAAGAGTATGGAGGATGAAGGAGTTATGTGGTTAACAAATTTATTTAACAAAATCATGAAGACAAAGAAGATGTCGGATGAATGGAGAAATGGTACTATAGTTCCCATCTACAAGAACAAAGGTGATGTTCAGAGCTGCACAAACTACATAGGTGTCAAGTTGATGAGTCACACAATGAAGCTTTGGGAGAGGATTATTGAGCAGAGGCTAAGATCTATAACGCAGATATCAAACAACCAATTTGGTTTCATGCCTGGTAGATCAACAACAGATGCTATTTTTCTGATAAGGAGGCTTATGGAGAAATATAGGGAAAGAAAAAGAGATCTTCACATGGTTTTTATCGATTTGGAAAAGGCTTATGATCGAGTACCCAGAGAAGTGTTGTGGATGGTTTTGAGGAAAAAGGATGTGCCAATCCAATACATTGACTTGATTAAAGACATGTATGGTAGCTCTACTGCAAGTGTGAAGACTCCTGGAGGTGAGACACCAACATTTCCCATCACATTTGGGGTACACCAAGGATCCACACTCAGCCCATATCTGTTCGTTCTTGTTATGGATGAGCTGACAAAGAATGTTCAGGATGATGTTCCTTGGTGTATGTTATTTGTTGATGATATTGTATTGATTGACGAAACTAAAGATGGTTTGAATGATAAAGTTGAACTTTGGAGAAAGGCACTGGAATCAAATGGATTGATGATTAGTAGGAGCAAAACTGAGTATATGCATTGCAATTTCAGCCAATCTCGTAGTGTGAATGGTGGAGCCAAGTTGGATGGAGTAGATATACCAAAATGTGATAAATTTCGTTACTTGGGCTCTATCATTCAAACAGATGGCGATGTCCAAAATGACATTTGTCATAGGATCACGGCAGGATGGTTGAAATGGAGGAGTGCAATTGGGGTATTATGTGATCAGAAGATCCCTCTCAGACTAACAAGCAAGTTTTATAAAACTGCTATACGGTCAGCCATGCTCTACGGGAGTGAATGTTGGGCGGTGAAGAAACAAGGACTCAACAAGATGAACGTGGTTGAAATGCGTATGTTGAGATGGATGTGTGGGAAGACAAGAAAATATCACTTGAGAAATGACTATATCAGGAATAAAGTGGGGGTGGCGAGCATTGGGGACAAGTTGCGCGAGGGTCAACTCAGATGATATGGACATGTGCAACACAGACCGACTAATGCGCCTATATGAAGCAATACTATTGAGGCAAGCACAATTAATAGAAGAAGAGGAAGGCCTAAATTAACATGGGAAGAGCTTATACAGAGAGATTTTGAATCTCTATATCTCAACCAGAATATGACCCATGATAGAGCTGATTGGAAAAGAAGGATCCATGTAGCCGACCCCAACATAGTTGGGATTGAGGCTTAGTTGATGATGATGATGATGACTTGAGTGGATCTACACTAGTAGATCATTATGGTAAAATTTATGAATTAATTTGTTACTTTTGCCATCGAAATGTTAGGAATGCATTTATCAAAAAAATTGTCGAAATTTAGGTAAATTTCTATTTATGTGGGCACCAAAAACGGCATTCAAATCGAACATTCTCTTCCTGGCTTGTCAACAAAAATTAATAAATATTGCACATCTCAAATCTTTAAAGAAGTATTATACTTGGATATCTTTCTTGTGTGATCCTTGTATCGACTTAGTAAAAGGACTCTTAGATTAAGAAGGGGGGTCAATCAAAAATAAGCAAAGTATTTAGACAAGAACACCTTTGTGATAATATCCCTTGAATTTCATATAGAAGACATATTTTCCATGGCATTCATGTAGAGTTTATCTGGTCAAATATGTTCAGACAAGTTTATGGGATATCTTATATCTTACAAACAGTGTCTATCCTTGACTTGTATATATGAAAACTTTTTCTATTTAGCTATTTTGCATATCATTGAGTTTTTATTGGTTCTTTATGAGTGAGGGAAAGGAGGAGAAGATTTGATAGATGTAAATCAAATAATGAGGAAGAAGGATACAAGGGAAAATTAAACAAAGAAACATGTTTGTTATAGAATCAATTGTAAGTCTAACCTCTACACAAATGGTGGACTTCATGTACTAATTATTGTTGGCAAAGATTGTATGAAACATGTATAGATTTAATTGTACTACTCGCTAAATATCAAAAGATCAAATGGACAATTGGGAGAACCCAGCCGCAGACTCATTGTACAACCTTAGGAAGCTAGTTCAGGTATCAGGTCATTCTAGCCGGAAAAAAATTGACCAATTTTCCTTTAATTCAAAAATGGTTTTTATAAAATGATTTTCAGTCAAACCATAAATTCAACAAGACAATTGGCTAGTCAAACTATATAGTCTACCGAGAGATAGTCAATACAAGTAATTAGTTGTGGTTATCTCTCACTCAGAGTGCAGTACCTGGACCAATCGATTTGAACCGCAAGGGTTTATGTAAGTTTTGTCTATAAGTGCTCAACTAGTCACTTGAGCTCCAGGTACATGTCTAGAACAACTAGTAAAGAACTAAACCGATCTTCATAGACTCAAATATTATCCCTAGCTATCCTAAGGTGCTTCTAAACCTCATATTTGATCTTGAAGACACATTTGACATATATCAAGTCTACCCTCCTACCAGTTATTTGAGATCCTATTACGTTTTTTTAGCAAATTATTCTAACTTGATTATCATAGTGAGAAGTGAAACCTCTTATAGCCAGATACCTAAGAGAATGCTTTTGAGGTCATTTCTTCACTTGATCACAGGGAAATCATATGTATTCCCGAGTCGATATTCTCCAAGGTGTTACTGTGCTATCTTCATCAAGCAGTCACGACTAGCCATCTTCATCAAGTAGGTGCAAATTCTCATCGTGGTATTCAACGTGCTTCTTATGAAAAAGACCGAGTCTCAATTGTTGAGAAGAAGCTAGTACACTTCTCTAAGCTAGGGTACTCTCCTATAGCTCAAATATAAGAGGTGGTGGTTTCGATCCTTTGGCCACAAAACCATTTGTTGCTCTCCTATAGCTCATGAATAAGAGGTGATGGTTTTGATCCTTTGGCCCCAGAACCATTGAGTATTCTCCTATGGCTCATAAATAAGAGGTGGTTTTAAGTCTTTGGCCACAAAATCATTCAAGTCGCAAAGGGAGCTTTACTTAGGTTTTATTTCCTTAAACCTGTAAAAAGGAGAAGTGTGACTAGTTCTAACTTGATCTACATGATAGAGAAAGGTTTTCTTAAAAGAAACCATATGGAGCTCTTTTAGAAGCCGTAAAGGAAAGATTCATTAGATTTTCTTTCCTTGAAGCTGTGAAAAAAACAAGTGTGACTAATTGTAACTTGATGTACATGATATAGAAAGGTTTGCTTGAAATCCTAGTGGCGCAGTCACTAGGTAGCGAGGTGTATGATTATTCCAACCTGACTTATATCATCATGCCATCTTCTCTTTGTTGGTTTGGTATCATGTAATTTGTAATTCACCAACAAGTTGTATTAATTATCCATTTTTCTAGTGCTAACTCTATTCACCCCCCCTCTGGAGCTTTCTTTTTCTAGCTCCCTACTAGTTAAAAAACACAAACTTTTTCTTTCTGAATCTTAAGTTTTCTTTCCTTGAGCGTGTGAAAAAGAGAAGTGTGCTAGTTGTAACTTGATCGACATAATATAAACATGTTTTTTGAAACCCTTGTGGCGCAATCAATGGGAAGTCAAATGCAGATCATTCCAACCTAACTCTATATCATCATGTCATCTTCTCTTTGTCGGTTTGGTATTATTTAATTTGTTATTCTCCAACTAGTTGTTTGAATTGTCCATCTTTTTTAAGTGTTGACTCTAGTCACTCCCGCCCCCTCTAGAGCTTTCCCTCCCTAGCTCCTTATGAGTTAAAACTCGCAAGGCTCTAACTACTTCATCTTTAGTAGCTTGAAAAACTAGGGAGATGGGAACTCTATGTTCTCAAAAAACTAGGGAGATGGGAACTCTGTGTTCTTTTTCAAGTTTTTTGTGATTAGCGTCATTTAAGTAGGAAGCTAGGATCCAAAAACTTTTGTGGAATTTTGTGAGTATATGTAAGGAGTGTGAATGTTGGGCGGTGAAGAAACAAGGTCTCAACAAGATGAACGTGGCTGAAATGTGTATACTGAGATGGATGTGTGGGAAGACAAGAAAAGATCGCTTGAAAAATGATTATATCAGGAATAAAGTGGGGGTGGCGAGCATTGAGGACAAGTTGCGCGAGGGCCGGCTCAGATGGTACGGACATGTGCAATGCAGACCGACTAATGCGCCTATACGAAGCAATGCTATTGAGCCAAACACAATAAATAGAAGAAGTAACATGGGATGAGCTTATAAAGAGAGATTTTAAATCTCTACATCTCAACCAGAATATGGCCCATGATAGAGCTGAATGGAAACAAAGGACCCATGTAGCCGACCCCAACATAGTTGGGACTGAGGCTTAGATGATGATGATGATGATGATGTAAGGAGTGTGAAATGAGTTTCAAACTTACTAACAGCATCCCCATGATAGAGTTTCTAACATCTATAACAAATCTAGAACATTTTTACCACATTTTCTAACACAAAAAATGTTAACCCACAAACACTTTTATGTTCAAACCTACAATGAACCAATCACATGGAACAGACTTGAAGAGTTCGCATTACTGAAGTTCCGTTCTTGAGAAATGAGATTTGTGTGACTTACTACTTACAGTGAAACCAATCAAAGCCATAGAGGATGTGACAAGGAAAAGTGGCAAGCTAGGAAGCACAGACACTTCCTCGGGGCAGCTGTGGCCGTCCTAGACATGTGTCGGACACAGAAATGGCGTGGACACGGCTGGACACGCGGTGGACACGGCTCAGAAGTGTCCACTTTTTTTCAAAGTGTGGACACGGCGTGGACAACTTGGATACAGCATGGACACGCCGTGGACACGGCAGGCCCAAACTAATTCCCTATATAAAAGAAATAAATTATATACTCCTCTCTCCCACCTCTTATTTGAGCACAGTACCGTTATGTCTCCTCCCCATCCTTCTCCTAATAGTTATTATACATTTATCTATTATACATCATACTTATATATATAATTCATCATTCCTGTAAAGAATGGTCTAGGAATTCAACATACAAATTCATTGTAACTCATCATTCTTCATTCAATAGTTACTTGATTTCATATTGCAAATGTATTCTACATTAATTATTCTTCATCGATCATTTATATTCTTATAATGGAAACATACTAGTGGTTTCTGACAAAGTCTGCATTCATATCGTAATTGAATTATGGGTCTGATTTTATAGTTCTTTTAATTTTATTTCTTTAAATCTCATGTTATCAGTCACTTTACAGATTTGGATGCGTGTGTGTGTGCGTGCGTGTGTCTGTGTGTGTGTGTGTGTGTATGTGTATGTGTATGTGTATGTGTATGTGTATGTGTATGTGTATGTGTATGTGTATGTGTATGTGTATGTGTATGTGTATGTGTATGTGTATGTGTATGTATATGTATGCATATGCATGTGTATATGTATATGTATATGTATATGTATATGTATATGCATATGTATATGCATATGTATATGTATATATATGTATATGTATATACACATATGTATATATTTATATGTATATGTATATATGTGTATGCCATGTCCATCGATGTGTCCGTGTCCTATATTTTTTTAAATCGCCGTGTCCCGTGTCCGTGTTTGTGTTCATGCCGTGTCCCGTGTCCGTGTCCGTGCTTCCTAGGTGGCAAGTAAAAAATGATAATTCACAAATTGAACCTTTTGGCTCAAGCTAAATCCATTAACTTATATTTTAAATAACAAAACTCAAAAGGCCACACAGAGTTAATCGAAGTAAATTCAAATGCACAGTCACCCATTCTACTAAAGAAGAAACTCTCTTGATCCATGAGGCATTTGACTTAACTATTTGGCCATGGATAGTCTACATATGTTTGAATTTCACATTTATAGTTTTGCATGGAAACATTCTAGAGCGATTGAGATAGGTAAAGTACGGTTAGACACTCATAAGCCAGTATTCATGTTCATTGTTGTCTATTAACTCTAGTTGTTTTAGCACACATCTAACCCCCCCCCAGACACAAAAACAAAATAATCCTAATATTGTTGGATCTAGTATAAAAGTAACTTTGGAGTCCTAAATAGTGTGTAAAGGTGAATTCAAATAATCTATTCAAGGTAACCAAAGAATCCCTTAACATCCTTGTTCTCAATCAACACCACAATCAAAATTAGATTTGACAAGGAGGAATACATGATTGTCCTCAAACAAGTTGCCAAACATTTTGTCATGATGCTCAAGTAGAAACCTTCAAAGCTCATGTTTGTCTAGGTAGGTACACCGTAACTTCTAGGATTGTAGTGTTTAAACGTTCTACGCTTACTTCCTTTACATTCTAACCACATACACACGTACAGATACATACATACATATGTATATCAGCAAGGGATAGAGCGCTTGGTGAGTTCAGGTGTTCCCCAATGAAGGAACCCGGGTTCAAACCACTGGACAAGCATCTCAATCTAATACCCCTTTGGGGTCGGGTGTTCGGCCTCCAATACAAGCTGTGGGGGAGGGGAGGAATCTTTTTCTCTTAATCCTGTACATATATTTATACATACATATGTATGTATAAGCATATTGCGTGTGTGAGAAGTTAGGGTACAAAACTATGAATTATAAAAATTTACCACTTACCATTGATTCGAGAATACACATTTTCGTTCAAAGGATGGCCTACAAGTGCTTGGTTGAGATGTGTATACAACTATACAAGTTGTAGAGGTATTTGATTATTACGATCATATTAAATACAAAATAATTACATATACTTGAGTACACACTTCTTTATATATACATATATACGCACACACACGTAGTAGCTTATTCTTTGTATTTATTCATTCTTGAATTCAGAAAGTCACACCCACCATGTCCTAGATCAACTCTACCTTTACCTAATTTGATCTAATTAAAAGCCAAATTATCATAGCATGCCACACTTAGACCAAAATGGCAAAAATTAACCCACCCTTTTAGACCCAACAATCTAATTTGATGAATTGAGATCCAAATCAAACCAAAAAAATTGTCCATGCTCGCTCTATATGATATAATAGGAGGAAATGATGTGCTTAGTTGAGCAAAAATAACTGAATTAAACCCAATTTAGCATTAAAACGGCCCAAATTGACCTAATCTAGACCTAACTCAACGTTTGGAGCTAAAACAACCTAATTTGGGCCTAAAAGGCCTTAGGCACCCACTGTGGACCCATGCACCCAGATTCAGACCCCTCATCCAGCACCTGATCTACCTAAAAGCACACCTTATTGACTATGTTTTGAAGAAACCATAAGCTTATTCCTATCTAAGCAAGGGACTGCGTCCTAATCTTCAACCATGACCTTCAAAATCTTACATTGCTCCTTGAGGTACTCATGAAGGAACTGCCAAAGAGAAACCAGTGAGTTATTCCAGGAAACACCAGCGACCCAAGGGATGAGACACCATGCTCATCCTCTCAATTCCACTTTAACTAGTGCAAACAGAATTAAGGATTAGCTATGAAGCACAATTACTCCAAAACAGGTGTCGTACCCGTATCACATACGTAACAATACTACGTGAATACTCCAGGATACATATCAGATACTCTTAAGCCGTATCCAGCTCGTAAAAACTGGAAAAGAAAAAAAAAATTGGGTATGGTCTGACTCAATTAGCACCTAACATCAACTCCTGTCTCAACCCTCAAGGCTGTCACAGCTGCTCCCTTAAAGTCAGTTCAAGGTTAATCATCATTCCCCTTACTAAACGTCATCTTATTTCTACTCTTTATTGTTTCTACCTCTTCTATTTTTCAGAATTTCTCTTTTAAAGAATTTATGTATCTAATCATGGATTTTTGCTAGTTCTTTATTGCAAACCAATTCAGTCACCTTTACATGGTACTTGTGGATGACTTCCCTGCTAAGGTACAACATGTTGATGTCCACATTCTTTGAAAGGCTTCAGTTTCGCATTGTTAGTTAACATGCCTCTTGTATTGGTGACGAAATATATTGTGGTTTATTCTGGATTTCGATCTAGACAATATCTATTTCATCTCCTTTCAAGGTAAAAATTGCAACCAGCCTTTGGTCTCCCCCTACGAAGCATTGATACTCCAAAATAGGTGTCTTATCAATACCAAATACACTTCTGATACCGATTCTCCCTAAATTACATACCAGATACTTCTCAAGCCGTATCCTTTTTTTTATTAGTAGGATATGACCTCAATACAGCCCGGATACGGCCAGCCCTTGGCAGCCAAGGAAGCACCCCACTCATGTGATCCCTCAACATCCCAAAAACATGTGACTTCCTGACTCTAGACTCCCCTGATATATTGTGATTTGCAAATGAAATTAGTCTTTTCTGTTAAAATTTTAGACTAAACATTAACAAACTTTCGTATCCACTCCGTACTCGTATCCTATAATTTAAAAAATTGTCATATCCCCATACCCGTATCCGTATCCGTGCTTCATAGAGGATTAGTAGGCAGAAAAAGAAAACTACAATCAAATTTGAACCCATCAGTTGCCAACTTCAAGGTAAACAAAACAAGGATAAAAAGATGAAACTCAAATTCATTGATGCAAAACATAAAAGAAAATATCCCAAAAGAAAGAATGAGAAGGACAATCAAGGATGAAAGAGGCAAAGACTCATACTGGAGTTTGCATTTCAAGGCTCATGCAGAAGTTGATAGTAAAATAAATGTTTTTTTAATAATGTTAGCTTCGACGGAGCAATGCTACTAAATATGCAAGGTCATGAGAATAAAACAAAGGCAATTAAATTTAACAAGAAGAAAATTTGTCCAATGGTGATACAGCAAGGAGATTTTCTCCTTCTGAAATTTTAATCTGATTATAGTTGAATCATACAGATACAGGGGCTTGTGGTTAAGAGGAAGCAACGTGACGTGGACTCGATATTGAGGAAGTTACACATGTAGCAGCTCATCGTTATGGGCTCACATCCTATGTGTCCGGGACAATGTGCCCAGCAAATCCCAGCCGTATACTTTGTCATGGGGCCCACAAGTCAAGGAATGAGATGTTGTAGGACAGAGGTGGGAAGAGAAGATGGGTACTGAAGATTTGGACCCCATTGTTATAGTTTCCCAATGTTTAGTCAAATAAAAATCCAAGGAGATACAAACACATGTGAAGGGAAAGAGCCAACACATAGTGCATCTTCATGAAACTGTGTAATGAAGATCCAAATCAGGACCCTGTGTACGAAAATTTAGTTTGAAATGAGAATTGATTTGACTGATAAGCTCTTGGAAAATCCCTAGCGCACAGCTTGAACTGAAAAGCTAAAACTCCAGTTCCAACTATAGCCTCACACTAACGACAGAATTTCATAAAGAACAAAAGATAAGCTGCGGCAAAGACAAGCCTGCCCTGCACAGATTCTCATACATCCTTCAGTACAGTTCCGTACACTTAACAGATCAGCCTACCGTGATTTGTGCGATTGTTGGGAAGTATGACGGTAAGAGCTAGACGAATACATGCACAGACGAGGATGAAGTTGAGTTAGAGTAATAGCTTCTTCACGGGCAATGTAACTTTGAATCGTTCCTATCGCAGCATCGAAAAACCTATAAAGATCGGAAGCGGACGGTAACCGAGTGATGATACTCCGTGTTTTTCGTGTTTGAACATAAGCATTGACCGATTAGCTACATAAAAGTGTCCGCACGGTTTGGTTAGAATGAGTGAAGTTATAGCTAGTGCAATTCAATTAGGGGGAACAGTGGCGCCGACAGCTATTCAGCAGAGACTGTGATTGCAACATCTGCCAGAAACGAATACACCTGTCCATTTCGCCGGCCGTCGTAATACTAAATGATCAATGAGACTTGCGGAAAGAAAGCTGGTCGGAGAAGTCCTTACGAGACATTAGGTAGGCGAGGCCGACCATGCAGGTGAGCAGCAGAACGAGCCGCTTTTTAGCCTCGTCGACGAGGTCGACCCCGGCGCGGCTCCCGCCTGGCATCTTCGTCGCCTACGGAGGGACTGCCGCACGCTCGGGGTCCCTCGGGCGAATTTCCCGAAGGGGGGCGATCGGACTGTCCCCTGGCTTCCTCAACGGGGCGGGAAATCGGTACGCGGGATCACAATCGCGAGGGGACTGCAGGTGATCGGGCGGCGAGGCGGACCGCGGGTGCTCCTCCCGGCGGCGCTGGCGGCAGACGCGGGAGCAGTTCGTCCGCCGTCGGCATTCCACAGCTGAGGGCTCTTCTTTCTTCTAGCCGACTCCCGCTTTCGGTCCTCGGTAAATGAAGTGGTTATTTCCGAACGCGAGGCGAGGGGTTTGTTTCCCTTTTTTACCAACGTGGGGTAGCGAGCGGAAATTAAAAAGAAACGAGAATGTCAGCAAATGCTTGGAAATGGTATGCAGGTCCGATGATCGGCGTCGAGGTCATGGGACAGTGATGTTGAACAGGTGGCGTGCATCCGACGGTGACGGGATGTATCAGTGGACTGTTGAGTGTGGACGGCTCGACGGGCCCACCCTTCCGTGCCATTGGGGTCAACTACGCGTTTTTTATAAAATAAAGGAGAAAAAAGCAAGTTCAGTTTTAAATAGAGCTGCTAAAATCACATCCGATCCGACTAGCTGACTCGGGTGTTGAATTTTCCGCAAAATGACCTGAATCTGAAGAATTGAAATTAAATTGTGGATCGAGACTGAATTTGCAATTGTCTACCGCAAAATTGAACCTACCCGAAATTATATATATGTATATTACTTTTCTTTATATTGTAGTACAAAATTATCTTTATTTCTCAAAGATAAATATGATTGTTGTCTTTGTAAGTTAGAGTAGTTTATACAAGTCTTTATTCACATAAAATACTTAACCCGCATAAATTTCAACAATTTTGGGTTTGTATTTTCAGATTTATAGGATTCTTTGCATTCTTAGTTTCTCATATAACATATTTGTATATAACATTGTATTTTTGCGTCGACAAATATCAATTTGGGGTTGGAGAAAATAGGACCGAAAATCATTTCGGATTCAATCTGCATAATTGACCAGAAATGGGAACCGGTAAACATAACTCGACTACTGCCCTAGTTTCGAGACAGTTATTAATGCAAGTTTTTTTTAGTTAGAAATTCAAGCATAGCCATTAGTGATAGCTTGAATGCATCGTCATAAGCTACATTTGTTATTGCACTACAGACTTCAATTTGAATCCATCTACATATAGTCGATGTGTCATTTATTCGGAAACTAGAAAAATGTGTATTCTACATTTATTGCCGGCTATGTTACTAGTTACAAACGATGGTTCTGCGATATTTTCAACAATGTTTTCTAAGTATCCTGCCTTCCATTTATGTGGTTGAGAATTCTTATCGTGTAGAACACGACATAGCCCCCAACCCTGGCGACAAAGATTAGTTTGATATCATGGGGATCCTCACGCATATGATAAGCTAATATAGTGCAAGCATGTCGGTAGTTAGTCATGAGTCCAAATCGGGATCAAAATGTAATCTTGCTTAATCAGTTGTTAATTATTCAAATTTGATATGATTTCAGAAATTATGATAAAACTCTGAGCGAAAAGATCAAATTACTCCTGCATCACATACATGAATATGGATACGTGATAGGGCTTATTAGTCCCTCCATCGAGACGAAACTTGTGTGGCATAACTAAAGCTATTCACAAAAAGACTAGTTTGTCCATGTCCAATGTGTCTGAAAATAGTTCGATTTTAGGGCATAGATAGGATTAACTCATATACAACCAGGGTTGACCATGGTGCTCTCCACACTCGCAACAGCTTGTTGCCTTCTTCTTCTTTTTTGCAAAACCAAACCCCAACTAAACATCACTCAGATCTTATAGCAACGTCCACAAACAAATAGAGTAAAACCACCAAGCCATGGACTCCCAAACAACAAACCAACCAGTAAGACCTGAAACATCCTTCACAATTGTTATCTAAGAAACATGTCCCTTGTGTAGAGTTGATATTCAACAATTGTAGATCTTCTTCTTTGGGACTATACCATTGCTCCTTGTTGTTTCGAAGTAGTAATCACCATACGCGACATCACTATATACATACATGATAGACCTCTCATCATGTGAGAACATGTTACAACCTCAATTTTACATGTGTTTTCAAATTTGAAATGTAATGATTTTATGAATATGGACTTGAATTGAGAAGATTGTATGCTTTGCTCCAAAGGATGTATTTCTTTGCAAATCTCCCTTTTGATAGGAATTTCATGATTCCTAATATTATGTTAATCCAATAAAGGATATGAAAGAGAACAAAAGAGGAAAAGTCCAAATAATAGAAAAAGATAAAAGATAATGGATATTAAGCAATATATTTATAAGAAATTCATAGAAATCTCTAGAAAGTGGCATTGATGGCCACAATTGAATGAATTTCGTTTACATATGATTTCTAATGGAAGAAATAGGAAAAGAAGAAAAAAGAAATAAAGGATAAAGAGAAATCTTTGAAAAGAAATCTTTTAATAGAGAAATAATTAAGATAATGAGAAATAATAGATGTAGATGCATCTAGAAGGATAATAAATATCTTTCAAAAAGGATTTCAAAATCTTAGGATTTCTTAGGGTCCAAGGAGTCCCAATGGAGAGGAAGAAAGAGAAAATACAAATAATACAAAAGTCATAATATGTGAATAATGTGCTATATAGATAATGACTTTTGGTGTTATCAAAAAGAGATACTATTTGATTTAAGGAAGTAAAATTTTGTGGCCAATGGATTAAAAGCCAAACGCAAAGAATATAAAAGAGATAAAATTCGGATTCCTTAATAACCAAGGATCATGGATAAACAAGGAATATTTTAAAAGAGAGAATTTATTCTTAATTAAGGAAAGTAGGTTTCCTAATAAGGAAAGGCCTTGCTTTCTTCATGGGCAAGCATGTTAGGGTGTGGCTACCCTCCCCTATATAAGGGTTGGACCCATAGCCTCGAGTCCAAGAGGATCTCGGGCACCCCACTCTCTTCTTCATCTTGCATCCGCACAAACCCCAACCAAGGGGAGTAGTGCAACCCCTGGAGCAACAGAAGGAGCTTGGAGGAAGTCCAGACACCCCTGTTCAAATCTGCACGACTACGGGGTTGCGAATTTGTGAGGAACCCTCGCCCTAATCACCTACAACTTGTCGGTAGAGGGCCAAGGTTCACGGACCTGATGCTCCTGGCCCTAGCTGATTTGCTCATGGCTGGAGGCCTTTCTGAGTGCGGCGGAGGGCGGCGGAGGTAGTGGGATCTCCGTGGGCGACCATCGAGCTCTGGAAGGGGGGAGGCAGCCCCACGACCAGCCGCACCTGATGGCATCAATAGGGTTCGTGAGGAAAAGGATGACCAAGACACATTGGAGGGATTTACCCCTCCTGGGTATGAAGAGTCGTATATTTACATGGGGCAAAAGGGTCATTTTGTTATGTTTCAGCTGAGTTACGTGATGCATGGGATGGCTGACGTGTCAGCATCCCATTGGTCCAAATAAGTGAATCTTGCAATATTTGTAATTAATTATTCGTAACTCTGATGGTAGCAAATAACATATGAAATTTGCTCAAAAAATACGAGGAATCCATTAAAAATAGTTTTAGAGCCTAATTCCTCTTAAAATTCAAAAAGTAGGTAAAGTTGTCAACTTTAATGCATTAATGATTATGAAACCCTAATATTGATGTTAATAAGATTGAGAAAGGTATTATGGGTGTTTTTAATCAGTATTAACTTATTGATTATAAAAAGGACACATCAGATCCAAAAGGATGATCTTTATGCATAGTTTTATTAATGTAGGGTTCCATATACATGAATATGCTTTAATGGGCCTTGAAACCCTAATTTTGGTAATTATGACTCTTAATGGCTTTAATTGTGCAAATCCATGAATAAAGCTGAGATATGATGATTCTAAGCTATTTTGAGTATAAAAGATTCTAATTGTGGATAAATACCCTTAATTTGGTAATTAGGCTTTTCTAGTAGATAAATGTGGAATTAGTGATAAATAGAGTTCATATGTGAATTGGACTATAATGAAATATGAGTTGTCAATTCGAAAGAAATCGAAGATGATAATTGGCCTTAATGGTCATGACATAACGTAAAAGGATAAAGATGGTAGTTTTAGTGTAAAAGAGATATATTAGACTTAATTGACATTGTAGTATGCCTATGATGTTGAAATTAGGGTTTGTGGACTAAAGAGCATTAAACGTGATAAAAGCATTATGGAGGCTAAAACCCTAAAGTTGGCCTAGAAATCCTAAGGTGGAATCCAAGTCAATCTTGAGAATGTTATGGATAAAATAGTGACACTTGGATGTTATGCATTAATTTCTGGATTCTTGTACTTGCTTGCTTGATTGGATTTCCCTACTTGGTTGATTCTATCTCAAAAATCAACAGTACATGTATGTGGTTATTTATGAGTAACCGATTTAGTTTCACGGAGTTTTCTCAAATGATTGATTGAATTGGATGCAACCTAAACGGTTGGATGTTCATTTATGCAAACATTTAAAGTCACTATGATTATCACAATTAATTATATATGTGCATTCTTGCACCTACATGCCACCCTGATGTATGATGCATGACCAAGCCCTGGAGGGAAGGCCAATTAGTTCAAGCCCAAGAGGGAATACCATTGGGCACCATGAGAGGTGACCTCATGCACCAAGCTCAGGATGGAGAAGGTGGCCTTCTGTTTCTTGCATGACTATTGGGTACCATGAGAGGTGACCCCAGGCACCAAGCTCAGGATGGAGATGGTGGCCTTATGTCTAGTGCAAAGGAAAAACCCTAGAGAGGGTATTCCAGGGTTAGGGCAAAAGCGGTGGAGGATGTCACATTGAAAATGTAATTTGGATTGTTAAATAACTTAATTGTGATATTTAGGTTGTTAGCAATATTTATGAAATTTTGGTTGTCCCCACATACCAACATATTCATTTATGTTGACCGACATTTTATTTGTCGGGGTTTTAGATACAATATAAAAAGGACAAACAGTAAAGTGACACATTATGAATATATGAATTAAAGTACAAGGAGGATTAGTTAGAATAGACTCCAGTTGTGGATGGAAGTTTAGAAATCCAAGATTTTAAAAAGGTATGCAAAGTTTTATTTTATTCCAGCTTTTCAGTATAGTTTTTGGTAGAATTTAGTAATTATTATTGATTATTTGTCGAACCATTGATCTGGAAAATTGGGATAACAGCTCTGACCTTTTGGTCTCCCTTAATTGGGGGTTACCGGGAGGCGGGGTCATTACATTTGGTATGAGAGCATTGGTTCCCCATTTAATCTCTAATAATTATTAATTTTTACAAACTCTTTAGAACCCAAGGGAGTTATTAGAGGATTTTCCAATGACAGAGGTGTCTAGAAAAGGATCACGCTCTGGGGGATGGAAATATTTTCCTCCGCCCCGTTAGTCAGTCACGAGGACTCCCAGATGCAGTGTGACTACCTGGCTAATGTCTGAGGTTCTGACTCGAAATAAGATACATTTAGGACTCTCTCATTTATTTTCATCCCTTCTCAACCATAATTCAATTAAGATTCTAAGGTTTAGGTTTCTCTCTCTCTCTTCCTCACCCTCTTGAGGATAGGGTACATATGATAAGGTTAAAGAATCCTCCACCAAATTAATGAAAAACATGTAAATAAGATGTCATGGACATAAACTTAATAGTTTAAGCATAGACTAAAGATTAGTTGCATGCTTAGGTTGTATGACATGTGTTGTCATACCCTCAGGAGAGACTTGAGGTTAGACCTTCTTATCAGGAGGATGAGTAGAGAGTTGGTCTTGGAGGTAGAGACCTCCATTAGAGGTAGAGATCTGGCACATCCTCTGAGGATGATGCTAACCCTAACCCTAAGTGGTGGTTAGAGAGAGATGGCATGATGAGTTAGATATCATGGTCAACCATGTGCATGAGTTGACCTGCTTTTGGTTTTGAATACCTATGAGAAGTATGAGCTATGTGAGGTTGGTTGACTTAGTGCCTTCTGGGCAACCCAACCTGTGAAGGGTCGTGCATGTTAGGGTGAAGGATGACCCCTTCACCAATGAGGTTAGTGATGACTATATAGAAACCTTATGGGCTTATATGAGCATGGCAGTGTATGAACCTAGAGTACATCATAGCGCTGGCAGTAGGTTAAAACCCAGGCCATAAGGGCATGTTGGATAGCTTATGAGATAAGCATAAAGAGCTATGGATGATCTTGAGCGAACGTAGGTTTCACCCATGTAGGGTTTTACATGTGAGCTTGATCCACCTTTTTAGAGAGAGAACCTCTAGTAGTAAGGTTGTGTGTAGGGTTAGCTCTAGATATAAAGAGATCAAGACCCAAGCAAGAAGGTTGGAAGCTTAGACTTTGGGATACAATGAACCCTGAGAAGTTGGGTATGTTACGACCTAAGTGGATGGTTGTGGTTGCGTCGTACATGATCATTGGAGGCTTGTGGCATCTGGGTTGCCTTTAGAGGAACCAAACCCTATAGAAGGAAAGAGACTTCTTGAACTGAGCTATGGATGTTGTAGGTGCCTACCTTACCTTCTAGGGATAGGAAGAGGAGTTCCTTAGACCCTAAGGAGGTATAGTGTCATGTTGTGAGGCCTCATACCTAGATGTTTGTCCTTAAGGAAGGCTCAACTCTGAGGTGTTGTGGAAGGATAATAGGACGTGCATGGTGTACCTCGTACATGCTTGGTTTGTTGTTAGAATGTTTAGTATGCAGTTAGACAACTTTTGCAGAAAAAGTGAACCTAGGGTTCCTAGACCTATAAGAGGGGAAGTAGTAGTACCTGGTGCACCTGATGCTCATGGTGAGATTTGAGTTTCTATATATTCGAGCATGGAACCCCTCATGTTTAGAGGAAAGGGTAACCCCTTGGATTAAGGTGTATGTTTGATGAACCCCTACTTATAGGTTGGTGACATATGTATGTATGATGATGGTTCAATGTGAAGGAATGGAAACAAGTATGACCTATCAGGGAGACCTAGCATGGTTTAGTAGGTGGTATGCTTATTAGTTGTTGCCTTAGTAGCTTTCTAGGGTTAAGCGTTCTCATGTGGATGTAAACCTTGGATATAGGGACGCTTGTGACCCTTGTTACTATGAGGATATAGTTTCCTCCCATCTTGGGAGAGGGACCCTTCTATAGGGTATGTACCAGCTTTTGTTGGGTTTGAGATAACCTAAAGAGGTCTCATAGGATCTTGAGAAGCTAAGTGGTGAGTACATAGTATGAGAATGAACCTACAGACCCATAGATAACCATCTCTAAGTGCATGTAGATGGGGCCTGACCAAGGTAGGTAGGTCACCATGATCCCTATGAAAGGATGTAAGTCAGACCACGAATGCTAAGAGAGATGATGGAAACTTGGGTAATGATTCAAGTTGGATATGTTCTATGTTAGAATCCAAAGTCTATCCTAGGGTCGGGTAGGGATAAGACTGATGGGAGTAGGAGTTGCCTAATTCCCTAGTTGCACATGACCATAGAGTTGGGAGGTAACAACTATCATTGTCTGAGGGCCATGGGTTAGGTGATTGATCACCTTCATGAACTCATGGGACCTAAAGGGCAGATGAAGAGGGCACTCTCTGGATGCATGAGGGAAGAGGGATGACCCCAAAAGTGTCGGCACCCTACATACCTAGAGGATATGACTAAGGATTGTGTGGTAACCCAAGTGTGTTTGAGACCAGTTCTCCATGAAAGAAAACCTGATATCGAAATGTTCATGATGTGGAGACATAGGGTGCACCATCTCTACTCTTAGAATGGAAAGAACTTTGTATTTGGACTGCATCCAAATGCTTATTTCCTCTTGTTATGAAGGTGGGAGATAGGGTAATATGCATGCCATACACCAAAGTTAAAGATGATGAGAGTGGAAACGTTGCTATGATCATAGCGTACCCTTATGGAGTGTAGGATGTGTGGATGGTTTACCAACATCAAGAGAACTAAGGTAGTCATCTTATAAGGATGTTCTTATCATGAGATGTATGGAATTTATGAGTTAAATAAGTTTGAGTTTGATAACCAAGAGGATGAGCTCTGAGTTTTCCTGATGAAGATAGACCTAAAGTCCAAGATGAGATGATAAGTGGAATACATGGAGGTATATGTCTCCACTGTTACCTAGCACATAAAGATGAAAGGTGGTGATGGATGCTCTTATTGAGACACAACTGCCTAGTTTGGCTAGTGGAAAGGCTGGAAAAGGTGGCTAGGTGAACCCTAATTTGTGAGATATGTTTGGCTAACACTCGAATGTAAGGAGATCTGTTGATCGAGTTAGTGGTTGCTTGGTTAGCCAGCCAAGGGCTTGTTGTGATAGAAGGATGGTTGTATAACCTCAGATGCACTTCTCTGGAAGAGAAGGTGATGAGACCCGCGACTAGAGTGTTTTAGGGTTTCTGAGAAATCAACCTTGAGGAATCATGACGTATAAGAGATCATGATACTACTGAGATAGTAAGTGGCAGTAGTACTTTGGATGCCTAAGATGAAGTTGCATGTGGCTTGTCGCCATGCATGCCAGGAGGTGAAGGATGAACACCAGTAACCTAGTGAGTTGATACAGAGGGTAAAGAGTCCCCGAGGGGGAATGGGAGTTCATTACTAATGATGTTGTGTAAGTCTCCCATAGACCAAGGGAGGTCAAGATACAATATGGGTTATGGTAGATCTCCTTACCTAGATGATAGGTAAGAGAAAGAGAGAGTATTGTAAAGGGACAGATCTGGTTGAACTACATGTAAGAGAAAGATATGGTTCAACTAACCCATGATGCATGTTCAAAGGTGCTTGAGTACGACCTAAAGATTCACTTCCATGCACTGGAAGTAGGTACATGAAGAACTCGATGTGAGTACAGCTTATCACCCCTAACTGATGGTTAGCATGATCCAGACTAGAGGGTTTGATGAGAGCATGTGTGCTCGTTCAGGGTGATATATGGAGACAGTTCATGTCCTATGTAAGATGTGATGATAGCCACCATAGCCAGTATCAGGATGTAAGAAGCTATGTAAGGGAGGTTGTGTCAGTCACCGCTTCATTAAGATGATGTTGGTGAAGGGACCTCACAAAGGTCAGAAAAAGACCACAATGTGTGCAGATGAAGTCACTTTGATTGTGTGATGGCTGAAAGAGAGTCCAAGGGTGACATGAGTCGTGAGCTGATGCAAAGAAGACTGACATACAGTTCACTGTCAGAGGATATGTGATATGAAAATCTGACCCCTCTGAGCTATAGCTGAGAAAGATGAGTCCCCGATAGATGGGTCCATTTGAGATGGATTGGTGGAGATGCTTGTGTGTAGCCTTACCCCTCAGGATAACATGATGTATGATGTGTTCCACGAGTCCATGATGTATGATGTAGCCTTACCAATGACGAATATGGAAAAGTATTATCCTAAATTATTTATATGTTTGGTGGAATTTTGAGGGCAAAATTCCTATAAGATGGGAAGGATGTTACATTACATGTGTTTTCAAATTTGAAATGTAATGATTTTATGAATATGGACTTGAATTGAGAAGGTTGTATGATTTGCTCCTAAGGATGGATTTCTTTGCAAATCTCCCTTTTGATAGGAATTTCGTGATTCCTACTATTATGTTAATCCAATAATGGATATAAAAGAGAAGAAAAGAGGAAAAGTCCGAATAATAGAAAAAGATAAAAGATAATGGATATTAAGCAATATATTTATGAGAAATACATATAAATTTCTAGAAAGTGGCATTGATGGGAACAATTGAATGAATTTCATTTACATATGATTTCTAATGGAAGAAATAGGAAAATAAGAAAAAATAAATAAAGGATAAAGAGAAATCCTTGAAAAGAAATCTTTTAATAGAGAAATAAGTAAGATAATGAGAAATAATGAATGTAGATGCATCGAGAAGGATAATAAGTATTCTTCAAAAAGAATTTGGAAATCTTAGGATTTATTGGGGTCCAAGGAGTCCCAATGGAGAGGAAGAAAGAGAAAATACAAATAAAAGTCATAATATGTGAATAATGTGCTATATAGATAATGACTTTTGGTGTTATCAAAAAGATATACTATCTTCTTTAATGAAGTAAAATTTCGTGGCCAATGGATTAAAAGCCAAACACAAAGAAGATAAAAGAGATAAAATTCGTATTCCTTAATAACCAAGGATCATGGATAAACAAGGAATAATTTAAAAGAGAGAATTTATTCTTAATTAAGGAAAGTAGGTTTCCTAAAAAGAAAAGGCCTTGTTTTCTTCATGGGCAAGCATGTTAGGGCGTGGCTACCCTCCCCTATATAAGGGTTGGACCCATAGCCTCAAGTCCAAGAGGATCTCGGGCACCCCACTCTCTTCTTCCTCTTGCATCTGCTTAAACCCCAACCAAGGGGAGTGGTGTGACCCCTGGAGCAACAAAAGGAGTTTGGAGGAAGTCTAGACACCCCCTTCAAATCTGTACGACTAAGGGGTTGCCAATTCATGAGGAACCCTCGCCCTGGTCACCTGCAACTCGTCGGCAGAGGGCCAAGGTTCGCAGACCCGATGCTCTTGACCCCAGCCAATTCGCTCATGGCTGGAGGCCTTTCTAAGTGCGACGAAGGGCGGCGGAGGTAGTGGGATCTCCGCAGGAAACCATCGAGCTCTGGAGGGGGGGGAGGCAACCCCGTGACCAACCGCACCTGACGAAAGCAATAGGGTTCACGAGGAAAGGGATGACCGGGCCACATTGGACGGATTTACCCCTCCTGGTATGAAGAGTTGTATATTTGCACGGGGGCAAAAGGGTCATTTCGTTATGTTTTGGCTGAGTTATGTGATGCATGGGATGGTTGACATGTCAGCATCCCATTGGTCCAAGTAAGTGAATCTTGCAATAGTTGAAATTAATTATTCGTAACTCTGATGGTAGCAAATAATATATGAAATTTCCTCAAAAAATATGAGGAATCCATTAAAAATAGTTTTAGAGCCTAATTCCTCTTAAAATTTGAAAAGTAGTTAAAGTTGTCAACTTTAATGCATTAATGATTAAGAAACCCTAATATTGATGTTAATAAGATTGAGAAAGGTATTATGGGTGTTTTTAATCAATATGAACTTGTTGATTATAAAAAGGACACATCAGATTTAAAAGGATGATCTTTATGCGTAGTTTGATTAATGTAGGGTTCCATATACATAAACATGCTTTAATGGGCCTTGAAACCCTAATTTTTGTAATTATGACTCTTAATGGCTTTAATTGTGCAAATCCATGAATAAAGCTGAGATATGATGATTCTAAGTTATTTTGAGTATAAAAGATTCTAATTGTGGATAAATACCCTTAATTTGGTAATTAGGGTTTTCTAGTAGATAAATGTGGAATTAGTGATAAATAGAGTTCATATGTGAATTGGACTATAATGAAATATGAGTTGTCAATTCGAAAGATACCAAAGATGATAATTGGCCTTAATGGTCATGACACAACTTAAAAGGATAAAGATGGTAGTTTTAGTGTAAAAGAGATATATTAGACTTTATTGACATTCTAGTATGCCTATGATGTTGAAATTAGGATTTGTGGACTAAAAGAGCATTAAACGTGATAAAAGCATTATGGAGGCTAAAATCCTAATAAAACCCTAAAGTTGGCCTAGAAATCCTAAGGTGGAATCCAAGTCAATCTTGAGAATATTATGGATAAAACAATGACACTTGGATGTTATGCATTAATTTCAGGATTCTTGTACTTGCTTGCTTGATTGAATTTCCCTACTTGGTTGATTTTATCTCAAAAATCAGCAGTACATGTATGTGGTTATTTATGAGTAACCGGTTTAGTTTCACAGAGTTTTCTCAAATGATTGATTGAATTGGATGCAACCTAAACTGTTGGATGTTCATTTATGCAAACCTTTAAAGTCACTATGATTATCATAATTAATTATATATGTGCATTCTTGCACCTACATGCCACCATGATGTAAGATGCATGACCAAGCCCTGGAGGGAAGGTCAATTAGGTCAAGCCCAAGAGGGAAGACCATTGGGCACAATGAGAGGTGACCCCCGATACCAAGCTCAGGATGGAGAAGGTGGCCTTATGTTTCTTACATGACTATTGGTCACCATGAGAGGTGACCCCAGGCACCAAGTTCAGGATGGAGAAGGTGGCCTTATGTCTAGTACAAAGGGAAAACCCTAGAGAGGGTATTCCAGGGTTAGGGCAAAAGTGGTGGAGGATGTCACATTGAAAATGTAATTTGAATTGTTAAATAACTTAATTGTGATATTTAGGTTGTTAGCAATATTTGTGAAATTTTGGTTGTCCCCACATATCAACATATTCATTTATGTTGACCGACGTTTTCTTTGTCGACGTTTTAGGTACAATATAAAAAGGACAAATAGTAAAGTGACACATTGTGAATATATGAATTAAAGTACAAGGAGGATTAGTTAGAATAGACTCTAGTTGTGGATAGAAGTTTAGAAATCCAATATTTTAACGAGGTATGCAAAGTTTTATTTTATTCCAACTTTTCAGTATAGTTTTTGGTAGAATTTAGTAATTATTATTGATTATTTGTCGAACCATTGATCTGGAAAATTGGGATAACGACTCTAACCTTTTGGTCTCCCTTAATTGGGGGTTATCGAGAGGCGGGGTCATCACAGAACCTCCATGTGTTCCTTGACCTAAATTTGCTCCTATATCACATTCTTCTTTCTTGTTCCTTCCAAAATTGATCCACATTGTCTCCTAACAAGGTCTTGCTGTCAGATTTTTTGTTGCAACGCGTGGAGCAACTCCTTGTCTTGGTGAAGACCTAAAGAAGAAACTAGGCAAGGAGGTGCTTACATCCCTTCTATTCGATGACCAAATGTCATGGGAATGAATTGTGCACTAAGAGATTCTGATCAAGCTTGTTGTAGTGGTCTCCATCAACCATGGATCTAGCCATTATTATTAGAATAGCCTTCAATGGATAAGAAGGAGGGGATCTTAGGATATCCAAAGGAATAATTAGAAAGTTTTGAAAACTATAAGAAGGAGTGAATCCATGCCTTTGGCCACAACTTCTTCCTTAGAGAGAGAATTAATACATAGTATATGTTTGTATTCAACTCTTATCCTCCTAGAACGTATACCTCAAAGGCCTCAAATTAAACAAGAATTCTTAAACATCTATAGGGGGTCCTAAAAACATTGTGATCGAGATTACATGGACAAAAGATCTCACCATAAGCCTAATGGGTCCCTCATCCCTACATACAAAAGGGTTGTTTACCATCTAATACCAAGACAATCCTCTCTTCCAACCTAGATCATCAAGAGATGCCCTTTCGGTCAAGATGTCAAAACATCAAAGGCAATGTGGTGTATCTTGGAGTAGCCTAAGGATAAAAAAAGGTGGTGTATCCTATAGTAGGTCAATCACTGCCTCTTCCGATGCGAAGAAGACTATTGTGACAACCTGATGTCACACGATGAGATAACTCAAAACCAAAATGTGTGATTAATAGCTAAACAAGCACATCACCACAAATAGGGTAAACTAAAACTGATCTTATATAACCATTATGTGTGGAAACATATTACACCAACGTCCACAAACTGTACCATATCACATATCAGGATAGGTATGTGCATATGTATAGTGACTAATTGCCATGAACATGTTATAAAAGATAACATGTTCACATGTACAAACCATATACACAACTAAGGCATACTGCCAAAGCACATATCGAGGTACATATCATCTACAAAACACAACCCTCCCAAACATGAGAGTACAAGGACAACACATAGGACTCTACTACAATACTGGCAGCTTATCCAACTTTCTCTGTTCACTAATCTCTGAGTTGCTCTTCCTCAAGAGCACGATCTCTACCATGTCACACACAACCACCTACAAAGATGTGGCGAATGAGGGTGAGACCCATGTCTCACCGAGAGATATAACTCTCTACCAACAACTATTGTAAACATAGATTATGCTTAAGTAGGAAATAACATTATTAAACAAAATGAGCAGATTTAGATAAATGAATAATTCAAATTTATTACACATACTAAGTAGGTTAAGAAGCTACAACATATAAGTAGAACATGTTATGAAATTAGAAGAAATATGAAGAACATATCTAACAATTGATTTCTCTTACCGCATTGTAATACAACTTAGCAGTACAAGAAACAAATCAAGGGTAAACATTCAATGTGAAGTGTGTTTAACCCTAAACAAATATACTATGTGACTGTATTATGTCTTTTATTAATACTTAGGGAATTTGAGTCATTCCTCCCAAATTCCAACTGACCATCACTTTGCAATTAGTTCCATATAAGATTAAGGAATAGTCGGACTCCAGGATCTTCTCCGATACTACACATTTAGTATGAGTCTGTAATGCAGTGACATATTAGTCGAACTACCTACAATGACTTATAATCAAGTTGAAAACACCTAACCCACCTTGGTATAGGTCACAATGCTAGAAACTAGGGTATACAAACTCAATCACCGAGGTACAATCACACTTGTCCTCAAGTCACATCTGAGACATATATAATCACTGATACATGACCGTATTCATTCTCAAACAATTAAGGTCAATATGACAAGGACACATAGTCACTTGCACCTCGCATACTCAACAATATGTGCTTCAAGTTTCCTTTAGGAAGACTCATCCCACCACCCAACAAGTTCAGACATTGGAATGTATCTATGGCACATGACACTACATGATTAAGGTTTCATTTGATTAGTTAAGCCAATTGGGTGTCTTTTATACTGCATCAATCAAGTTACAAGAAAACCCTAATCAAATTCTATAAAAGATAAGGTAAGTTGCAACTCCAGAAGATATAAAATGTATAAAGCATAAAACTGTTGCATCACCACATGATATTGTCTTACTGCCATATACAAGGCCATCAACATTATCACCTCATCATGGGATTCCAATCCCTTATCACACCACTAGAGGATATCACCTTAATAGAGTACAAAGCCATGCCAAGGTCATAAGACCATGCACATTATTCCCTATAAGAACACCACTAACTCTCTGTGCCTCATCTAGGCTCATATTCACTGCACATGTGTCACATAAGTGATACTCCAATCAAACATTAGTGTAAGATGTTCATTCAACAACAAATTGGGGTTACAACATTGAGAGGGAAAAAAGTACTTCATCATTATGCTAATTATTCAAACATTAAGCCACATAATTATGCATTTACAAATTAGGGTTATGGTTTTCACCATAGCTAGCCAATTGGGGATTCAAAACAACAAGTAACATTAAACCCTTCCACATTATTGGAAAAATATAGTTTAACCTCAAAGTGACGGTTGAACCACTTACCATGACCATTGAAAGACTCAGCTCATGATTGCTGAAAATGAGAGTACATGATCGCTAAAATGTAGGTTGAGCCCCATCAACGACCTTTGAAAGGTGACCGTCTTCAACAAACATATGGCTAGGTTAGCTAGTTCAGCAACCAACAAGCACATCATTGACCAAAGGGAAGCAAATTCATATCTAGACAACTGAAGAAGGAAGCATATTCATCGAACAAAGGGATTGAGACCCTTTGCGACCGAAGAAAAACATGATCATCTCTTTGAACACTCAAAGAAATCCAACTTTAGTGACCCAAGAAGCATCCAACTCATCGACCATCATGGAAAACTTAGAGACCACATGTGGAGAGAGAAAACTCATTAACCATAAGATCATCAAGATGATCACCACCATAAAACCAAAAAAAACCCAAGGAGAGGTTCATCGTCAAAACCCTAAACCTGATCATCATCAAGACTAAGGCAAAACCACGTACAAGAGGGAAACCATCATTAACATATTTTTTGTAAAAAAATCATTAACATATTTAAAAGAAAAAATAATTAACACATGCATATAAGACTCAACACCTCCATCATTATCCAAAATACAAAACCCCAATTATGAAGAAGGAAACCAAGGTTAAGCACATGCTTGAAAGGATCACTACTTCCACCATCAAACAAGAATTCAGCCACATAGATTAAGGTTTAGCAAGGGAGATTATCTACTCAAAATCATCATGAAAACTAAACCATAGAGCATAGATATTATCACTAAGGTACTTCAAACCATGTTTAAAGGTTAGACTAATTGCATGAAAAGTTAAGTGTAACAATAATCGAGGAGAGGGTTATATAACTTTCCTTGATTGTGAAGAAACAACTTCCAAGCAAAGAAGCTCCAAAAAAGAGAGAAACATAGCTTGATTACCTCCACAGCCAAGCTAGTCACCATAAAAGAGAATCAAACCCTATGTTAAAGAAAGCTCAAGATAGAGAACAAATGCTAGGCTAAAAAGAACAAGGAAGAGAGGGGGGAGATCTCCAACTCAACTCAACACTACCATAAAGAACCGTGGATTCGATCAAGAAGAGAGGAGTTCCTAAAGAAGTGTCGCCATGGAGAACCCAACCATGGGTTCGTTTAATAGGAAGAATAGAGGGGTAGGGTTGCAAGGAAAGAAGACCAAGAGGGTTGATTACTTACCAAGATCAAGGAACACCAAAGGATCACTATAAGACCCCTGACCTGGGTTTTGGGGTAAACCTATTTGTTTGGCTTAATTAAGTTGCCTACAACCTTTCTCCAATATTTTGATGTGTAATTAGGGCTTGTGGGGAGCTTAAGTTTCAAGTCTGAGCTTGTTTGGATGTTGTTTGTGCTTTGTGTGCTAGTTTTGGTGCAAATTGTAATTTACCCAAAGTAGGGGGTTGATGTGCAATTTGTCACTTTTGTAATGTGTATTCCATCTTTGACATCATCTAGAGGATATAATAAGAAGTGGGCACCTTTTTTTGGCCTTGGATGAGTGGTGGCATCTTTGGTGGTGACTAAGGTTTTCTAGGGTTGTCTTGTTTTGACCTTGATGTGCCTTAATGATGGTAGTGACCTAGGGGCTATTTTGGATGTGTTTCAACTGAGACACTTGCCTAGGCTTGATGTTGTTATGACCATGAAGGTTTCAGGTCATGTGTTTCAACCTAGATGCTTATCTTTTAGTGTTTCGACCTCTTTGAAGGTGGTGGGTTTGTTTCAACCTAGTTGAGCTTTTGACATGTTTCAACCTCTAGGAGGTGTTGCGACCTAAACCATTGGTTGGGGACCCAAGTAGGCCAATACCCAACATAGTTTTTATCACCATATTGTGCATGAATTGTTTAAGTGGTTGAATGTGGGTTCGTTTGGTGGACAAGTGTCCCTTGGGTGCCTTGGGGTGTTAACACCTCATCTTTGACCTTCTCTCTCCTCCCTCAAGTAAATAGCCTCTTTTCCCTCCACACAAGTGAATCCTTTCGGCCATTATTGTTCTTCCTTCTCTTTTGGTCTACTTGGAGCCTTGGGAGCAAGAGGAGCTGACCTTGGAGCTCTTGGTGGTCGGATCTCATGTTTGTGGTGATCTTTATCCATCTTCAACCTTGGTAAGTATCTCCTCTTCTTTTGCAATGTTTTCTTAGAATATTTGCTCCATCTTCTTCCCTTATCTCAGCCATGGACCGTGCCTTGGTATGAAGGTTGTTCTTGATGAATAAACCCTCATCTCTAGGGTCATAGTCCATAGTAGGAGGAAGTTCTTTCCCTCTTTTCCTCCTTCTCCCTTTAGTTCGGCTAGGGTTTTCTTTCCTCTTTTTTCTTGGGATATCTTGACCTTGGTATCTACTTTTCTTTGAGGTGTTGTTTTGTTCTTGATAGGATACTTTGGAGGAGCTTATTCAACCTTTAGATCATGTGCATGGAGACCTTGATCTTGAAGCTTGGATCATTAGTGTTGATCTTCCATAAGGCGGGTTATATAACACTTAGCCTTCTCTATTATTGCACTCTTTTATACATGCATGCAACTATTTTCTCTCTAAAACGTTCCCCTAACATGCTAGTGATGATTATAATCTCTACAACTTAATTGGTAGTGGAAATCATGCTTTGCTTGGCTTAAATATGAAACACTAATCCTTATACCCGTTTTCTTGGTGACTATGATATATGATGTCTTTTCCTTATCTCTTGACTATGATCTTGATCATCTTTCTTTAGGATCGTGTACCTTGACCTATCTTGCTATTTGGGGTTCTATTTTGGGTGTGTGGATCATGGTTTATCACCCTTGCATGTGGCCGTTTCTTGGAGTTCACATGGGTCGAGTTTAGGGGTTTATGGTGACCATCTTGTGTGGAGTTTGTGACCTTGATGATTGTGGTGTTCCATGGAGTTTCTTACTATTTTATATCTTGTTCTTTCATGTTTGAACCTTGGTTATGTTTTGATGATGACCTTGACAATGTGGGGTCACTACCGTTGGGTGTTGTGGCTGATACCTTAGCTTGTTTCAACTTGGTTGTGACATGTGCACCCTTGGTGATGAGGGCCCACTACTCTTCCTTGATGGCGATCGTGACAAGGGTCTATGGGTCAGATTTAGTAGCAGTTGTAACCCTCTTGACCTGGGCATTCTTGACTTTCTTTGTTGTGGTCAAAACATCCTAGTTTGATCATGGGTCAAAACCATAGTTTGTTGGTAGGTCGCTACATGTTGAAAGTGGCACTTTAGCCTTTTGTTTCGACCTAACCCTGACCCTAATGGGTTGTTGCGGTCATAATGTAACATCCTTGACCTGGGTTATGCCATAACCTGGAAGTTTTCTTAAGTAAGTTATTCATAAAATTGTTTTAATATTTTGAAAGTAATTAAGACTCTCCTTGAGTTTAATTTTCAAGTTTGAGCTTATTTGCAAACTGTTTGTGCATTATATGATAGTTTGGGTGAAAATTGCAATTTACCCAAGATGAGGGGTTATATTTCAATATTCCACATTTTAAACATGCTCCAAGTGCTTTATAATCATAATAGAGAGAATGATGCTAAGGGGTGGCTTGTGGAAAGCCTAAATTCTAAGTTGGAACTTGTTTGAATAATGCTTGTGCCTTGTGTACCAGTCTTGGTGCAATTTGCAATTTACCCAAAATGTAGGGTTGAAATGCAAAATACCACCTCTAGAGTTTCCCTATAATAATATATAGGAGAGATAAAGAAAGAGGCACCATGTATGAACCATTTTTGAGTGATGGTATTCTTGGTGATGAAAAGACCAAGAAGAGTTGTATAGTTGAAACCCTAAATTATGTTGTATCGAGTTGTAGAGCTTATGTGGGAGTGCCTATCAGCCAAGGATCCAAGACAAGGTCCCATATCATTTTGTCAACTTTTGTCCTTTTCCATGATGGGTTAAGCACCTCAAGTAGGTGATGTATATTAGTTTACAACTTTCCTTAGAAAAAGTGTATTGGTTTGTGAATAAAGTGATGTTGAGTTGAATTATCTTACTCAACAAGATAACTAATGGATGAAATATTGTCCCTAGATTATCCTCAAGGTTTTTTCATGGAAAGATAAATATGTGTGCATGGACACGTGTCAACCATGCATGGACACGTGGCACCTAATAGTATAAAGTGATGACACCTCTTATACACACTCTCTCATGAGCCTCAATTATATATACCACTCCTTTCACCTACTGGTGAAACTTTTCAAAGCCTATCACTCCATTTCTCTTAGATATCATGCATAGCAGTGAGGAGAAAGGAGGAGATTGAGCCATTAAGATTAAGGTGAAGCCATGGTCATCTTCAACCTTGGATAAAGTATGATCTCGGGCTGTGATTCTTTCTTTCTTTTCTTCTTCACCAAGTTCTTATATATGGTGATTCCTTGCATGTAGAGGAGTTATGAACGTGTCTTGGATCTGTGATAAGTTCATCTTCAACCTTGGGAATGTGAAGCTTTAGAGCTTGTAGCTTTGAATTTGTTCTTGAGGCGGGTTATATAACTTGAACCCAATTACATTATTATTCATCTTCAATCTTGCTATACTTGATGATCTACTTTCAATTTTGAATTTTCTTTAATAATTGATTAATACATGAGTTCTAATAGTTTCATATACATGTGTCCATGAACTATAACAGTAAGGAACAGAGTCTAGCGCTTGATGATGATGGCATCATCATGGCACAAACTGATATCGGGTTGAAGCACCTCTAACCCGATATGGTGATGAAACCCAATATGGGATATGAAACCCAATATACCTTAGAAACCCACACCCCTATCAGTTTATACTCTTGGGTTGGTTGAGACTAACTAGTTGTCTAGGTTGTCACTTAACACATGGTGAAGGGTAGGCTGACACCATGAAGGTTTGAAGAGTTATGAACATAAAGGTCTAACCTGACATGCCAAAACTGTAACATCCCTGACCTGGGTTATGTGTTAACCCTAGATGATTTGCCTAATAAGGTTGAGTATATGATTAATATTATTTTGTGAAAAGTAATTAGGTCTCAAGAGGAACTTATATTTCAATTTCAGTCCTTTTTGAATAATGTTGAAATAATGTTTCACTTGATTTGGACTAAAGTGCAAATTATCCAAGTTGAGGGGTTAAATTGCAAATTGTGCATGATAATATGTTCCTCATGTGTTAAAGCATCATGATATTGGATATGATGCAGAGGTATGGCTTGTGGTAGCCTGAGTACCAAGAAAGAGCTGATAAAGCAATGTTTGTGCATTAAAACCTAGTTTTGGTGTAATGTGCAATTTACCCAAAACCCAGGGTTCAATATGCAAATTACCACTTCAATAAGGTCCCTAATATTTCTTGGCATCATGTTGAGGCAAGAAAATGAGAGGGGCGCCTCATTTGAATTAAGTTGGAGGAGAGAGAATCTTGATATTAAAATAATCAAGATTTAAGCCTAAGTGAAACCCTAATTCAATTTAATGCAAAAATAAATAAAATAATTGAAGGTCCTTCAACCAAAAACTATATGGTTGAATTTTATCAAGTGTGAACACCTTTGTGCCTTTCCTAGGCCACGAATATATCCAAGGGAAGTGGATAACTCACTCTCATTATTATAAGAAAAAGAAATATCCACTCACTTATGGATATTAGTATTATATTATTTAAGGTGCTTGATTTGCTTTTCTTTAAATCATGGATAATTAATTGGAATAAGAGGCAAACAAGATAGCCTCGGATACAAGGAGTTGAGGGGGAAGATTCGGCACTATTTTTGGGATCAAATGAATTTTTATAAGGCATTTTCTCTCTCATGGAACTTCTTATAAAAGTACCCTTTACAAGCAAAACCAAGGGCGTTTTCGTTTCCTTTTCTTTTCCCTTGCTTGGAAAACGACCAAGGAGCTTTGGAGGATCAGTAGGACGACCCCAACCTGTTGGTAAGCTTCTTTCCCTCCTTTCAACTTGAATCCATGGTGAAAATCGAAAATCAATGTATGAATTCTTCATATCTCGATCCCCTCTTCAATTCTAACCATTCATTTTCACTCAAAGCTTGAGGAAGACCCTTGGAATAGTGAAAGGAGTTGCATCCACCATTTTTGACGTGATATTGAAGCTTTGGATCTCAATTGGAGGTGGGTTTTATCACTTGAACCCTTGAAATTGTTATTGCATTCAATTCCTTATCAATAGTTGATGCTTTCCTCATTTTCGAAATTTCATTTTGGTTGATTGATGCAATAACCATGAAATCACAGAAAACTTCATGGGTTTGTATCTTGATGATGATGAAATTATCATAAGCACACACCTCCCCAAATATCTAGGGCAAACGGTTTCAAAGGTTTGGTCCAAACGGTTTCACCAAACAACGGTTTCCAAATCGTTTGGAGTTTAGAACTCCAAACCATTTAGAGGAGTTGAACGTTTGGATGGGTTGACCATTTGAGGTCTGAACCCTAGTATGTGTTGGATGATGATCCAATGGCTCCAATTGATTAGTTCAACATATGGACAATCTTTCAAATAGAAACCCTAATCGACTAAGTGCTGATTTTGCAATTGATTGAGTTGAGGTTTTGGGTTGATTGACCCAAACAGTTTCAAAACCGTTTGGGAATCTCCCAAATGGTCTCAAGACCGTTTGGAGGTCAACCAAGACCGTTTGGAGGTCTAGGGTTGAGTATGGTTGGGTATTTGAAGATCCAAGGATACCAAATTGAAATGTAATCGATGGCTGATTTGATAATCAATCCAATGATCCAAACCCTAATTGGATGTCATGGATTTTGATGATGAAATGGGCAAACGGTCTCAAGACCGTTTGGAGATCATCAAAATGGCCTCAGGACCATTTGGGGGTCATTCAAGACCGTTTGAGGTCAGGTCATATCATATAATGATGATGGTTCATTGATTTCAATTGAATTGGTTCCACAATGTCAACCATTGATGGTTCCTCAGTTTCAAAACCCTAAGTGATGGTTTCTTGATTATCAACCCTAGATCAATTGGGTTCAAAACCCTAATTGAAGGTCCAATTGAATGATGACTCAGTGGTTCAATTGAAGAATAATTGATGGCCCAATTGATAGTTGGTCCATGGATTGGAACCTCGAATCGATTAAGTGTTGAAGACCCTTTTTGGTCCATTCGGTTTTGAGAGGGTTTGGACCAAACGGTATTAAGACCGTTTGAGTCCAAAAGGTCTCAAGACCGTTTGGGACCAAACGGTCTCAAACCATTTGGAGACTCAAATCCATTCGGTTTCAAGGTGTGTTGTCTAAACGATTTCAAGCACCTACTTTAGCAAACGGTTTTAAGTGTTCACTTTAGTAAATGGTTTCAAGTGTTCACTTTATCAAACGGTTTCAAGTGTTTACTTTAGCAAACAGTTTCAAGTGTTTACTTTAGCAAACAGTTTCAAGTGTTCACTTTAGTAAACGGTTTCAAGTGTTCACTTTATCAAATGGTTTCAAGTGTTCACTCTAGCAAACGGTTTCAAGAGTCCACTTTAGCAAAAGTTTCAAACCGTTTGAACTTATTAGTCAAGACCGTTTGAGGTCTAAGTGATCAAGATCATTTGAGGTCTAAGTGACCAAGACCTTTTGAGGTTCAAATTGGTTAAATCATTTGGACACCTAATATGATCAAAGGTCAAATAGCTACTTGATTATTAATGATGTAGATTAATGGTGATTATGAAGGTTAACCCTAACTATGTGTACTTAATTGAAGGGCTGACCTAGTTCAATCTTGGAGTAGCTAACATCCTAAAGAGGATGAGATAGAGAGAAAGAATGAGAGAAATGATTGCTTATATCATAAGCCCTAATTCTCTCATCATGAAACAATGTCTAATCACGGTTTGATCCATAACAATGAGATCATGAAATCCTCATTGAAAAGATTGATATATACCTTGATCCTAATTTAGGGCAAGGCTAAGTGAACCCCTAATCTAGGGCAAAAGCTCAGTGAAACCATAATCTAGAGTGATGATGTAACTCTAACTTAGTGTAACAATGTAAGAAACCCTAATTTAATGGGGATTGTACATCCCAACCCTAATTTGGGTATGGGGTATGAGAAACATTACTTGGATGTGAACGGTAAACCTTAATCCCTAAAATAGGGTAAAGGTGCATGAAACCCTAATATAGGGTAGAGCTAATAATTCTATGTGAAGACCTATCACTGGGTGATGTGTTGTGAAATCCTAATTTCACATAATACTAGGTGAAACCCTGATATGGAAGGATGATTATGTAAAACTCTATTGAAGAGCAATACTATGTGAAATCCATAAATGTATGGAATATGCTATGTGAATCCTCAAATTATAAATATGAAGAATACTATTCCTAATAATGGAATAGCGATTAATGTTTTGACAAATGTAACACCTAGAGAGGTTGATAATGGATATCCTTATATTAGTAGTTCCTAACTCAAGGATGAGTCCATATTATTGGCAATGGTTGCATATTCTAAGTGAGTAATTAATGACCAATACATTACATGATAAATGTGATGAACTGGTGCATAAAGTATTAGGATGAGGAATACCCTAATACAAGATAAGTGGATGAACTTAAGTAAGATGAAGGTGTTGAGGGAAGTGATACATCAAGATATGATAGATATCACATCCAACACCTCAATATTGGTTTACCTTGATGTGTTATAAGTCCAATATAATTGGATGAATGACACATGAGATGTGTCATGTCAATTGTTACATTGAGATGTAATGCACCCTCTTGAATATAAGATAACATGCCTTATGGAAAGGTTAATCCAAACCTATAAACTATGATGTAATCATATTATGGTAATGATGAGAGAGAAATTCATACTGTGTGTTGTTAATTCATTTAATGATGAATGATGAGAATAAGTAAGTATTATTGAATACTTATGTTATACATATTGATTCCTAGCTGTGTGAAGCAAGGAAATAAGACTTGATCATTAACAATGTGATCTTGAGAACCTAAAGGGTTATTTATGTAAAACCCTAATGCAGGGTAATGCTATGTGAAACCTTAATGCAGGGTAATGCTATGTGAAGTCCTAATACAGAGTAATCCTATGTGAAGCTCAAATACATACTAATGGGTTATGAATGTGATAAGATAACCCTTGTATTGCATGGTATAGATATGTAATTATATCATGATTACAAATCATGTAGGTATGTTGAGATGATGAGCATAGCCAGGTATGGGCTATGATGTTCTGTAATATTGAAAATGTTTCATAGGCCTTATAAGCCTTCATATGCTTAATTGCTTAGTGAGAAGGAATCTGAAAACTTATGAGCCTTGTGTGCCATATGATGTTTTAGTTATTAAAATTGGTTTTGGCTTCATAAGCCATAATGCGCCTTGTTTCCTATCAAGAGGTAATAAGAGGTGATATGAGCTTTGTGAACTATGTGCAATACTTTATGTAGCAAAAATTTATAATGTCCTTGGTCAGATGACCTGAAGGTATGAAGTTACCTAATAGGTGGTAACAAGTGTTCTATGATGAAATAAGGGTTCAAATACTCAGATTCTAAAATCATGATGATGACCTTGTTAAGAAGTGGAAATGTACTTGATGAGTTGAGGGATTAATATCCCAATACTTTGTGAAAAGAGTATGGCTACAAGCCATGGCTCCACTATGACAATGCCAATCATTAGATATATGATTTAAGCCTGAAGAGAGCTAATGTTGTGGTGATGATTCTATAGCGAATAAATGTTATACATGTTATTCATATTCCTTAATGGATAAGTGACATATTGCTCTATCAAGTTATAGCTACAATGCTTCTAATAAGAATAATGTTCTAATCTGTTAGACATTGAATTAATTGTTTTCAAACAAATATGATTCCTCTATTCATGTTTATCTTCTTTAGGTGCAATAATAATGTTTCTGGCGGAGAGTTATATCTCTCGTTGGGGCAATTTACAATTGTCTCACCCACGTGGGAACCACATTTTTAGGTGGATGCGGACGAGGAGACAGGAACCCTTCAGTAGGTGGAGGACAATAACAGCAGCAGCAGGGACAATAGTGAAGTCTCAGGTGGAGACACTGGTTGTCATGCCTTGTATAGATGTATATAGAGTCATATGTGTCGTCTCTGTACTCTTGGGTCCTCGGAGTAGTAGTTAGTGCTTTCGAGATTTTGGCTTAGTGCCTCGAGATTTTATACTGCATGTGTTTAGTTTACCATAGTAGTTGATGCTTGTAATTCTCAGAAAGAGATGATACATGACATGTACCTTTAAAGCAGGATGTAAATGTGTTACTTTGGTTTTATGTGAGAAAGTTTTCCTTTAATGGATCTTTTGATAAAAATGTTTTAATTTTTAGTGATTTTTGGTAATCCGCTGCTTAGTGAACGCTTCCGCATTAGTTAATTATGTTTTTGTGAGTTGGCTACCACAATTAAGTGGTATCAGAGCTCTAGGTTTGCTGAATCTACAGAGACATAGGACTAAGGTTGTTGAGTCTGTTCTAAATGTCTTCCAGTTTATCTGATAGTATCTTCTGCTCACATAAGAGAAGAAGAACTTGAAGATGTCTGGACCACATGAAGAACATGCTGCTAAGAGCACTGCTGCTGCACCGGGAAGAGGTGTAGGAGACCATGATAGGGAGGAACCCATACCTGAACACCCCCAGTTCCATCAAGCTGACATGAGGAACCCAACCTTTCAAGCCATGTTTGGACAATTTATTGCTTCTATGACTCACATGACAGATAGGATGCCAATGCCTACACCTAGGATACCAGCCCACCATGAGGGTTATGGAGCCAGTAAGACTTTTGAGAGACTTCGTCGGGTTGGAGCCATAGATTATGCGGGTACATCTGATCCAACATATACTGATTTGTGGCTGACAGAGCTGGAAAAGGCTTTCAGGATCCTTGATATCCTTGAAGCTGAAAAGGTAAGACATGCTGTGTACCTCCTAAAAGGGAGTGCTGGTCATTGGTGGATGATAGAAGAAGATAAGAGACCAGGTGAAGAAATTGGATGGGAGGTATTACGATGAGAATTTGTCAGTAGATACTTCCCTAAGACGTATTTAGATGAGAAGATTTCTCAATTTGAGAGGATCAAACAAGGACAGATGAACATTAGTGAGTATGAAGCTAAGTTCATGGAGCTGTTACAGTTTTGTCCGCAAATGGCAGTTAACGATGAGGAAAGAATTTGGCGTTTTGAGAAGGGGTTGAACGCTGAACTGACCACTCCTGTGTTTGCTTTAGAGAATAGGGAGAGGTTTTCCACCTTTGTGGAGTCGGTAAGGAGGATAGAGAGGTCTGAAATTGAGAAACGACAGACTACTGGTAAGAAGGTGTATACTCAGTCTCAAGGACAAAGGTCTGAAAGTTTTAAGAAACTGAGATTTTATGCATCGGCAACATCATCGAGATTCCATGCCCAGACGCAATGGACGTCAAGTAGGGGTAGGGATCGTAGTAATGTTCCAAGTAGAACCCCTGACATAGCATCAACATCGGTAACTGGATCTCATAGACCATGTTTTGCACCCAGGGTCTGTTACCAATGTAGACAACAGGGACATCTAGCAAAGTATTGTCCAGACAGGAATTCGATGATGATTCAACCCCAGGGGCAGAGTCAACAAGGCTCACAAAGGAGGCAGTTTTCTAGTAACAATAGAGGACGTGGATAGACGTCCCAGACAAGTCAGATGAAATAGATTCATTCTGATATTTCATTTCCTGATTCTATATGTTAAAAATAAGAAAGTAGTTGTTTTCGAACTACCTTTAACCAGTCCTATAAGGGCACAAGGAAGAAGAGAACTTACATTTTACTCAGTGCTCCTTAAAATATTTTAAAATCTCTCTTATCTGTGAAATAGAAGATGAGATATAGAAGCGATGTCTGAAGAAAATTCAGAAATGAAAAATCCTGTGTGTATAATGATATGAAAAGTGAGGAACATGATAGTAAATAAAGTGCATACTACCTAATCTCAATACTTGTATACCCTGGCCAGGTATATGATTATTGTAGATAAGGCAAGTATTAAACTCTTAGATTGTTGTCTTTTTTTATTACTCTGATCAAGTAGTCATTCTGAAACAATCTAGAGAGTATAATACAATTAAAGAGAAAAGCTAAGTGAACATTCCTAATTAAATGGGAAGAGCTAAGTGAACATTCCCAATTAAAGAGAAAAGCTAAGTGAACATTCTCAATTAAATAGGAAGAGCTAAGTGAACATTCCTAATTAAATGGGAAGATCTAAGTGAACATTCTCAATTAAAGAGAAAAGCTAAGTGAACATTCTCAATTAAATAGGAAGAGCTAAGTGAACATTCCTAATTAAATGGGAAGAGCTAAGTGAACATTCCCAATTAAAGAGAAAAGCTAAGTGAACATTCTCAATTAAATAGGAAGAGCTAAGTGAACATTCCTAATTAATTGGGAAGAACTAAGTGAACATTCCCAATTAAAGAGAAAAGCTAAGTGAACATTCTCAATTAAATAGGAAGAGCTAAGTGAACATTCCTAATTAAATGGGAATAGCTAAGTGAACATTCCCAATTAAAGAGAAAAGCTAAGTGAACATTCTCAATTAAATAGGAAGAGATAAGTGAACATTCCTAATTAAATGGGAAGAGCTAAGTGAACATTCCCAAGTAAAGAGAAAAACAAAGTGAACATTCTCAATTAAATAGGAAGAGCTAAGTGAGCATTCCCAATTTAATAGAGTTTTGCTAAGTGAACTTTTCCAAACAAATAAAGGATTGCTGAGTGGATTATCTCTGTTAGATATATATGTTTCTCTTTTGATAGACACTCTTGGGTGATGACAGGAGTATGTTCTTTTATGCTTCCTCCTTTCAAATAATATGAACATCATATGTTAGGGGTTTATGCTCTGCATAAACATAAACATTGATAATGTTGAATTAATGAAAGGAACTCTGTGTGGACTACAGATCCATGATATCTCCATGATATTAGGATAATATGTGGAGACTTGAGGGTATGATAAATGAATAAATCTGTCCCTTCTTTTCTTGGGATTTTGGGGACGAAATCCTTGTTAGGGGTTTATAATTTGTAACATCCCTGACTTGGGTCATGTGTTAACCCTAGATTATTTGCCTAATGAGGTTGAGTAGATTCTTAATCTTATTTTGTGAAAAGTAATTAGGGCTCAAGAGGAACTTATATTTCAATTTCAGTCCTTTTTGAATAATGTTGAAATAATGTTTCACTTGATTTGGACTAAAGTGCAAATTATCCAAGTTGAGGGGTTAAATTGCAAATTGTGCATGATAATATGTTCCTCATGTGTTAAAGCATCATGATATTGGATATGATGCAAAGGTATGGCTTGTGGTAGCCCGAGTACCAAGAAAGAGCTGATAAAGCAATGTTTGTGCATTAAAACCTGATTTTGGTGTAATGTGCAATTTACCCAAAACCCAGGGTTCAATATGAAAATTAACACTTCAATAAGGTACCTAATATTTCTTGGCATCATGTTGAGGCAAGAAAATGAGAGGGGCGCCTCATTTGAATTAATTTGGAGGAGAGAGAATCTTGATATTAAAATAATCAAGATTTAAGCCTAAGTGAAGCCCTAATTCAATTTAATGCAAAAATAAATAAAATAATTGAAGGGACTTCAACAAAAACGAGATGGTTGAATTTGATCAAGTGTGAACACCTTTTTTCCTTTGCTAGGCCACTAAAATATCCAAGGGAAGTGGATAACTCACTCACATTATTATAAGAAAAAGAAATATCCACTCACTTATGGATATTAGTATTATATGATTTAAGGTGCTTGTTTTGCTTTTCTTTAAATCATGGATAATTGAGAGGAATAAGAGGCAAACAAGATAGCCTCGGATCCAAGGAGTTGAGGGGGAAGAGGCGGCACTATTTTGGGATTAAATGAATTTTTATAAGGCATTTTCTCTCTCATGGAATTTCTTATAAAAGTACCATTTACAAGCAAAACCAAGGGCTTTTTCATTTCCATTTCTTTTCCCTTGCTTATAAAACTACCAAGGAGCTTTGTAGGATTAGGAGGACGAACCCCAACCTGTTGGTAAGCTTCTTGACCTCCTTTCACCTTGAATCCATGGTGAAAATCGAAAATCAATGTATGAATTCTTCATATCTCGATCCCTTCTTCAATTCTAACCATTCCTTTTCACTCAAAGATTGAGGACGACCCTTGGAATAGTTAAAGGAGTTGCATCCACCATTATTTACGTGAGCTTGAAGCTTTGGATCTCAATTGGAGGTGGGTTTTATAACTTGAACCCTTGAAATTGTTATTGCATTCAATTCCTTATCAATTGTTGATGCTTTCCTCATTTCCGAAATTTCATTTTGGTTGATTGATGCAATAACCATGAAATCACAACAAAATTCGTGGGTTTGGAGCTTTATTATGATGACATCATCATAAGCACACACCTCCCCAAATATCTAGGGCAAACAGTTTCAAAGGTTTGGTCCAAACGGTTTCACCAAACTGTTTGGAAACCAAACAGTTTCCAAATCGTTTGGAGTTTGGAACTCCAAACCGTTTAGAGGAGTTGACTGTTTGGATGGGTTGACCATTTGAGGTCTGAACCCTAGTATGTGTTGGATAATGATCCAATGGCTCCAATTGATTAGTTCAACATATGGACAATCTTTCAAATAGAAACCCTAATCGACTAAGTGCTGATTTTGCAATTGATTGAGTTGAGGTTTTGGGTTGATTGACCCAAACGGTTTCAAAACCGTTTGGGAATCTCCCAAACGGTCTCAAGACTGTTTGGAGGTCAACCAAGACCGTTTGGAGGTCTAGGGTTGAGTATGGTTGGGTATTTGAAGATCCAAAGATACCAAATTGAAATGTAATCAATGGCTGATTTGATAATCAATCCAATGATCCAAACCCTAATTGGATGTCATGGATTTTGATGATGAAATGGGAAAACGGTCTCAAGACCATTTGGAGATCATCCAAATGACCTCAAGACCATTTGGGGGTCATTCAATACCGTTTGAGGTTAGGTCATATCATATAATGATGATGGTTCATTGATTTCAATTGAATTGGTTCCACAATGTCAACCATTGATGGTTCCTCAGTTTCAAAACCCTAAGTGATGGTCTCTTGATTATCAACCCTAGATCAATTGGGTTCAAAACCCTAATTGAAGGTCCAATTGAATGGTGACTCAGTGGTTCAACTGAAGAATAATTGATGGCCCAATTGATAGTTGGTCCATGGATTGGAGCCTTGAATCGATTAAGTGTTGAAGACCCTTTTTGGTCCATTCGGTTTTGAGAGGGTTTGGACCAAAGGGTCTTAAGACCATTTGAGTCCAAATGGGACCAAATGGTCTCGAACTGTTTGGAGACTCAAATCCATTCGGTTTCAAGGTGTGTTGTCTAAACGGTTTCAAGCACCTACTTTAGCAAACAGTTTTAAGTGTTCACTTTAGTAAACGGTTTCAAGTGTTCACTTTATCAAACGATTTCAAGTGTTTACTTTAGCAAATGGTTTCAAGTATTCACTTTAGTAAACGGTTTCAAGTTTTCACCTTATCAAACGGTTTCAAGTGTTCACTCTAGAAAACAGTTTCAAGAGTCCACTTTAGCAAACTATTTCAAACCGTTTGAACTTATTAGTCAAGACCCTTTGAGGTCTAAGTGATCAAGATCATTTGAAGTCTAAGTGACCAAGACCTTTTGAGGTTCAAATTGGTTAAATCATTTGGACACCTAATATGATCAAAGGTCAAATAGCTACTTGATTATTAATGATGTAGATTAATGGTGATTATGAAGGTCAACCCTAACTATGTGTACTTAATTGAAGGGCTGACCTAGTTCAATCTTGGAGTAGCTAACATCCTAAAGAGGATGAGAGAGATAGAGAGAAAGAATGAGAGAGATGATTGCTTATATCATAAGCCCTAATTCTCTCATCATGAAATAATGTGTAATCAGGGTTTGATCCATAACAATGAGATCATGAAATCCTCATTGAAAAGATTAATATACCTTGATCCTAATTTAGGGCAAGGCTATGTGAACCCCTAATCTAGGGTAAAAGCTCAGTGAAACCATAATCTAGAGTGATGATGTAACTCTAACTTAGTGTAACAATGTAAGAAATCCTATTTTAATGGGGATTGTACATCCTAACCCTAATTTGGTTATGGGGTATGAGAAACATTACTTGGATGTGAATGGTAAACCTTAATCCCTAAAATAGGGTAAAGGTGCATGAAACCCTAATATAGGGTAGAGCTAATAATTGTATGTGAAGACCTATCACTGGGTGATGTGTTGTGAAATCCTAATTTCACATAATACTAGGTGAAACCCTGATATAGAAGGATGATTATGTAAAACTCTATTGAAGAGCAATACTATGTGAAATCCATAAATGTATGGAATATGCTATGTGAATCCTCAAATTATAAATATGAAGAATACTATTCCTAATAATGGAATAGCGATTAATGTTTTGACAAATGTAACACCTAGAGAGGTTGATAATGGATATCCTTATATTAGTAGTTCCTAACTCAAGGATGAGTCCATATTATTGGCAATGGTTACATATTCTAAGTGAGTAATTAATGACCAATACATTACATGATAAATGTGATGAATTGATGCATAAAGTATTAGGATGGGGAATACCCTAATACAAGCTAAGTGGATGAACTTAAGTAAGATGAAGGTGTTGAGGGAAGTGATACATCAAGATATGATAGATATCACATCCAACACCTCAATACTGGTTTACCTTGATGTGTTATAAGTCCAATATAATTGGATGAATGACACATGAGATGTGTCATGTCAATTGTTACATTGAGATGTAATGCACCCTGTTGAATGTAGGCTAACATGCCTTGTGGAAAGGTTAATCCAAACCTATAAACTATGATGTAATCATATTCTGGTAATGATGAGAGAAAAATTCATAATGTGTGTTGGTAATTCATTTAATGATGAATGATGAGAATAAGTAAGTATTATTGAATACTTATGTTATACATATTGATTCCTAGCTGCGTGAAGAAAGGAAATAAGACTTGATCATTAACAATGTGATCTTGAGAACCTAAAGGGTTATTTATGTAAAACCCTAATGTAGGGTAATGCTATGTGAAACCTTAATGCAGGGTAATGCTATGTGAAGTACTAATACAGAGTAATCCTATGTGAAGCTCAAATACAAACTAATGGGTTATGAATGTGATAAGATAACCCTTGTATTGCATGGTACAGATATGTAATTGTATCATGATTACTAATCATATAGGTATGTTAAGATGATGAGCATAGCCAGGTATGGGCTATGATGTTCTGTAATATTGAAAATGTTTCATAGGCCTTATAAGCCTTTATATGCTTAATTTCTTAGTGAGAAGTAATCTGAAAACTTATGAGCCCTGTGTGCCATATGATGTTTTAGTTATTGAAATTTGTTATGGCTTCATAAGCCATAATGTGCCTTGTTGCCTATCAAGAGGTAATAAGAGGTGATATGAGCTTTGTGAACTACGTGCAATACTTTGTGTAGCAAGAATTTATAATGTCTTTGGTCAGATGACCTGAAGGTATGAAGTTACCTAATAGGTGGTAACAAGTGTTCTATGATGAAATAAGGGTTCAAATACCCAGATTCTATAATCATGATGATGAACTTGTTAAGAAGTGGAAATGTACTTGATGAGTTGAGGGATTAATATCCCAATACTTTGTGAAAAGAGTATGGCTACAAGCCATGACTCCACTATGACAATGCCAGGCATTAGATATATGATCTAAGCTTGAAGAGAGCTAATGCTGTGGTGATGATTCTATAGCATATAAATGTTATACATGTTCTTCATATTCCTCAATGGATAAGTGACATATTGCTCTATCAAGTTATAGCTGCAATGCTTCTGATAAGAATAATGTTCTAATCTGTTAGACATTGAATTAACTGCTGTCAAACAAATATGATTCCTCTGTTCATATTTATCTTCTTTAGCTGCAATAATAATGTTTTTGGTGGAGAGTTATATCTCTTGCTGAGGCAATTTCCAATTTTCTCACCCCCGTGGGAACCACATTTTTAGGTGGACGCGGACGAGGAGGCAGGAACCCTTCAGTAGGTGGAGGACAACAACAACAACAACATGGACAACAGTGAAGTCTCAGGTGGAGACACTGGCTGTCATGCCTTATATAGATATATATAGAGTCCTATGTGTCATCTCTGTACTCTTAAGTCCTCAGAGTAGTAGTTAGTGCTTTCGAGATTTTTGCTCAGTGCCTCGAGATTTTATACTGCCTGTGTTTAGTTTACCAGAGCAGTTGATGCTTGTAATTCTCAGAAAGAGATGATACATGACATGTACCTTTAAACCAGGATGTAAATGTGTTACTTTGGTTCTATGTGAGAAAGTTTTCCTTTAATGGATCTTTTGATAAAAAGGTTTTAATTTTTAGTGATTTTCGGTAATCCGCTGCTTAGTGAACGCTTCCGCATTAGTTAATTATGTTTTTGTGAGTTGGCTGCCACAAAAACCCTAATTTTGAGTAACATGATATGAGTGATACACACATACACCTCATGCACGAAATGGTGATCAAGGATACACCTCATGCATGATATGGTGATGAACCTACACCTCATGTACGATATGGTGATGAACCTACACCTCATGCACGATATGGTGATGAATCTACACCTCATGCACAATATGGTGATGAACCTACACCTCATGCATGATATGGCGATGAACCTACACCTCTTGCATGATATGGCGATGAACCTACACCTCAGGCACAACATGGTGATCAAGGATACACCTCATACACGACATGGTGATCAAGGATACACCTCATGCATGATATGGTGATGAACCTACACCTCATGCATGATATGGTGATGAACCTAAACCTCATGTACGACATGGTGATCAAGGATACACCTCATGCATGATATACTGATCAAGGATACACCTCTTGGGCGATATGGAAGCACACATACACCTCTTGGGTGATATGGAAGCATACATACACCTCTTGGGTGATATGGAAGCACATAGCCTTTCATGGTGAATCTTATCTCACATGTCAAGATTCCGTCCCTCCTCTTATTTCATCCAAAATGGTGTCAAAACTTTCCCTTTTCTCACTCTTTCTTTATAATCCCTCATTTCTAGGGTTTCCGAGTTGAAAGGAAGAAGAATCAGGTGAATTGCTAGGGATTTGATATGAGATCGAGATTTTCAGGGATGGGCTGTGTTTTTAAGGTGTTTTCACACCTTAGGGTGAGTGAGAACTTTCTTTAAACAATATATTGCACGAAAATTGGTTAAATCATCCATACTCTTTAATTGCTTAGTATGCGACTACAAACCCTGAATTGTGTGTTTGATCTAAGTTGTTGCAAAATGATATGAAATGTTCTTCCTCTGTTTGGATAAATTTCAGATGATAAAATTATATTAGAAATGTATACAATACATCCTAATGAGAATTCCCTAAGTATTCACAGAGGTTATAAGAGTAAACTGAAATATAGGGAATTTGTCTATGATTGAAATTGCTGTATAATTAAATAGAGAAATTTGTTTATCTGGATTCCCTTTGTTATGAATGATTGTTTATCTGAATTCATAGTACATATATGTCAGATACTATCTTGGATTTCATTTAAGGTGAATAATGTTTGTTTGATATCTCAGTAAAGAGGGTGAAACCCTAGATGTGAGGAAAGTTGGATATTTGCGAATAGATATCATGAAATCCATTTGAACGAATTTTCTTGACATGATAGACTTTATTTATTCAATTTTATTATTGATGCATGTTATCTCAGTGAATGGCATGGAAACCCAAATTCAGATTAGTTCCAAGGTTTCATACATATATTGATTTTATATGATTTGTTGATAGTAGTCTTTATTCAGTGAATGTTTATGTCGCATGAAATCCTTATGAGAGCCATGTGATAAGTGAATAAGGTAAATGAAACCCTAAGGATAGGGTGTTCAATGAATTAAGCATTTTGATTACCATGTTCTCAATATGAGATGCACAACCCATGATTTGGGTCGATGTGCACGTTTTTCCAAGAAAGTGCAAATAATTTATGGGTGCAAATGACGATTACTCGTATGCCAAGTAATTAGCTCTCATCAGTATATTGAGATGTTTAATTTCATGATTCTAGTGTATAAGCGCCAAATGGACATGCATTATGTTTATTTAAGTATTTCAGTCTGTCTGCATGTATAGTATGTTGATTACTCAGTATATTACAGTGTTATGAGTATAATGCTCGACCAAGTTTAGAATGATACACATGTTGTATTATAACTTCAAATAAGTAGACGCGACACCATAGAGATACCAGAGTCAAGTATAAGTAAGAGAAAGGTACAATGTAGAAAGAGCTTTCTAAGAATAATAAAATAATAGACTTAAGAGCCCTGAACACTGTAGAATCTCTATGAGAGGTCTGCGCCTTAGGGATGAAATGACCTAACCTTGGCAGTGTGTCCAATATACGGGGGTTGGAACGTACCAACAGGTGGTACGAGGGATGAAGCCCTAGTGGAAGTCTCCTTAAATTACAGAATGTAGTGTCCAACATCAACCAAAGATCCTGGTGGCACTAGAGTACAGAAAAAGCCAATGGGTGGCTTGACTCTCTGCCTGTGTGCTCAGGTTAGAGGAGTCCAGTTTTTACGGCATAATAGATGTGCCGAGGCTAGAGAGCCATTTTCTTGTTGTAGACCAGAGAGTAGTCAGACTTAGCATTCCCGAGTGTGTCCGCTAAGTCTTGTACGGTGAGATCGTAGTTTGCTATGAGTCTTCATATGTAGAGTACACTGCATATGATCAGGGCATAAGCTAAATATGTTCATATAGGTTTAAAGAGTTTCTTATAAGTAAGAAAGGCTAAGAAAGATTCGAGTACAGTTTACCAACAATTATTCTTTGTATGTTTCTAAATTATTAGTTCTCATTGAAATTAATCAAGCATGTTCATATATTGATTTACTCTGATTGATATCTAGAGTATCCTGCCATATTTATGATTGTCAATGATCAATCTCTTTAAAGCTTACTACTGTTATAATTGGTATCAGTTGCTCAAAAGTATATATGTAATTATATTAGTGCTTTAGACTATTTCTTTGAAGTACTCATTCACTGAGCGAGTAGGCTCACCTCTCTACTCAAATTATTTTAGGGAAACCACGTGGACTTGAAGAAGGTCAAAGCATCAGAGTAGATATACCATAGGAGTTAAGTATAAGATTAGTTAAGTTCAGTCAGTCCTTGTCACTCTAGATCCTTGTAAAGAAATAAGAGATAGTTGTAAATGATGATGTATAACATTATTCCTCTTTTAGCAATATATGTGAATCAGCAAGTCTTATGTGCTTAAAAGTATGAGAAACATAATGAATGTTCACACATGCATTTTTACTGTTGAAACTAGATTAGAGAAATCGATGTTTACATTCCCTTGTAAAGTTAGTTTATGTGGTTCAATGTGAGAAAAAAAACAAAAAAGTTTGAAAAAGAAGAAAAAGTTAAGGGTGATCTTTGTATTATGTTAAATCCTCAATTTATCCCCTAATCTCATGATTAATGGTAATTGTGAGATCGGGGTGTGATAACACCCAAATCTACACATATTCTCTATGCTATTTATCTATGGTTTTGCGCCACTTTGGTCTTAATATGCACTCTTTTGCTCATATTTTAGTTCTTTTCTTATTTTCTTAGATAAAGTAGCTAGCTATCCAATAAAGTGGCCAATCTAGCCAGTTTTGAGACTAGCACGCATCGAACTTAGATGGACATCTTTCCCCATGTTTACTCTCTCTCTAAGGCCCTTTTAAACTGTATATTTTGCTATATCTTATAATGATGAATTCATAATCATCATAGCCAGAATCACTAATCTTGGGCCCAGTTTAGCTCTCATTAATTGCTTTCATTACCTAAATTCCCTTATACATTCATAATAAAGCCTAATTGATTAGGCATCCTTTTTACAAGGTTTATTCTAGTTTTTGCAGGTCATTTTGGGCCCAAACGAGCACCAAAGCCCATCTACATGGGAGCCACGACCGGGTGCTTATCCAACTATCACGACCCTCGGTTGCTACTCCACCACGGTCTCCCTGCAACCTACCCTAATCACGACCCGTGATGGACAACAAGATGCCGTACCCACGCAACACATGGCCTCGACTCCTCATCCAACCACCTGATCGTGGCTCTCCTCCCCACCTGCAAGATCGCGACCTCCCACATAACCGCGGTCGCAGTTATTTCTTTCCCACATACCGCGACCAACCCTAACGACTGTGCCACTCATCGCGACCAACGCCATCACCGTGTGCCGGCACCGTGACCTCACCAACCGATAAGCTGCGATCTCCCCCTCCTCTACACCGCGATCGACGATTCGACCTCCTTCGACTCACCAACAATTCCAGCCGCAACCACTGTCTGCAACAATCGCGACTGTGGTGTGCAACAACTGCGACCACGGTGTGCACAATCATGCCTGCGGTGATAGCTTTCTTCAGTGCCGCCTTCACCGTGATCAACAGAACAACGTCACTCACAGCAGCACCGCCAACACCGTGGCCTCGCCTTCCACCTGCTCACAGTCTGCACGACCTCAGCAAACCAACCACGGTCACAGTCCTCTCCATCCACCATCGTGATCATCCTTCACAACCACCAACAGTAGCAGATCGCGGCTTGCTCTCCGTCATCAAACCGCAATCGCCAGCAACCCACACAACCTCACCTCTTTCACTTGATTAGAGGCAACCTCCACCAACAATGATCTCCACCCTATGCCCTAGACCTCACTCTCCCTTCACCACACCGTGACCTCCCCTGCTATACCGCGATCGTGGTTGTTGACACCGTGATCGCGGTATCTCTAGATCACGATCCCGTAGCCTCCTCTCCTTTCTCCAACACACAGCAGACCGCCATCATCCAAGCACCCCCTGTGCTCTCTGTTAACCCTACTAGCCGTGACCTGCAACAACCCCTAACCGCGATCCCAACAAAAGGGATACCGCGACCCAACTAAGAAAAGGAAAACCGCGATCGCGGTTTCTACAACCGTGACCGATTCAAGTGAAAACAGCCGGATCCAGCCTATAAATTTGGGACTCTAGATCTGAACCAAGTGGGAGGTCCGGGTCTGAGAGGGGGGAGTCTGAGAGAGCGAGTCCAGACGCCGGAAGGCTGCCCGTTTGCGTCTAGCCCAAGGAAGATCTCGACCCGAAGTCCCACGGGAGAGCAAGAAGGTCCGAGAAGACCAATGTTCTCACCCTATGTTGCCCTCTATAGTAGGCTTCCATCCTTTCTCTACCCATCCACCTATTTCCACCTAGATCTATGGTGGAAACCCAGATCTGGATCAACCACTGTCATCTTCCACCTCCGTTCATTCACCGAGCCACTGTTTGGGACAGATCTAGAGAGAGAGAGGACCAAGGAGTCTAGATTTGATCAAGGAGAAGGACCAAAAGATGAGACGCTGCATATACGGAGGCATAGGAGCGAGAGCCACCTCTCCTCCACGGGCTAACTCTTATCTTCTTCCCCTTTCTTCTGTTGTGTTCCTTGGTTTCTTGTACAATGATGTTCTTCCATCTTTGTTCGGTGCCAACTATGCTTGTCTATGTCTAGTGGAGCTCCTTCTTGACTATGTAGCCCATTTTGGGGATGTTTATGTACTTTTTCCTTAAGCCAGTAAATTTATTTCAGATCTAGTATGTTTGCTTGTTCTATCTTCTCTTTCTAGTTGTGATTGCTAGTTTGGTTGATCTCTTTCTAGTATGAACTGCTATTTCTTCCTGTATCGAGAGATCCGTGTAGGAATAGACGTGAGAAGATAGTTTGGATCAGAATATGAGAGGAGGACGGTTCGAGGTCGTCCGTTCCTAACATCCCTAAAATATTCTAAGACCCGAGAGGGTACCTAGAATATTCTCGGGTGTTGATTTGTCATCCTCGAGAGAGGTTCGATGGCATATTACGATGGGTTTTAGTCACGCTACGCGAGAGCGAGTGGGATGACCCCACAGGAACAGGATGATAGTACGTACTATGTTCAGATATAGATTGCTTACTCAGGTATTCGAGGGTTGTCTACGCCCGAGAACAGGTGCATAGACTGCCCAACTTGTGGTTACATAGCTAGGAACTCCTTCTCTCTGATTAGTAGAATCTCACTGACTCTATTTTGTTTTGTTTTGTTTTATTTCATGACAACCCACTAGACTAGTTCTAGCACATATTTTCATCGACTATCGTCTTGGCTTATTTGACTCAAGAATGAAATCTCTGGCGTCCTAAATGTCACCACGTCCTTGTGTTCGACCTCGTATATCTACTTCGACCCTGTAATAAAAGTTGCGGGGGCCTTGAAGGTTTCAGGTTATAAATTTAAGAGTTCGATTCCTTCTGAATCCGCCTCCCTTTTTAGGACGCACGATTCAGGCCGATCAACTTTTTGGCACCGTTGCCGAGGATGTGGTTTTTAATATTTACATGCCGAAAAGATTTTGTTCTGTCACTTTTAAGCCCATATATATGAATAATTTTTCTTCTATTTTAAACATACTTGTTCATATATACTAAATACCTTTTTTTAAGGTGTCGTGCCCCATTTTATTTAACCGGACAAATCAGCCTGAGCAAGACATACAAAACGGCTAGGAAAGTTGCCAAACAAAGAAAAAGACTCAAATGACAATCTACGAGAGTAGGATGCAATAGCATCAGCCACCCCATTACAATTACGACTAATATGCTGTAAAGAAAAGAAAGAACAAGACATGCTAAACTCTCTAATATCATCCAACACACTGCCAAGGTAGTCCCTTCTCGGTCTCTTGCTAGCAAAACCGGTAGCTATGGTTTGAGAATCCGTCTCAACCTGCAATCTCTCGTACCTGCAGCTCCTCACCCATTGTACAGCTTCCGTTATGCCTTGCGCCTCTGCCATGTCAACACCTTGTACATGTGTCCACTTTCTCCCCACCATAGCAAGGATTGCGCCCAAGCTATCCCTAATCACCATACCAGCTTCTGCCGTGCCATCCTCTCCGACCGACGCATCCACATTCAGTTTAACTCTCCCCTCCTCCGACACCGTCCAGCTCGCTCTCCTCCCATGCTGTCTTCCCCCCTCCCTTCTCTCCCCTCCCCATGCCGCCCCTCCTGTATGGTCACATATGAAGGCAAGCAGCGATGCCTTCTTCACACAACCACCCGAGTTGTCCTTCCCAAACATCCTATGGTTGCGTGTAGACCAGGCCACCCACATAGCCACAACCATCTCCTCACTATCCTCTCTGCTCCCCGCCTCCAGGATGACACTCAGCGCCTCCCCCACTAGCAGGTCATATACGTCATCCACCGTCCGCCGCAGCATGATCGGCAACGTCTCCCAGATCTCCTGAGCACTCGGGCATCTAAAAAGCATGTGAGATATTGTCTCCTTCTCCGCAAAGCATAGTTGGCATCTTCCGTCTGTGACACAATGCCTGTCAAAAAGCCTCCCCATAGTCGCCAGGCCACCAGTAGCTACCCGCCATAAGAAATGGGCAACTTTGGGTGCCCACCCTTCCCTCCATATATGCTTCCAAAGCCGATCGCCCGTACAAGCTAGATGTGCTCGTGCATTATCCTTCCCTAAGAAACCCAACCAGTACGCTGACCGCACCGAGAACTCTCCCCCCATCACCGGCCACCAATACAGAGAATTCATGGGTGCTCTCGGGCTAATGGGAATAGCCAAGATTTTTGCATCCACCTCCTCGGAGAATAGCCCATTTATCAACTCAACATCCCATTCTCTTCCCTCCTCCTTCATAAGCTCATATACCATAGTACAACCAGCATTAACCTCTTCTTCCCTACTCCCCAGTGTCTCCACCTATCCCGGCATCCAAAAATTATTCCATATATTAATGTTTGTCCCCCGGCCCACCCTCCATTCCACACCCTCCACAAGAAGTGCTTTTGCACCCCACATGCTTCTCCACATGTAGCTAGGATTAAAACCTCGCCTAGCTGTCCAGATGTTGCCGTTAGGAAAATATCTTGCCTTTAAAACTCTCGTAACCATAGCATTTGGCCTTTGGTATATCCTCCATAATTGCTTTGCCAGAAGAGCTTGGTTGAAGACGTTCAAATTCCAGAATCTCATCCCACCTTGCTTTTTTGGTAAGCACATCTTTTCCCAGCTTTGCCAAGCTAGCTTTCTTTCACCCCCTTTTGCCCCCACCACCATCTTGCAATCATACTTTGCATCTCCTCAAGCAAACCTGTCGAAATCTGGAAAACACTCATAACATATGTAGGGATAGTCTGTGCCACTGCCTTGATGAGGGCCTCCTTCCCCGGTTTTGATAAAAGCTTCTCTACCCAGCCTTGAATTTTCCTCCAGATCCTCTCTTTAATATAGCTGAAAACCTGTTTCTTTGACCTTCCAATGGCCGTCGGTAAACCCAAGTATCGTGCATGTATATCTACCTCCTTGACTTGCAACAACTGCTTTATCTCCTCCCTTTTCCGGTGACACATACCCTTGCTGAAAATGACCTCCGTCTTGGAATACTTTAGCTTCTGTCCAGATGCCTGTTCGTACTGGCTGATAATTTCAGCAACTTTCAGGCACTCTGCGGTGGTTGCTCGAGCAAAAAGTATGCTGTCATCTGCAAAGAAAAGGTGAGAAATACTCGGTGCCGATCTACTAACTTTAATCCCATGAATGAGATTATCATCAACAGCGGTCCTAAGTAGAGTAGAGAAAGCATCCACACAAAGTATAAAAAGGTAGGGTGAGAGAGGATCTCCCTGTCTAAGGCTGTGGGTGGGCTTGATCAATCTGGTCCGTTCTCTGTTGATGGCAAAGGCATGGCTAACAGTTGAGACACAATCATGGACCCGTTCCCTCCACTTCTCTCCAAACCCCAAGCATTGCATAACATGCATTAAGAAATCCCATTCAACTCTGTCACAGGCCTTTGACATATCAAGCTTGAGAGCAATGTAGTTCTTCCCCCGTTGTGTTGTGTTCTTCATTTTGTGAAAAACTTCATACGTGATGAGAGCATTATCAATAATTAACCGTCCCGGTATGAAGGCACTTTGATTTTCTGAAATAATATTTTCCATATGCGGTTTCAGCCTGTTTGCTACCACTTTTGAGGCGATTTTATAAATGACATTGCAAAGACTGATAGGTCGGTACTCCCCCATGGCTGTCGGCTTCTCGATCTTTGAGATAAGGACTACCAGAGTGCTATTAACTTCCCCCAGACTTCTTTCTCCCCACCACCAACATTTGATATAACTATCCACCTCCTTCCCAACAATGTGCCAATACTTTTGGAAAAAAAGAGCTTTCATCCCATCCATCCCGGGTGCTTTATTTGGGTGCATCTGTGAGAGCGCAACATATATTTCCTCCTCAGTGATATCAACCTCCAGTTGTCTTGCAACATATGTGTCAATCTTCTGCATAAGCCCCTTTATAGCCGCCTCCATGTTCACCGGGTTGCTGGAATTAAAAAGATCCATGAAAAAATCCACCACCACCTTATGTATATCTTCTTCCTCAGTTTTCCATATGTCGTTCTCATCCTTCAGTCCTTCAATCTTATTCCTCTTTTTCCTGTTTGACGCTTTTTGATGGAAGTAAGCAGTGTTTCTGTCCCCCTCTCTCATCTCGTTTGCTCTTGCCCTAGTGTACCAATATGATTCATTTTGTTTCAGCCAGTATTGGAGATCTTTTGCAAGTTGCGCTGCCCTTTCCAGCATCCCATTGTCCGGTGGCTGCCTTTGCACCTTCATGAGTTCTTTTTCTAGCTCAATGATTTTCTGTCTCCTGTTTTTAAACTTTTTATCAGCCCACTCCTTTAAATTCATTCCACATCTATTCAGTTTGCCCACAAGGTCATCTGTAAGACTGTACTCCCAAGCTTTCTGGATAGTGTCATGGCATTCTTTCTCAACTGTCCATGCTGGTTCGAAAGCAAAGTAATCATTCTTTTTCTTCTTCTTTTTTACCTATCTCCTGTCCGCTGTGATGATAAGGGGAGCATGGTCCGACTCATGTATTGGAAGATGTAGAACATTGCAGTAAGTAAATTTTCCCCTCCAGTCCAGATCAACCAAAGCTCTATCCAGTCTCTCCTACGAATACCTTTTTTTCTTATACCTTTTCAGCCATGGATCTTGCTTCGGAGAGACAAGTCATCTTGTCCACCTGTCCTCCCAAATTTTTCCGCAGTTCCTACTACTGGCAAATAATTGAAGGTCGTGCTCTACATCTAGTCGAGTTATACTTACCTCCACCGTCGTCATATGTAGAGATTCCAACAACGGAGACTGCCAGTCAGCCCTCGACTCCCGTGTTATCATGGATCAAGAACTGATTAAGGCAGTGGAGTTGGCTGGGGAAAGTATTCACACACTCACCTCTTTAGCCCCTTATCCCCAAGAACACGTCGATTTGCTCCAGGAACTATTAGATAAGCAGGAGCGTCAACTCCAAATGGTAACGGAGATTGCAGACCGTAGTAGCAGTATGCTTCAAACTGTTGAACAATGATTCATCCGAAAACATCAGTTTGATATAGCAGATTCCCCTCAAATGTGCATGGCAGAATCGATGGGTCTCGAAAGCATTGCTTCTCAAGTACAACAACTTCATGATAAAGATGTTGAACAAGGCTGAAGGCTCCAAGAGCTCATTAATTTTGTTACAATATGATTACAAATGCCATCACAAGATAATGAAGACTCTAGTCATCAAGACCATTCCATTGGATCTGAAGCAGAGTATATCTCACCATCCTATTCAGACCATCAACTGGATTCACCAGGATTTTTCTATGAAGACCAACCCACTTGGGAAAACCCTTCATTCTATCTAGATGATCCAGCTGATGAACCAATGGAAGATATGAGTCATAGACATGAATGTTTCTATGATGACGATGGCGAAGACTCTTATCCTCACAATGATAGCCAAACAACCTCACAACCAGAAGGTTGGTTTGAGGAACCAGAGTCAGATATTGAACCAGACCAGAGTGACATCTCTCATATTAAGACTTTTCACTTCACTTTGAGCAGCACGCCAACCATGATTTGGAACAATTTGTTCGATGAGGATGACGACGACAGCTGCTCGAAATGGAGCAGCAAGTATACTGATGACGACGAGTTGGAGCAGCACGAGCCGCCATTTATACCCTTACCTTTACAAGGTAGGGTGGACATCAAGGGGGCAGGATGGATGGTTCACTACAACATGGCTGCTAAGCATGAAGATACCCCTAACTCCACGCCAGGTGATAAGCTTGGGGTGGTAGAACCACAAACTGATTCTTCAAGGAGTACTTCTTGTTCAGAAGATCATTTGATGACTCATACTGTACATGAAGATTTATCTGAGCATCCAACCTCAAGTGTAGAGATGGAGAGAGAAGATATGAGTCTTCCAGAAGACGTCCAACCTCTCTCATCTATCTCATCCTATGTCAACATCCTAGGGCCTTCCTTTTCATATTCGTATCTTGGAAGGTACCTTGAGGATGATTTGCCGAAGAATTCATCCCAGTGCAGCTCAAGTCAATTCCAACACTGAGATGACTTCACTGAGTCGCCAGATTTTATTCCTCTTCTTCAAACTCAGAAGGGCTTGCATCTCTGCCTATTCTACTCATATTATGTGGCGGAACCCATCGGCAAGACACAGGTGACACTGGTCCCAAAACTTAGGATTTGGAACTCTAATGTCGGTATCGTGGGGCAGCCACCCCCTTGTCTCTTACCCTTTCTTTTCCCCTTTTTGTTTAAAATAAAATTTTGTTTTTCATGTTTTGCTTAGATAGTTTCTTTCCTCTAACTACTTTAATTTTCCTTGCATACATGCATCATTTTAGTACTTTAATAAATTTCCCACCCTATCTTACATGCATTCCCACCTTGCTATTCTAAGTTTAGATCTTGCTTGAGGACGAGCAAAGTTTTAAGCTTGGGGTGCTAGGCTTCACCCTTCTATCTCTTCATCCTTCTAGCATGCATGTTTACTTCCTGCATTTAGTTTTAAAACTTTCAAAATTTTCAGCTTTTTAGCTTTGCAATTATGGCCATGTGGTGCGAATCTAATAAGATAAATGCTTGAATTTATGCCTAAATGCATAGTTTTCTTCTTAAATTTTGCATGACCTTTTGCTTGACTTGCTCATTGAATCTTTCATTGAGTTTGGAAATAAATCTAAGGTTATTTGTCTTTTTCATAGCTTAAAGCTAAATTCCCTCGATTTATGTTGTGAATGGCAAATCCATGGCAAAGGACCATTGGAATGAGCTAAAACACGATTAAAGACTCCTAGCTGCGAATTCACAAGCTTGCCTCTGTTCTAAGGATTCTTGAATCATAATTGCAACTTCTCACACAGGTTTCAAGCAGATCATGATGGGCTTTGAGCTATAATAAATATGAAGTGTTTTCCTTGATGGACCACACACCCTCTCACCTTAGATTGAGTCAAAAAGATGAAAAATATAAAAATGTACAAAAGAGGCTTGGCCGCCCACAAAATCCTAAAAATATCTAAATAGTTCTCACCCAAGCCTATAAAAATAGAATGCATAGAATAAAAGCCTGAGAGTGAATAAATGAGCGTTGTTTTCTCTTTTAGGAGAGTTGAGGATGGTGCCCAGCCAGTGTATTACTGTGCTCATGAATGTGGGTATGTCGTGCCTGGAAGTATCACTCTAAAAGCTCATTAGAGAGTCACTAGGAACCCCTAGGGGACCTATGAGATCGTCTCAGTAGTAGGGTTGGTTCGAGCATAGTACGAGGAGTTCATCTCACTGCTTTGGGCCAACTGGCTCGGACTATAGGGACTGTTGCTCGCTACATGGACCAACCTAATGCAAATCAGGATCCTCAGAAGTCATTAGAGTCTTTTGCTTTGTTTCTTAGGACATGAATAAGTGAGAGGCATGGAGTTCCTAATTGGTATGCATGGATTCATGGTGATGGCTCATTGCTCATCACCTACGTGATCACCAATATGACAATTCTTTCATGTCCAATAATTATGATTCAAACCCTCATGAGTATCAGAAGGCTGTAGTGAATTTGCTTAATCTTGCCTAGAAACTCTTTGATCTTGTTTTGGCAAGACTTTGGTTGATTGGTGGGGGTTTGTTCTGAAACGACATGGATCGGTAGAATATATGCTTTAAACTAATTTTCTTAGCCTTAGCATATATTGCCAAGCTTAATTTGGATGTTATCTTTTTGTTCTTTGAGCACAGTCTTGCTTGAGGACAATCAAGTTTTAACCTTGGGGTAGTTGATAACACCCAAATCTATGCATATTCTCTATGCTATTTATCTATGGTTTTGCACTATTTTAGTCTTATTTTCTTAGATAAAGTAGCTAACTAGCCAATAAAGTAGCCAATCTAGCCAGTTTCGAGACTAGCGGGCACCGAACTTAGATGGACATCTTTCCCCATGTTTTCTATCTCTAAGGCCCTTTTAAACTGTATATTTTGCTATATCTTCTAATGATGAATTCATAATCATCATAGCCTGAATCACTAATCTTGGGCCCAGTTTAGCTCTCATTAATTGCTTTCATTACCTAAATTCCCTTATACATTCATAATAAAGCCTAATTGATTACATATCCTTTTTACAATGTTTATTCTGGTTTTTGCAGGTAATTTTGGGCCCAAACGAGAACCAAAGCCCATATACATGGGAACCGCGACTGGGTGCTTATCCAACCACCACGACCCTCAGTTGCTACTCCACCGCGGTCTCCCTGCAACCTACCCTAATCGCGACCCGCGATGGACAACAAGATGCCGCGACCACGCAGCGCAGGGCCTCGACTCCTCATCCAACCACCTACTCACGGCTCTCCTCCCCACCTGCAAGATCGCGACCTCCCACATAACCACATTCATGGTTATTTCTTTCCCACAGACTGCGACCTACCCTAACGGCTGTGCCACCGATCGCGACCAACGCCATCACCATGTGCCGGCACCGCGACTTCACCAACTGACAAGCTGCGATCTCCCCCTCCTCTACACCGCGATCGATGGCTCGGCCTCCTCCGACTCACCAACAACTCTAGCCGCGACCACCATCTGCAACAACCGTGACCGTGGTGTGCAACAACCGCGACCGCAGTGTGCAACAATCGCGACCGCGGTGTGCACAACTGCGCCCGCGGTGATAGCTTTCTTCAGTGCCGCATTCACCGCGATCAACAGAACATCGTCGCTCACAGCAGCACTGCCAACACCGTGGCCTCGCCTTCCACCTGCTCACGGTCTGCACGACCTCAGCAAACCAACTGCGGTCGCGATCCTCTCCATCCACCATCGCGATCATCCTTCACAACCACCAACAGTAGCAGATCGCGACCTGCTCTCCACTTGATCGTAGGAGACCTCCATCAACAACGATCTCCACCCTCTTCCCTAGACCTCGCTCTCCCTTCACCACACTGCGACCTCCCCTGCTATACCGCGATCACGGTTGTTGACACCGTGACCGCGGTATCTCCAGACTGCGATCCCGCAACCTCCTCTCCTTTCTCCAACACACAACAGACCGCCATCATCCAAACAACCCCTGTTCTCTCCGTTAACCCTGCTAGCCGTGACCTGCAACAACCCCTAACTGTGATCCCAGCAGAAGGGATACCGCGACCTAACTCAGAAAAGGAAAACTGCGATCGCGGTTTCTACAACCGCGGTCGGTTCAAGTGAAAACAACTGGATCTAGCCTATAAATACGGGACTCCAGATCTGAACCGAGTGGGAGGTCTAGGTCCGAGAGGGGGGAGTCCAAGAGAGTGAGTCCAGACACTAGAAGGCTACCTGTTTGCGTCCAGCCCAAGGAGGATCTCGACCCAAAGTCCCGCGGGAGAGCACGGAGGTCCGAGAAGACCAAAGTGCTCTCCCTACGCTACCCTCTACAATAGGCTTCCATCCTTTCTCCACCCATCCACCTATTTCCATATAGATCTGGACCAACCACTGTCATCTTCCACATCCGTTCATCCACCGAGCTACTATTTGGGGTAGATCTAGAGAGAGAGAGGACCCATGAGTCCAGATCTGATCAAGGAGAAGGACCAAAAGACGAAACACAGCCTATACAGAGGCATAGGAGCGAGAGCCACATCTCCTACATGGGCTAAATCTTATCTTCTTCCCCTATCTTCTGTTGTGTTCGATGGTTTCTTGTACAATGATGTTCTTCCATCTTTGTTCAGTGCCAACTATGCTTGTCTGTGGCTAGTTGAGCTCCTTCTTGGCTATGTAGCCCGTTTTGGGCATGTTTATGTACTTTTGCCTTAAGCCAGTAGATTTATTTCAGATCTAGTATGTTTGCTTGTTCTATTTCTCTCTCTAATTGTGATTGCTAGTTTGGTTGATCTCTATCTAGTATGAACTGCTATTTTTGCCTGTATAGAGAGATCTGTGTAGGAATAGACACGAGAAGATAGTTTGGATCAGAGTCTGAGAGGAGGACGGTTCGAGGTGTTCGTTCCTAACATCCCTAGAATATTCTAAGACCCGAGAGGGTACCTAGAATATTCTCGGGGGTTGATTTGTCATCCTCGATAGAGGTTCGATGGCATATCACGATGGGTTTTAGTCATGTTGCGCGAGAGTGAGTAGGATGACCCCATAGGAATATACACGACAGTTTGTACTATGTTCGGATATAGATTGCTCGCTTAGGTGTTTGAGGGTTGTCTATGCCCGAGAACGGGTGCATAGACTGCCCAACTTGTGGTTACATAGCCAGGAACTCCTTCTCTCTGATTAGTAGAATCTAGCGGACTCTATTTTGTTTTCTTTTCTTTTCTTTGTTTTGTTTTATTTCGTGACAACCCGCTAGACTATTCTAGCACATATTTTCATCGACTATTGTCTTGGCTTATCTGACTCAAGAACAAAGTATATGACATCCTAAATGTCACCACATCCCTGTGTTCGACCCCGTATATCTACTTCGACTCCATAATAAAAGTTGTGGGGGCCTTGAAGGTTTCAGGCTATAAATTTAAGAGTTCGATTCCTTCTGAATCCGCCTCCCTTTTTAGGACGCTGATTCGGGCCGATCATGGTGTAACACCAATGCACCTTGGCAGAAGGAGGATTGAGCCAACTTAACAAAGTATGATGTAATCAACATCCTAGTGAGGATGAGAGAGAAACTCATACTTGTATGATAATCATTTAATGAGCATACATTGATACTCCTAATATGTGTGGAGTTATGAATCAGGGTTTTGATTCTTGATAATATGAATTTGAAACCCAAATTGGATTGAAACCCTAATTGGCTTGAAAGGGAAAGCAGCTCGGCAGTCGGGTCGTCACAAAGTTTTTGGTATCAGAGCCTAAGGTTAGCTTTGTCTACAGAGACATAGGATTAAGGTTGCTGAGTCTATTCTAGTATCCTTCAGTTTATCTTATAACGACTTCTTCTCATATAAGAGAAGAAGTAAAGTTGAAAGATGGCTGGAGTGTATGAAGAAGATGCTAATGAGAGTAGTGTTGCTTCACCAGGAGGAGGTGCAAGGGAACATGCTAGAGAGGAATCAATGCCTGAGAATCCCCAGCTTGATCAAGCCATGCCAGACAACCCAGCCTTTAATGCTCTTTTTGGGCAGTTCATGACCACAATGATGCATATGGTAGATTGAATGCCAACACCAACACCTAGGGCACCAGTTCCCAATAAGGGACATGGATATGGTAAGACCTTTAAGTGGTTACGCCAGATAGGAGCCATTGAATATGCCGATACAACTGACCCAGCTGACACAGATTTATGGCTCACTGAGCTGGAAAAATCCTTTAGAATCCTTAGCATCTTAGAAAGTGATAAAGTTAGGCATGCTGTGTACCTTTTAAAAGGAAGTGCTTGCCATTGGTGGGCCATTGAAGAAGAAAAAAGACATGGTGTTGAGGTTGGATGGCAAGAATTCCGACGTGAGTTTTTCAGTAGGTACTTTCCCAAGACTTATCTGGATGAAAAAATCTCACAGTTTGAGCATATTAAGAAAGGATCAATGAAGATTAGTGAGTATGAAACTAAGTTCATGGAGCTTCTATGGTTTTGTCCACACATGGCTACTACAAAGGAGGAGAGGATTTAGCATTTTGAGAAGCATCTAAACGTTGAGTTAACCACAACTGTAGCTACTTTGGAGAATAGAGAGAGGTTTGCCACCTTTGTGAAGTTAGTTAGGCAGATAGAGAGGTCTGTGAATGAGAAATGAGAGGCTAACAATAGGAAAGTACATGCCCAGTTTTAGGGACATAGGTCTAGAAATGTTAAGAAACTGAGGTTTTCTGCACCAGTAGCACCACAAAGGTTCAGTCTCAGACGCAATGGACGTCAAGCAAGGGTAGAGGTCATAATTTTCTGCCAAGTGGAGCCCATAGTATGGCATCCATGTCAGTAATAGGACCATCTAGACCACAACGAGACATAAACTGCTTCAAGTGTGGGCAGACATGACATATGATGAGAGAATGTCCAGTTAGAGACATGGAGGTAACCCAACCACCGAGGTAGAGTCAACAAGGATCTCAAAGGAAACAGTTCAACAGTGGCACATGAGGACGTGGATATGCATCCCAAGCAGTTTCATCTGCACCAAACAACAGAGCACGGAGTCGACAACAGACAACAGTAAGATTCTATGCTATGAATCAGCCGAAGGCAGTAGTCAATCCATGAGTTGTGACAGGTTATATGGATTTATTTCATTTTGATATGTCTTCATCCTGCTTCGTATCTGTTTTGATTGATCTGGGTGCTACAAATTCCTTTATTACTTGAGAAGTGATTCATGACTGCAATATGACTGTCAGACGTAGAGTAGATAATATGTTATTAGAAACTCCATTAGTCGGATCTACAATGTTGCAGGAGGTATGAACTCCCTATGTTTTTTATTTTTTAGAACACAACATTCAGGTGGATATTATACCACTTGAGATGTACAAGTTTGATGTAATTCTTGGGATGGATACCCTAGAAAAGTATAAGGTTGTCTTGGATTGTGGTTCCAAGCAAGCTATGTTCACAGACAGTAATAAGACATGGATCTTTCAGGGGACAGAAAGATTCTTCCAACCTGTCTAGTGTCAGCAATGGTAGCTGAGAGATTAATGCAACAAGGATGTGAAGTATTCTTGGCACATGTGGTAGACACCAAAGTAGAGAGTCCTAGTCTTTCTAAAATTCCTATTGTCAGGGAATTCAAGGATGTGTTTCTTGAAGAATTTCTATATATTCCTCCACCTCGAGAGATTGACTTCGAGATTAATCTAATTCTGGGTACACAACCCATAGCCCAAACACCTTATAGGGTGGCCCCTGTTGAGATGGCAGAACTCAATAAATAGTTACAGGAGTTGCTTGAGAAAGGTTTCATTCGACCAAGTACTTCACCATGGGGTGCTCCAGTTCTTTTTGTTAAAAAGAACGACGGGTGTATGAGATTATGCATAGACTATAGACAACTTATCAAGGTAAATATAAAGAACAAATATCCTCTGCCAAGGATAGATGATCTATTTGACCAGTTGTGTAGTGTAACAGTGTTCTCTAAGATAGATCTAAGGTCGGGATATCATCAGTTACGTATCAAGGAGAGTGACATACCTAAGTCAACCTTTAGGACAAGGTATGGTCATTATGAGTTTGTAGTTATGTCGTTTGGACTAACTAATGCACCAACTGCATTCATGGAGATAATGAATAGAATCTTCCATCCATTCCTTGATTAGTTCATAGTGGCCTTCATAGATGACATCTTGATATACAGTAGAGATGGTCAACAACATGAACAACACCTTCGTCAAGCCTTGACTTTGCTAAGACAACACAAGCTATATGCTAAGTTTAGTAAGTGTGAGTTCTGGTTGTTAGAAGTGTCTTTCTTAGGACACGTTATATCTGCTTCAGGTATTCATGTTGATCCTAAGAAAGTGGAGTCTATTGTAGAGTGGGAACAACCCAAGACACCAACTGAGATTCATAGTTTCCTAGGTCTGGCAGGTCACTACAAAAGGTTTATTAAAGACTTCAGTTCTGTATCATTACCCCTAACTAGGTTAACCAGGAAGGAGGTTCCTTTTGTCTAGAATGACAAGTGTCAATGTTCTTTCCAGTTATTGAAAGAAAGGTTGAGCAGTGCACCTATGTTGGCTTTACTTGAGCAGGGAAAGGGATACGATATATTTTGTGATGACTCTAAGAATGGTCTAGGATGTGTACTGATGCAGAGTGATCATGTAGTTTCTTTTGCTTCCTGAAATCTTAAGAAACACGAGGAGAATTATCCGATGCATGATCTAGAATTAGCTACAGTGGTCCACGTGTTGAAGATTTGGAGGCATTATCTTTATGGAGAAACGTGTCAAATTTTCACAGACCATAAAAAGTTTAAATACATCTTCTCAGAGCATGAGTTGAATATGAGACAATGTCGCTGGATGGAATTAATCAAGGACCATGATTGTACAATTGATTATCATCTAGAAAAAGCTAATGCAGTGGCAAATGCACTAAGTAGAAAGTCTTCATCTCCACCTATAGATAAAGCACAATTGAATTCTTTAATGAGCTTTAAACGAGACATGTTTGTCTCTTTGAGACAATAAATGTACAATTATATCTTTGTTAGTCGGATTTCTGGCTAAGATGCATGTGAAACCTACTCTGAGACAACAGATTAAAGAGGCACAACATGCAGAAACTGTGATTCAGCAAATTAGGTTAGAGTATGGTAGTGAGAAACAAGATAGTTTCCATAATTCAGAGGATGAGGTAGTCTGTTACCATGGTAGGATGGTAGTACCTGATGCCAATGACTTAAGAAAGATAATTATGGAGGAAGCTCATTCATCCATGTATGCAATGCATCCAGGGAGTACTAAAATGTATCATAACTTAAAAGATATGTATTGGTGGCCTGGTTTGAAGAAGGATGTAGCTGAGTTTGTTACGCGGTGTCTTGTGTGTCAGCAACTTAAAGAAGAATACCAGAAGCCTGCAGGAACATTGCAACCCTTACCTATACCACAGTGGAAATGGGATCACATGACAATGGAATTTGTGGTTGGTCTACTCAGAACAACCAAATTCATGATTCCATTTGGGTGATAGTTGATAGGTTGACTAAGTTAGCACATTTTCTTCCTGTTAAAACAACTTATATTGCTGAAAAACGTGCACAGATGTACATAGATGAGATGGTGTGGTTACACGGAGTTCCAGCTACAATTGTATCTGATAGAGGTCCCCAGTTTACAAATCATTTTTTGGGAATGACTTCATAAAGCCTTGGGTATGCAGTTAAAGTTTAGCACAACTTTTCACCCTCAGACAGATGGACAATTTGAAAGGACTATACAGACTTTGGAGGACTTGCTTAGGGTATGAGTTATTCAATTTGTAGGAAGTTGGGACTTACACTTGAGCTTAGTAGAGTTTTCCTACAACAATAGTTATCATACTAGTATTGATATGGCACCATATGAAGCATTATATGGTAGACGTTGTAGATATCCTTTATGCTGGTATGAGATAGGAGAATACCAACTTCTGAGTGCTGAATTAGTACAACAGACAACCCAAAAGATTAAAGTAATACACCAATAGTTGAAGGCTGCACATGATAGATAGAAGTCATATGCCGATAAATGTCGTAGACCTTTAAAATTCCAAGTTGGAGACAGAGTATATCTCAAGGTTTCTCCTTGGAAAGGTATTCTCAGATTTGGGAAGAAGGGTAAGTTAGCTCCTAGATTTATGGGACCTTACCTAGTGACAACACGGATTGGAAAAGTAGCTTATAGGTTGGAGTTGCCACCTGAGCTACATAGAATACATCCAGTGTTTCATGTATTTATGCTGAAAAAGTGTCATCCTGATATAGAATTGGTGTTGTAACCTATAGAGGTAGAATTGAATGAAGATATATCCTATGTGAAAGGACCACTGATGATTCTTAACAAAAGAATCAAGAAGTTGAAAAAGAAAGACATAGTTCTTGTGAAAGTTCTCTGGCATCACCGTGGCATTGAAGAAGACACATGGGAGCTGGAGGAAGAAATGAGGAGGAAGTACCCTTCTCTTTTCTCTTGAGATTTCAGGGACGGAATCCCTATTAGGGGTTGATGATTATAACAACCCTGGCCTGGGTTATGCCATAACCTGGAAGTTTTCTTAAGTAATTTATTCATAAACTTGTTTTAATCTTTTGAAAAGTAATTAAGACTCACCTTGAGTTTAATTTTCAAGTTTGAGCTTATTTGCAAACTATTTGTGCATTATATGATAGTTTGGGTGAAAACTACAATTTACCCAAGATGAGGGGTTATATTGCAATATGTAACATTTTAAACATGATTCAAGTGCTTTAACATCATAAGAGAGAGAATGATGCTAAGGGGTGGCTTGTGGAAAGCCTAAATTCCAAGTTGGAACTTGTTTGAATAATGCTTGTGCCTTGTGTACCAGTTTTGGTACAATTTGCAATTGACCCAAAATGTAGGGTTGAAATGAAAAATACCACCTCGAGAGTGTCCCTAGAATCATCTAGAGTATAGATGAATAAAGAGGCACCATGTATGAACCATTTTTGAGTGATGGTATTCTTGGTGATGAAAAGACCAAGAAGAGTTGTATAGTTGAAACCCTAAATTGACTTGTATCGAGTTGTAGAGCTTATATGGGAGTGCATATCAGACAAGGAGCCATAGAGGAGGTCCCATATCGTTTTTTCAACTCTTGGCCTTTGCCATGACGTGTTAATCACCTCAAGTAGGTGATGGATATCAGTTTACAACTTTCCTTAGAAAAAGTGTATCGGTTTGTGAATAAAGTGATGTTGAGTTGAATTATCTTGCTCAACAAGATAAATAATGGCCAAAATCTTATCCCTAGATTATCCTCAAGAGTTTTGCATGGCAATATAAATATGTGTGCATGAACACGTGTCAACCATGCATGGACATGTGGCATCTAATAGTGTAAAGTGATGACACCTCTTATACACTCTCTCTCATGAGCCTCAATTATATATACCACTCTTTTCACCTACTAGTGAAAGTTTTCAAACCCTATCACTCAATTTCTCTTAGATATTGTGCATAGTAGTGAGGATCAAGGAGGAGCTTGATCCATTAAGCTTAAGGTGAAGCCATGGTCATCCTCAACATTGGATAAAGCATGATCTCGAGTTGTGATTCTTTCTTTCTTTTCTTCTTCACCAAGTTCTTAACTATGGTCATTCCTTGCATGTAGAGGAGTTGTGAAGAATTATTAGATATGTGATAAGTTCATCTTCAACCTTGGGAATGTGAAGTTTTAGAGCTTGTAGCTTTTAATTTGTTCTTGAGGCGGGTTATATAATTTGAACCCAATTATGTTATTATTCACCTTCAGTCTTGCTATACTTGATGATCTACTTTCAATTTCGAGTTTTCTTTAATAATTGATGAATCCATGAGTTCTAATAGTTGCATAGACTTGTGTCCATGAACTATAATAGTAAGGAATGGAGTCTATAGCTTGATGATGATGACATCATCATGGCACAAACCGATATTGGGTTGAAGTACCTCTAACTCGATATGGTGATGAAACCCAATATGGGATATGAAACCCGATATACCTTAGAACCCCACACCCCTATAGGTTTTTACTCTTGGGTTGGTTGAGACTAACTAGTTGTCTAGGCTGTCACTTAACACATGGTGAAGGGTAGGCTAACACCATGAATGTTTGGAGAGTTATGAACATAAAGGTCTAACCCCACATGCCAAAACCCTAATTTTGAGTAACCTAATATGAGTGACACACACATACACCTCATGCACAACATGGTGATCAAGGATACACCTCATGCATGATATGGTGATGAACCTACACCTCATGCACGATGTGGTGATGAACCTACACCTCATGCACGATATGGTGATGAACCTACAACTCATGCATGATATGGTGATAAACCTACACCTCATGCACGATATGGTGATGAACCTACACCTCATGCACGATATGGTGATGAACCTACACCTCATGCACAATATGGTTATGAACCTACACCTCATGCATGACATAGTGATCAAGGATACACCTCATGCACGACATGGTGATCAAGGATACACCTCATGCACGACATGGTGATCAAGGATACACCTCATGCACGATATGGTGATGAACCTACAACTCATGCACGACATGGTGATCAAAGATACACATCATGCATGATATGGTGATCAAGAATACACCTCTTGGGTGATATGGAAGCCCACATACACCTCTTAGGCGATATGGAAGCATACATACACCTCTTGGGCGATATGGAAGCACACATACACCTCTTGGGCGATATGGAAGAACATATACACCTCTTGGGCGATATGGAAGCACACATAAACCTCTTGCTCGATATGGAAGCAAGCACACACCCCTTGGGCGATATGAAAGCAAGCACACACCTCTTTTTCGATACGGTGAAAGCACCTCAATCCAATATACTTGATTGAGTAACACATGAAGTGTGTTATGTCATATGATACATTAAGATGTATAGAGTTCAATGCATTTTGATAAATGTAGGCCAATGCACCTTGGGAGAAGGAGGATTGAGCCAACTTAAGAAAGTATGATGTAATCAACATCCTAGTGAGGATGAGAGAGAAACTCATATTTGTGTGATAATCATTTAATGAGCATACATTGATACTCCTAATATGTGTGGAGTTACGAATCAGGGATTTGATTCTTGATAATATGAACTTGAAACCCTAATTGGCTTGAAAGGGAAACCCTAATCCCTAATGATGGGAAGGTTGTATTTCTCTTATATTGCATGGTGATGATATGTACTTGATATTGTCTCTATCTTGAAATACTAACCATGCAGGTATCCTGAGATGATAAGCATAGCCAGGTATGAGCTATGATGTTTCATATAATACAGATTAAATGGGCCTTGTGAGCCATGTGATATACTTGTGCAACAAGTACAATGTATACCCGAGTCTGAGGACCTAGAGGTAATAGTTACCTGATAAGAGGTGACAATGTTCAGTGATGAACTAAGGGTTTGAATACCCAGATCTAGCAATGATGATGATGATAATAATATTAACGGATGAGAATTCCCGCTAATGTGATAAGGGATTGAGATCCTAAGTGTTATGCATCCAACGTGTTCCAAAGATTATGAAAGTACTTGATAAATGTATTACACCTTTCTTTGTAGAATCTTTTATAATTCATGCTTGTAATTTGATTGATGCTAACAGATATTGTAATACACCTAATTAATCAAATGGAACCTTATAATGTAATTTCCCAAGCCATAGATCCATTTGGTGTCAGGATTTGCTGAATGGTGAAATGAGTTTAACTCTGAGTGCATATTTTTGAATATGCGGGGATGAAGGACGAACATATCCTTACGTCCAGATGGGAATTGATGTTTTATCTCACCGATTAATACCAGGGTTGCCGTGTGATCGTCCTGATGAAAATGTACTGGGGATTGATGTGTAATCTCCCCGAAGAGAGTGTATGATGTGGGTGTAGCTCTATAGCAAAGATGTCGCTATTCCTCGACAAGCTAGTTGCAGTTTGACATGATGTCATTGCCAGTGGTCTTGTACTGATCGATGCAGGTGAGGTCTTGGCAGCCGGCTCTTCCATTGACCTTGTATGGTACCGATTTTGACTAAGCAGTGGTCGGTTGGAGCATGGGTGGTATACCTCATCTCCTTTGGCCATAAGTGTGATTATAAATATGTAATCAGCCATGTAGCATATCTGCTTAAGGATCAAATACAGAAACATGAATTGATGTTACATCACTTTTATACATATCAGATTGATAGATGCTATACATGTTCTTCATATTCCTTATAAAGCAAATAGATGATGCATAGATCTGTTATGGATAGTTGAGTTGCTTAAACAATGTTATTGCTTTAGACAATGATTAAACATGTTTATTCCCATAATAGATCCTCTGCTCAGTTTTATACTGTTTACCGGTGATAATAATATTGTCGACGGAAAGTTATATCTCTCACTAAGACTTTTATCTCACATCCTTGGTCCCAACATTTTTTAGTGGACACGAACGAGGAGGTAGATACCATACTGCATAGGAAGGACAACAAGGACAATAGTAACAACTTAGGTTGAGTGTGTTGTCTATCATGTATTGTAGATAGAAGTCCTATGTGTTGTCTCTGTACTCTCAGGTCCTTGGGAGGTAGTATGTAATGGTATTATAAATGATATGATATTTTGGCTTATATACCTCGATGTTTTATGTTGCTTATGTATATGTTTGGGCAAAGCAACAAGTATATGTTATCCTCGAGTTGAGATGGTACAATGCATGTACAATGTGAACCATGATGTATGTATTACTTTGGTTCTTTCTATAAAGAATTTCCTGGTAGTGAATCTCTTTGCAAAATGGTTTTAGATTTTAGTGATTTTTGTTAATTTGATGCTAATGTTATTCCACATAATTACACTTGTGGCAGCTCGACGGTCGGGTCGTCACACATAACCTGCTCTAAGGGTTGAGTTCAAGAGTAGTAATGTGTTACGGTCGTAGCACATGGGTTAGGCAGGTCGCTACACCTTTGTTCCTCATTTGGTCGTGCCCTAGATGGTAGAGGGTCGTAACACATGCAAGTGGTGTGGGTTGACACCTATCTATGAATACATGGTTAGTACATATACACGTAAGCACATGATGATGCATGCATGGTGTTGTTTGGATAACATAATGCTTAGTCTCAAATGTGATCCTTAACCTTCAATTATCCAAGAAAGTGGGAAATAATATACCTAGGGTTTGGTGTTTCTATCTGTCCTTAAACCCTAATTGGCTATAGTGTGGAGCCATAACCCTAAAATGAGAATATGATGCGTTCACTCTTCTCTCTTGGGTCATTATAGTATAATGATTTCTCCCTCTTATTTATGAACCCCTAACCTTGCAGGTGATATGAACTTGATTATCATAGTTAGTGTATGCTATGGTAGAAGTGATATGAGACATGTTGGATGGGCCTTGATGAGGCATGTTGAGACACTTGTAATACATGAATGATGTGAATGGTTCTATGACCTGGTGATGACTTAATGGCCTTGTAAATGGTAGTGTTACAGGTCTCATGAGGTGATAGTGTGACAAGTTCATACCTTATACATTTTATATCTTCTGGAGTTGTATCATGCCCTTATCTTTTGTAGAACTTGTTATGGCTTTATACGTTGTAACTTGATTGATTCTAAAAGACACCTAATTAACTTAACTAATCAAGTGGAACTTAATCATGTAGTTTGTCCAGTGCCATAGATCCATCTTCAACGTCAGTTTTCTAGACGGTGAAAAGAGATTTCCCTTAATGGAAGTTCAAAGTCATATAATGTTGAGTATATGAATTCACATGATTGGTTGCAGACCATACCCTAGCAAGAGTGCATGTATGAGCCATAACTCAGTGATATGATAATTATGAGGTTTCACAGGATTGGGTGTGGGCCATACCCTGGCAAGAGTGCAGTTGTGGGCCGTAGCTCAATTTTCACTAGCATTGTGACCTATACGAAGGTGGGCTAGATGTTTCATAGTTGACTATATGTCGCTGGATGCAGTTGACTGGTATTTCTCTGTGGTGTACTCGTGTACTGACCACAAGGTTTGGTGAGGTCGTGGATTCTGACTCTTCCATTGACCTTGTATGGCACTGATTTCTACTTGGTAGTGGTCAGTTGGATTTGAGTGGTATGACCCAAATCCTCAAGGCATAATAAAATATGTAATCAACCGTGTAGTATACTTACCTAGGTTTAAAATACAGGAACACTGGTTGAAGCCTTGCCTTGCTTTTGTGATGATTAGTTGGTAGAAGATATACATGTTCTTCATATTCCTTTTATGATGATAAGATGTTCTACAATTCAATTGTAATTGCTTATACTGTTTAGTAATGATTATTTTCTTTAGACATATTATTTAGCTAGATATGTTTATCATAGTTGTAGCTTTACTTCTGTCCTTTAATTACCTTATTTGTGTTAATAATAAGTTGATGGAGAGTTATATCTCCCGTTGAGATTTAGATCTCACCCCATGGGGTTCTCCACATCTTTTAGGTGGAGGTGTACGAGGAGGTTGAGATCATGCAACTGAGGTAGAGAAACAACAAGAATAGGGGCAGACAAGGTTGGAAGTGCTGCTAGTCTTTTGGTGTAGAGTCCTAAAGTCGTCCCTATACACTGAGGTCTTGGGGGTGTTTTCGATGTGTTTTGTAGTCTCTATCGATACGTGGTTCTGGATTGTGTGCCCTTTTTATGTAAAGATATGATATATATATACATATATATGATATATGGAACATGTTTCTCTTGTAGCAGGATGATGGCCTATGTGATAAGAACATGTCAATGTAAGCACTTGGTGATTTATGATATGTAATGTATGCATCCTGTGAGGACTTATTTGTAAAGATTTTTGCAGCTTTGGTGCTTAATGAAATCAATTTTAATTTTTAGTGTTTTCTGGTAATCCGCTTGTTTAGTTTTGTTTCCTCCTTTAGTTTGGAGTTATCTCATTGATTTGTGGTGTGGGCGTCACAATCACCAAAGGAGAGTTTCTCCAACCCTAGATCACACATGTAAGGGTTCGGCCACCTTGCTCCAAGGTTGAGCTCTTCTCCACCACTAAGATAACAAGGGATGATTTCCAAGGATTAGAGAATAAGAGGGTGTAAAGAGATCACTTGCATGCAAAGAGAGGGGTGTATATACCCCGAGGGTAGAAAAGGGGAAAGGGAGGTTCAGTGTCAAGCCACAAGTGCCACTTGTCTTCCAAAAACTCAGCCATGCAAGCAGTAAGACCATGCATGCATCAAGGGTGATAATATCAAGGTAGGTTAGCAACCATCTTGGTCCTAAAAACACAATGGTCGAAGGAGAAACACAATGACCTAACAAAGGTAGCGAACACTATCACCATGGCAACCAAAAACATAGCGACCAAGAGACCAAACCCTAAATTTTTTAGCAATCAAGGAGGGGGTTTAAAGCTTTTCAACTATGGATAAAATAGGGTACAACCAAAACCTCTTTGACCGCTACAAAGAAGACCAAAGGAAATCACATCGGTCACCACACATCAAGGGGTCAACATTAAACTAGGCATCCATGCAAAACCCTAATCACCACTCATGGGATCATCAAATCCAACCAAGGTAAAACATGGTGTCCTAAATCTCAACTATGATAAAAATGATACGAAAACATGTGAGGTACATCAAGCATGTGACAAACTGAAAGAGAAACCTTAGATATGTGTAAATTGTAGTTAGGTCCAAAACAACCACACATATAACATGACTAGTTCAAACAACATTCAAACCGAACCAAACTGAAAACATAAGCATGCAACATGTGATAAAGGCACATCACATGATTAGATTAAGATTTTTAAGCATCTAATTATGCTAAGAAATCAAGATCAAGCAAAATCTAGGTCAAGGGTCTTACAACCATAAACACCTAACAAGGATTTCCCCCAAAACCCTACGCAAAAAGATATGGGTATCTTACGCATCTTGTCCTCCAACTCCCATGTGGCTTCCTCCACACCACGGTGATGCCATAAAACCTTAACCAACACTATATCCTTCTTCTTCAACTTCTTCGCTCTCTGACACAAGATCAACACATGACCTTCAACATTTGATACATCCTCTTCCAACTCAACTTCCACTAGTTGCAGTACCAACTCGATATCTGGATGACACTTCCTCAACATCAAAGCATGAAAGACTGGATGCAACATGTAAAACTCTAGTGCTCCAACTTATAAGCCACCTTCCCAACACCTGCCACCATAGGGTAAGGTCCCATAAACCTAGGAGCCAACTTACCCTTCTTACCAAACCTTAGCATGCCTTTATAAGGAGAAACTCTAAGATGAACTTTGTCTCCCACTTGGAACTCCAAAGGTCTATGATGATTATCAACATAAGACTTTTGTCTATCCTGAGCTGCCTTCAGCTTCTGACGTATCACTTTGATCTTCTCTATAGTCTATTGTACAAAGTCAAGACCCAAAAGTTGATACTCACCAGTCTCATACTAACAAAGTAGAGACCTACAACACCTCCCATACAAGGCTTCATATGGTGCCATCCCGATACTCCTCTGATAATCATTATTGTAGGCAAACTCTATTAAACTAAGGTGCACATCCCAACCTCTAAGAAAATGCAAAACATAAGTGCTCAATAGATCCTCCAAGATTTTAATGGTCCTCTCTGACTGACCATCTATGTGAGGGTGAAACATTGTACTGAACCTCAACAGTGTACCCATGGCTATGTGCAGATGCTCCAAAAATTGGTAAGCTGGGGACATCTATCAGACACTATCGTCACCAAGATATGGTGCAAACAGACTATCTTATAAACATATACTTGTGTCAACTTCTCAACTATATATGTCATCTTTACAGGAAGGAAGTGTGCTGACTTGGTCAACCTGTCAACTATCACCCAAATGGAATCATGACCTTTGGTTGTCCTCGAAAGACCAACCACAAAGTCCATAATGATATGATCCCATTTGCACTATGGTATAGAAAATGGTTGCAACGTTCCTACAGGCTTTTGATGCTCAACCTTGACCTGTTGGCACACATGACACTTTGCCATGAACTTAGCCACATAATGCTTTGAGCCAAGCCACCGATATAGATCCTTCAAGCTATGGTACATCTTGGTACTGCCTGGATGTGTCACATGCATCGAAGAGTGAGCCTCCTCGAGAACCAACTTACTCAAACCATCAACATATGGAACCACTATCCTTTAATGGAAACAAACTATCCCATCTTCAGACTCATGAAAACCATCACACTACTCGTTGCCAAACTCTGCTCAGATCTATTGTATCACAGTATCATCTTTGATATGTTGTCTCAATGTGGGCTTCACTTGCAATTGTGCCTACAAGCCCACCAACAAGGATACTTCTAACTTCACATTTACCTAACACAAAAAAACCAACATGTCTCGCTTGTGGCATAACAAAGAACACAAATGTCCCTTGTCAGCAGACGATGAAGAAGAAGACTTCTTGCTTAAAGCATCTACCACCATGTTTGCCTTCCCTGGATGGTAGTCTATCATGCAATCACAGTCTTTGATAAACTCCATCCAACATCGATGTCGCATGTTCAGCTCCTACTTTGAGAAGATATACTGAAGGTTCTTGTGGTCAGTGAAGATCTAACACTTCTCGCCATAAAGGTAGTGTCTCCAAATAGTCAAAGCATGGACCACAACTACAAGCTCCAGATCATGTGTCGAGTAGGTCTCCTCATATTTCTTAAGCTATCATGAAGTGAAGGAAATCACATTCTTATCTTACATCAACACACATCCCAAGCCATTCTTTAACGCATCACAGTAGATGATATAGCCTTTCCCTTACTATGGTAGTACTAATATTGGTTTACTGGTAAAATTCTCTTTCAAAAGTTGGAAAGAACGTTGACATTTGTCATCCCAGGCAAAAGGTACACCTTTCCTCATCAGCTTGGTTAGGAGTAATGCCACAACACTAAAGTTCTTGATAAACCCCTTTGTAGTAGCCTGCTAAGCCTAGGAAACTGGGAACCTCTATCGGCGTCTTAGGCTGCTCTCATTCTAACACTGACTGAACCTTCTTAGTATCCACGCAAACACCTTCAAAAAATATCACATGCCCAAGAAAAGACTCCTCTTTCAACCAGAAATCACACTTGCTGAACTTAGTATAAATTTGTGTGACCTCAACAACATTAATGCCTTCTGTAGATGTTGCTCATGTTATTGACTATCCATGGAGTATATTAGGATGTCATCAATGAACACCACTACAAACTGATCAAGATACAGTCTGAACACCCTATTCATCAGATCCATGAATGTTTTTGGTGCATTGGTTAGCCCAAATGGCATAACCACAAAATCATAGTGACCATACCGAGTCCTGAAAGTAGACTTGAGTATGTCATCTACCTTGATCCTCAATTGATGGTAATCCAACCTCATCAATATTTATAAACACAATGACACCTCACAACTGATCAAACAAATTGTCTATCCTCGACAAAAGGTACTTGTTCTTGATCGTCACTTTATTCATTTGTCAATAATGTATGCAGAACCTCATGGAACCATCTTTATTATTCACAAACAACACGGGAGCACCCCAAGGGGAAGTGCTCAGTCTAATAAAATCTTTCTCTAATAGCTCCTACAACTGCTACTTCAACTTCTGCATCTCTTTTGGTGCCTCATGTACGACGACTGTGTTATAAGCTACGTACCAGGAATAAGATCGATATAAAAATCAATCTCTCTAGGAGGGGAAACACTGGGAAACTCATAGAGAAACACATATTCAAACTCCTGAACAATGAGCACCTCCTGAATACTAGGACTCCTCACCTTGGTATCCACTACATGTTCCAAAAAAGCTTCACACCCCTATCTCATTAGCCTCTCTACTATCAGAGCCGACACCAAGCATGTTAGGAGAATCTTCCTATCTCCCAGGAAGGTCCATGAAACATGGCTGTCAAAGAATGTCGCTACATTGGAACTATAGTCCAAGACCACATGGTACTTTTCCAAAGTATCCATTCTAAGGATCACATCAAATCCATGCATGTCAAATGGTATAAGATCCACTTGAATGTTGTGTCTTGAGAAAGAAAGAACGTGGGATGGACACACTTCCCACAACTCGATAAAACTAACAAGAGAGGTTTCTAGAAGGAGACTATCAATTTTATGACTAACAGGAAAACAACAATTAACAATCACCTACATGGTGACAAAAGAGTGTGTCACACCTGGGTCAACTAAAATAGGTACAAAGGAAGATGCAGACAAATCAGAATCAAATAATTCCATCTTACCTGTCATGACCCGTGGATTGACCACTCCCTCTGACTGAATCATGGCATAGAATTGAGTCGTCTCCTATTGACACCCTCGTCCTCTTCTGGCCTGCCCAGAAGATCCTACTTGTGACACCTGAGTGCGTCCTCTACCACCACCACTATTGAACTGTCATTGCAGCAACCCTTGCTGATTCTACCTTGACAGTTGCGTCACCTCCTCATCCTTCACTGGGCAAAACCACTTTGTATGCATGTTTGTACCCAGTTGAAGTATGTCTTACTCTCATAGCATGGACTAGACAACCCTATCACTAAAACCCATGTTGTGTTGTGAGCCCCTATCGACGGAAAAGTACGACCTCTGCCCTTATTCGATGACCACTAGGATGGCACTCTAGATCTCTAGTAAAATTGAGATGAAGAAAGCTTAGGCTTCTTGAATCCTCCATAAGACTACCCCTAAAACTAAGCTGACCTCTTCATAGAATTAGCTTCTCGCTTCTCCACAACCAACCGCTCATTCATCTCACAAACTCAACAAAGATATCAAACTCCTCCCAATTCTCCAAAGTAGATACCATTCTCATCAACTCCTTACTTAAACCCTTCTCAAACCGTATGATCCTCTCTTTGTCTGTTGCTGTCATGTGAGGGAAAAACCTCAACATCTCCATGAACTTGGGCCTCATACTCATTGATCGCCATCAATCCCTATCGAATCTTCTCAAACTGTGATATCTTCTCATCAAGGTACGTCTCTGGGAAGTATCGACTCACGAACTCTCATCAAAAGTCTTCCCAATTCATCACTATACCAGGTCTCTTCTCCTCCTCAATGGCCCACCAATGGCCATTGCTACCCTTTAGTAGGTACAATGCATGCTTCACCTTATCATATTTTGGGATATTAAGGATATTAAAGGCCTTCTCTAGCTTTGTCAGCCACATGTCCCCATCTGGCAAGTCTATCGTACATGCGTATTTGATTGCCCCCACATGCATCAACCTCTCTAAAGTCTTCCCAGAACCCTAGAATTCCACATTCGGGGTAGATGCCCTTGCTTGAGGTATGTGCACTATATCCACCATATGCGAAATCATGGCCATAAATTGTCCAAACATGGACTGGAAAGTAGGATTGGCTACAATTGTTGGATCAAAATGCGATACTTCAGGCACTCATCTACTCTGGCCTACCTCCTGGCACCACCTCATGATGCAACAACACTACTCTCAGCATGTTATTTGTGTTCTCCATACATAACTTCTTCTTCTGCATAAGCAAAAGTGGTAATCATATTTACGTGATGATACAAGAATAGACACAAACCCTATTCATGTGTCCCTATAGACTCACTAAACCTAGTGTACTGATACCAACCTTTTCATGTTACAACCCGATGCCACACGATGAGATAACTCAAAACCAAAGTGCGTGATTAACAACTAAACAAGCACATCACCACAAAGAAGGTAAATTTAATCTGATCTTATATAGCCATTATGTGCGGAAACATATTACATCAAGGTCCAAACACTGTACCATGTCACATATCATGACAGGTATGTACATTTGTATTATGGCTAACTGCCACACACCTATAACAAAAGATAATCTGTTCACATGTACAAGCCATATACACAACCAAGACATACTCCCAAAACATGTATCGAGGTACATATCATCTACAAAACACAACCCTCTGAACGTGAGAGTACATGACCGACACATAGGACTCTACTACAACACTAGCAACTTTTCCAACCTTCTGTGTTCACTGATCTCTGAGCCGCTCTTCCTCAATAGCATGATCTCTACCATGTCGCGCATGACCACCTAAAAATATGTGAAAAACATGAGGGAGATATAACTCTCCGCCAACAACTATTGTAAACACATATTATGCTTAAGCAGGAAATAACATTATTAAGTAGGATGAGAAGATTCAACTAAATGAATAATTCAAATTGATTACACATACTTAGCAGGTAAGTAGCTACAATAGATACATAAAACATGTTATGCATTTAGATTGAATATGAAGAAAACTTATAACAATTGATTTCTCTTACCACATTACAATACAACTGAGCAATACAATAAACAAGGCAAGGGTAAACATCCAATGTGAAGCTTGTTTAACCATAAACAAATATACTACACGGTTGTATTATGTCCTTTATTAAGCCCCGAGAATTTTGAGCCGTACCATCCAAATTCCAACTTACCATCGCTTGGTCTCAATCATCTCCATACAAAATCAAGGAAGATATGGACTCCAAGATCTTCTCTAACACTACTCGGTCAATAGGAGACTGCAACATAGTGACATATCAATCAAACTGCCAACACCAACTTATAGTCAAGCTAAAAACATGTAGCCCACCTTGGTAATGTGACAATGCTAGAAAATATGGTATACAAACCCAATCACTAAGGTACAATCATAGTTATCCTCAAATCACATCCCACACATATACAATCATCGAGACAAAACCACAACCATTCTCAAACAATTAAGGTCAAGATGACAAGGACACACAATAACTTGCACCTTGCATACTCAACAATATGCGCTCTGAGTATCCTTTAGGAAGACTTGTTTCATCATCCAACAAGTTCTGACACTGGAATGGATCTATGGCACATGGCACTACATGATTAGGGTTTCACTTGATTAGTTAATCCAATTGGGTGTCTTTTATATTGCATCTATCAAGAGCTATCTCAAAATAAATTTTACAAAAGATAATGTAAGTTGCAACTCCAAAAGATATAAAATCTATAAATCGTGAAACTAATCACATCACCACATGATATTGTCTTACTGCCATACACAAGACCATCACCATTATCACCTCACCATGGGATACCAATCCCTTGTCACACTACTAGAGGATATCATCTTAATAGAGTACAAAGCTATGCCAAGGTCATAAGACCATTCACATTATTCCCTACAAGAACATCACTATCTCTCCATGCCTCATCAAGGCACATAATCAACTCACATGCGTCACACAAGTGATACTCCAATCAAACATTAATGTAGGATGTTCATGCGGCAACAATTAGGGTTACAACATTAAGAGGAAAAAAGTACTTCATCATTATGCTAATTATTCAAGCACTAAGCAATATCATTATGCATTTACAAATTAGGGTTATGATTTTCACCATAGATAACCTATTGGGGTTTCAAAACAACAAGTAACATTAAACCCTAATCATCACCTCCTTCCACATTAATGGAAACATATAGGTCAACCTCAAAATGATGCATGAACCACTTACCATGACCGATTAAAGACTCACTCCATGTTCGCTAAAAAATAGAGTACATGGTTGCTGGAATGTAGGTTGAGCTCCATCAATGACCGCTGAAAAGTGACCATTTTCAGCGAACATATGGCTAGGTTAGCTAGTTCAGTGACCGACAAGCACATCATCGACTGAAGGGAAGCAAGTTCATATCTAGACAACTGAAGAAGGAAGCATCTTCATAGACTGAAGGGATTGAGATCCTTGGTGACCAAAGGAAAATATGGTCATCTCTTCAACCACTCAAAGAAATCCTACTTTAGTGACCCAAGAGGCATCCAAACTCATCGACCATCATGGAAAACTTGGAGACCACATGAGGAGAGAGAAAAATAATCAACCGTAAGATCATCAAGATGATTACCACCATAAAAATGAAAACAACAAGGATCAAAGCTCAAGGAGAGGTTCATCATCAAAACCCTAAACCCGAGCATCATCAAGACTTAGGAAAAACCATGTACTAGAGGGAAACCATCATTAACACATGCATGTAAGAATAAACACCTCCATCATTATGAAAAACACAAAACCTTGATTATGAGGAAGGAAACCAAGGTTAAGCACATGCTTGAAAGGATCACCACTTCCACCATCAAACAAGAATTCAACCACATAGATTAAGGTTTAGCAAGGTAGATTATCTACTCAAGATCATCAAGAAAATGAAACCCTAGAACATGTATATTATCAGTAAGGTACTTAGAACCATGTTTAAAGGTTATATTAGTTGCATGCAAAGTTAAGTGTAACAATAACCGATGATAGGGTTATATAACTCACCTTGGTTGTGAAGAAACAACTTTCAAGAAAAGAAGCTCCAAAGAAGAGAAAGAAACCTAGCTTGATCACCTTCACGTTCAAGCTAGTCATCATCTCAAAAGAGAAGCAAACCATAGGTTAAATAAATATCAAGATAGAGAACAAATCCTAGGCTGAAAAGAACAAGGAAGAGAGAGATGGGAGATCTCCAACTCAACTCAACACTACCATGGAGAACCATGGATCCGATCAAGAATAGTGGAGTTCCTCAACAAGAACCACCATGGAGAACCATGGGTTTGGTCAAGAGGAAGAAGAGAGGGGTAGGGTTGTAAGGAAAGAAGATCAAGAGGGTTGATTACTTACCAAGATCAAGGAACATCAAATGATCACCAAAGGAGAGTTGCTCCAACCCTAGATCACACATGCAAGGGTTCGATCACCTTGCTCTAAGGTTGAGCTTTTCTCTGCCACCAAGATCACAAGGGATGAGTTCCAAGGATGAGAGAGAAAGAGGGCATAAAGAGAACACTTGCATGCAAAGAGAGGGGTATATATACCCAAGGACAGGAGAGGGGTAAGGGAGGTTAGGTGTCAAGCCACAAATGCCACTTGTCTTCTGAAAACTCGACCATGCAAGCACTAAGATCATGCATCAAGGGTGTTAAGGTAGGTTAGCGACCATATTGGTCCTCAAAACACAATGGTCGAAGGAGAAACATAGCAACCTAAGAAAGGTAGCGACTTCTATCACCATAATGACAAAAAAATGTAGTGACCAAGAGACCAAACCCTAAATTTCTTAGCGACCAAGGAGAGGGTTTAAAGCTCTTCGACCATAGAGAACACAAGGTACATCCAAACCCTCTTCGACCACTACAAACAAGACCAAAGGAAAGCACATAGGTCTCCACACATCAAGGGGGCAACATCAAACTAGGCATCCATGCAAAACCCTAATCATCACTCATGGGATCATCATATCCAACCAAGGTAAAACATGGCGTCCCAAATCTAAATTATCATCAACATGGTATGAAAAAATGTGAGGTACATCAAGCATGTGACAAACTACAAGAGAAACCCTAGATATAGATACATTGCAATTTGGTCCAAAACAGGCACACTTATAGCTGACTAGTTCAAACAACATTCAAACTGAACCAAACTGAAAACATAAGCATGTCACATGTTGTTAAGGAACATAACATGATTAGATTAATGTTTTTAAGTATCTAATAATGCTAAGCAACAAGATCAAGCAAAATCTAGGTCAGGGGTCTTACACCTAGAGCTAATAGATCAGATAGATGCTCCATGCCTTGTGCCATAGGCCATATGCCCAAAAGATACCGATAAGTCTTTGACCAAAGGCCACCAGAAACTAGGAGTCAAGGACTGATTTCTTAAGCTTATCAACAGTGAGCAACATGATTGCATCCTCCCCATAAAGGTAAACACAAGCCATGTTATGAGGGTTAGTAGGCATATAGGTGGATCCATGTTGTCAAGGAACATGGAATGCTCTAGCTAGATGCCCAAGACAAAGACACTTGTACCAAAGCTTTAGAGATTGGCATTGGCCTTGCCTATGACCTCTTCATGAACAATGATAGTGGGTATTCTTGTTGTCTTTCTCCTGGAGTTTGGCAAAGCTAGCATCAAAAATACGAACCAAGGTTCCACTATCGATAGATTTATGGTAGTAGCCTTAATGCAACTCCTTTGAAAATACTATTTTTTGAAGATTATAACGAGCCAAAACTTAGAATCCTGCCCTGTCCCTTGATTAGAAAGCTAGTTAGGTTTGTTCTTTAGATGCGACCAAACAAGGATTAAAATTTAGAACACCTTTACATAATAATTTAATTATGTGGCAACATCATGAAGTATATTACATATATTTTCTTTACTAACATGATGAATAAATAAAAGTGAGTAATTTTCTTTGGAGCAGCAACTAGTAACTTCATACTAATATTGTCAAATAATTGAATTTAGTGTAATAAATAAACTAAAGCTGTTAACTGTGTAAAAGGTGAATTTTTGTTCATAATAAACATATATATAACTCTTTTTGTAACAATGTGACATCAATATGACTTATATAATGTTTTGATAAATAAAAGGTTAATGTGTCAAAATTCAAAATAATGCCATAACTCATAAAAGGAATTCTCAAAACTAAAATATAATGATAAAAATGTATTTCTTGGGTATCAAATAACTTGGTTGCCAAGTTTCACATTATTTACATAATAATAACTATCTTAATTCTATTTGGAAAAGAAAACAGGATAAGAGCCAAAAGTATTAAATAAATTACTAAAATTCTAAAAAGAAAATAAACCTGAAATTTGAAATTCACATACCAAGTTTAGCCTATGTGTAGATTTTCATCTAATTTGGACAATCTTAAATACTCTAGTATAATTTAGGAGAGAGAATGTACTTTTAAACCAAAAATATTAAATAACATGTTAAATAACTCCAAAAAGGAAAATTAATTACAAAACCATGTTCCACATGTTTAGGTGTAACAAACTCGATTTTCAACATAATGTAATTTCATATATATGACTTTGAGATTTTGGTGTATCCAAATGGTCTTGAAAATTTTCATGTAGCTTATAATCATTTATTAGATATATGGATAAGATTTTAGAATCTTTGGAGATCATTTGAATAATTATAAAATTCATATGTGGAAAAAATAATAGTTTTTGGAGATATTTTAGTTAGATGGCTAAACGAATTTGTTTTTCAATGAAAATTAGTGGAAGAGTTGGTATGCTGGTATTGAAGTGTAGTATAAAATTTCATACCAATCAAAGCTTGTTTGATGGTTCAAAAAAATTATACAAGAACTCCAGTCGAACTAAATTTAATCGTTCAAATCATTTACATTATTTCGGTGAAACAATACAACTTTCATATCATGGGATTCCTTTGTCCAAATAAGGTGGAGTTTTAAATGGATACTTATGATTACAATTGTGATTTTTGATAAATTTTGGAGAAGTTATGGGGTCACTATTTTGGAGATATGGTCTATAGATAATGTTTGAAATCATGATTAATGGATGATGTGATTTGAAATATGTTTTAAAGTGTTCATAAGAAAATAAAGTCTTAGTAAAGCATTGAGTTATTTTATTTAAGAATAAGTGCAAATTTGGTATACAAGAATTTATTTTGGAAATATGTATTGATGGTTTGGTGAATTTTAATGACCATTATGACTTTTTACATATATTTTGTTAGGAGAATTATGTAGACCTCCAAACCTTTCCAATTTTCTCTCTTTATAAATAGAGAGAGAGAGGCATAAAAGTTTTACATAATAAAGAAGATCTGGTTAACATGTCATAATGTTGGAAGTTATGGGTTTTTAAGGTTACAACATTTCAAAAAATAAAGTATTAAGGTGTACAATGTTGTTTTAAAGGTGTCGATTCAATTTAGTAGTAGGTTGGTGGCAGACATAATGTACAAAGATGATATGGAATATTTATTAATTACACCAAAGAATTGTGTTAGGAGATATAAGACTTTTATTGTGATGGAAAAGTTCTATTTTTTAAAAGATAAATTTTCATGTAAAGAATTAATTACATTGTGAAACATATTCCTTGACCAAAAAGTTGTTTGAATGGTCAAATCAAGGAATTATGAGTTTCTTTTAACACAATGGGAAATTAAATTATAAAGAAAGTTGGACCATAACTTTTCTCCTCTACTTATATAAACACACCCTATTGACTATGTCCATGCATACAATGAACAATTTGGATTACTTCCTCGACCCCTCTCTTGTGATTTTGTCCCAAGATTGTGACAGCAACACACTGTTGCAACAAGATGGCCTCTTCTCCCTTCCCTATTCTTCACCTCCACCATGACCATGAAGCAACATCTCCTACCACCATGATGCCATCTTTCCCAAAGAAGCATGAAACATCATCAACAACAATCAAGAGTACAAAGATCTTACTCCATGAGACTAGTCAATGGTTAACTTTATTTGTGGACAGAGAATATCACGAGTTTTATGGCTAAGTCTAGTTCCAACCCAACTTGTTAAAGATCAGATGCGTTCATCTCAAAGGCAGTAGGTCAATGTTCCATTGCCATAGTTTTAATTCACTAAGAGTTTGTTAAGTAGATAAATAAAAAGAGGAATGAAATATTGAGATCCCAATTCAAATAATATATAATGAATATAGGTTGGTGTGACCCTTACCATGATCTTGTGACATATTGGATATTTAGACTTTCAGCTAAGGTATGTGCATCTTCTCTATTATCTAGGCACTATTATTATGACCAAACATTCTTTCCCATAGGAGGCATGAGTAGTTATTCTCTTTAACATCATTATGAAATTATTATTTTCTAGGATAATACTTTTGAGTCCTCTGACCTCACATGCTTTATTTTTGGATGTTCTCACCCTATTATGTTACATGGACTAAACTTGTACTTGCCTTTCCCTATTTATGTGCATTCTTAGACTATCTTTACTTCTTATAGTGGTACATATGTACAACCACATTTACATGGGCATGCTTTTCTGCTTAGGATGTGCTTTTCCACCTATTATTTACCAAGGTGTACTTTTCCACCTAGGGTGTGCTTTTTCACCCATTATTTTTAGGTTGAGATCCAATGATGTATCAACCCTACTTGAAATAATTTCAGTCTTTGTTTATTACATGAACACTTTATTGTTATTTTTATTAATGGAAAATTTTAAAGGCAAGATTCCCTACTTGACATTCTTTAGTTAGACATGCCTCATATTTTGGCCTAATATAATTCTCTTGACACTTATTTATCTTGATCATCACTTATTTTGATGTTCTTCTTTTGAACTTTCTAAAGTAATGCCTAGTTGTTATTTACTACACGTACTCAGATTTTCTGATGTCCCTTCTTTTTGTTTTTCCTCCTCCTGGGTGTTGTCTTTCAATCCACCTAGAGGTGGCACAACCTCATGTGTAGGACTTCGACGATTGGACTTGGTGATATGAACCTGCTAGGTGAAGCTTTTGGGGAGACAGAGTTGACGTAGTTGGATATCCCACTATGTAGATACTTATGTTATAAATTTCATGTAAACCCTTTATGGGAGATAATACATTTTTTTGTAATATTGAATAGAGTCATGAAATATAATTCCACCACGAATTTGGTTATTTTTGTATATCATCATTTGAGAAAAAAATTATGTCTATTCAAGAAATCTTGAAAGTATGTTTGGATAGATGAGTTTATTCCCAAATTTAAGTAAGGAGTGGATCCCTATTCGGTCCCACTCCTTACAAGATGGCATCAGAGCCATATTGGTCGAATTTATGACTATTTCAATTTTGTCTCCCTAATTAGAACCCTTGCCTTACATAGTCACCATCTAAGTTAGATACCCTAGAGTTCACCTATAATAATTCATGAGATGATGAAAGGTCGATTTAGGATCATAGCAAGTACATATAAGAATCATGATGAGTAAACCCTTATGTGAAGAGGCTCTAGTTGCACAACTGTATGATGTAGGTTAGTTGTGACATGTATCTTTGAATATAATAGGGTTTGAATTGATGATGGAGCTATGTTATGAGGATAGTGTATAGTAGGATAAGGAGATCTTAAATGGAAATTGTGACTTGGTTTCTCGCTTTGATTTTGGGCCCTATCTTTAATATGGTATCACAAAGTTTTGCCATCAAACTGTTTTCTTTATAATACTATATGTACATAAAAAAGTTTTCTGGATGTTATCTTCTTGAACTAAGTCACAATGAAGGAATAGGTAAAGTTTTATTAGAGAAACTCTATGATTAGTTGATATTGATATCCTAAACCTTAGTTTTGAGGATGAAAGTAATGTAGTGCCTGAGTTTTGGAAGAACTATTCTTTGAACCTATGGTGTTGTTTGACTCATTGGGTAAATCCTTTTAAAGGGGAGGAGATAGGTGTTTGTTTATGTTGGGATGATTAGATTTCTAGGATGAAATCGTTTAAAGGGGTGTAGTGTTGTAACGAACCAGAACTTAGAATCCTACCCTGTCCCTTATTAGAAATCTAGTTAGGTTTATTCTTTAGATGTGACCAAATAAGGATTAAAATTTAGAACACCTTTACATAATAATTTAATTATGTGGCAACATCATGAAATATATTACATATATTTTCTTTACTGACATGATGAATAAATAAAAATGAATAATTTGCTTTAGAGTAGCATATGGTAACTTCATATTAATATTGTCAAATAATTTAATTAAGTGTAATAAATAAACTAATGATGTTAACTGTGTAAAAGGTGAATTTTCGTTCATAATTAATACATATATAACTCTTTTGTAACAAGGTGACATCAATAGGATTTAATGATAATGTGTCAAAATTCATAATGGTGCCATAATTCATAAAAGGAAATCTCAAAAGTAAAATATAATGATAAAATGTATTTCTTGGGTGTCAATTCTCTTGGTTGCCAAGTTCCACATTATTTGCATAATTATACTTATCTTAATTCTATTTGGAAAAAAGAAAATAGGATAAGAGCCAAAAGTGTTAAATAAATTACTAAAGGTCTCAAAAAGAGAAAATAAACCTCAAATTCGAAATCCACATACCGAGTTTAGCCTATGTGTAAATTTTCATCTAATTTGGACAATCTTAAATACTCTAGTGTAATTTAGGAGAGAGAATGTAATTTTAAATCCAAAATATTAGATAACATGTCAAATAACTCACAAAAGTAAAATAATTCTAGAATCGTGTTCCTCATATTTAGGTGTGACAAACTTGATTTTCAATGTTATATAATTTCATATATACGAGTTTGAGAATTTGGTGTATCCAAATGATCCCAGAATTTTCCATGGCGCTTATAATTAGTTATTAGATATATGACTAAGATTTTATAATTTTTAGAGATAGTTAATAATTACAAAATTCACGTATGCCAAAAATAATAATTTTTGAAGATATTTTAGTTATATGGCTAAACGAATTTGTTTTTCGATGAAAATTAGTGGAAGAGTTGCTATGTGGTATAAAATTTTAGACAAATTATAGCTTATTTGATGGTTCAAAAAAATATACAAGAACTATAATCAAACTAAATTTAATGGTTCAAATCATTTACATTATTTTAGTGAAACAGTAAAACCTTCATATCATGGGATTCCTTTGTCCAAATAAGGTGGAATTTATATGGAAACTTTATTATTATAATTGTGATTTTTGATAAATTTTGGAGAAATTATAGATTCAGTATTTTTGAGATATGGTTTATAAATAGTGTTTGAAATCATGATTAATGGACGATGTGATTTGAATTACGTTTTATAGTGTTTATAAGAAAATAAAGTCTTAGTGAATTTAGTGGACTAGAATTTATTTTGGAGATATGGTTTGATGGTTTGGTGAATTTTAATGACCATTATGAATTTTTACATAAATTTTGTTAGGGGAATTATGTAGACCTCCAAATCTTTCCATTTTCTCTCTCTTTATTAAATAGAGGGAGACATAGAAGTTTTACATAATAAGACATGGTTAACATTTCATAATGTTGTAGGTTATGGGTTTCCATGGTTACAATATTTCAAAAAAGAAAGTATTGAGGTGTATAATGTTGTTTTAAAGGTGTCAATTTAATTTAGTAGTAGGTTGGTGGCAGACATAATGTATAGAGATGGTATGGATTATCGATATATCAACTAAAACAAGGAAATATGCTAGGAGGTATAAGACATTTATTGTGATGGAGAAGTTTTGTTTTAAAAAAAATACATTTTTCATGTAAATAATTAGTTACATTGTGGAAAATATTCTTTGACCAAAAATTATTTGAATGGTCAAATCAAGTAAATATGAGTTTCTTTTAATACAATGTAAAATTAAATTATAATGAAAGTTTCACCACAACTTTTCTCCTCTACTTATATAAACACACCCTATTGACTATGTCCATGCATACAATGAAAAACTTGGATTACTTCCTCGACCCCTCTCTTGTGATTTTGTCCCAAGATTGTGACGGCAACATGTTGTTACAGTAAGATGTCCTGTTCTCTTATCCCTTTCCTATTCTTTCCCTCCACCATGACCACAAAGAAACATCTCCTACCACCACAATGCCCTCTTTTCCAAAGAAGTATGGAACATCATCAACAATGATCAAGAGTACGAAGATCTTACTCCTTAGAGACTAGTCAATGGTTAACTTTGTTTGTGGACAGAGAATATCACAAGTTTGACGGATAAGGATAGTTCCAATCCAACTTGGTAAATATTAGATGCCTTCAGCTCCAAGGTAGCTGTTGACTATCTCGACTGTATATCAGGATGTCATCTATAAAGACCACCACAAATTGACCAAGAAATGGCAAGGATACTCTGTTCATCAAGTCCATGAATGCTGCCGATGCATTGGTTAGCCCAAACGACATAATCACGAACTCATAATGAACATACCTCATCCTAAAAGCCGACTTAGGATGTCATTCTCCTTGATCCTCGACTGGTGATATCCTGATCTCAGGTCTATCTTTGAGAACACTATCGTGCCACACAACCGATCAAATAGGTCATCTATCCTTGACAAGGGATACTTGTTCTTTATTGTTACCTTATTCAACTATCTGTAGTCTATATACAACCTCATGGACACATTTTTCTTCTTCATGAACAACACTAGAGAACCCCACAGTGTCATACTTGGCCAGATAAGGAAAGAATCATGATCCAAGAAGCATAGTCTTTCCAAGGTTGAAGATGATCATGTTTCACCTTAGGCAAGATGCTCTGCCTTCTCTTTTCTTCTTGAGCTCCTAGGGTCATCCTCCAAGAAAGAGAGTAAAGGAGTCAAAAGGTTTACTAGGAGGTTAAAAGAGAGGTATATATAGTTGAGGTTTATGAAAGAGAGTATGTATAAGGTGTCATCACCATGTACACTTGAGTGACACATGTCCATGCATGGTAACTTCATGCATCCATACTTATCTTACCATGCAAAACTCTTGAGGATAAGCCATAGGCATGATATCGGCCATTTGGGTATCTTTCTTGACAAGATATCACAACCCAATCTTACTTTATGAGCAAACTGATTCAACTTTTGCAAGGGAAATATAAACCGATAGGCTTCGCCTACTTGAGGTGCTTATCCCATCATGAACACTTTAGGAGGTTACCAAACCAAAACGAGGCCTCCTCTATGGCTTCCAAGCTGATAGGCACTCCCATATACACTTTAAAACTCGATACAACCTCGTCTAGGGTTCAAAAGACTCAACACTTCTTTGGTTCTTTTAGCACAAAGAGTGTTATCATTCAACCAAGATTCAAACAAGGCACCCCCTTATCTTTCTCTCATCTAGATGATACTAAGAGAGAGAATGAACACTTAGAGATGATAATTTGCACATAAACCTCTCATTTGGGTATATTGCAATCATTACCAAATATATTATATAAGGCACAAACAATTTACAAATAAGTTCAAAATTGAGAAATAAACTCTTCTCAAGTCTTAATTACTTTTCAAAAATATTAAGACAACATTCTAAGCAATTTACTTAGGAAAATATTCTAGGGTTATCCCAAAACCCAGGTCAGGGGTGTTATACCAAGGTCAAGGGCTCCAAGCACATGATCCAAGGGTTGAAGAATCTCCTCCAAAGGCTCCTCTCATAGACACAACATCACCTCAAAGAAAAATAGATACCATGGTCAAGATAGCCCAAGAAAGTGGAGGAAAGAAAACCCTAGCCAAACTAAAGGGTGAAGGAGGAAGATAGGGAAAGTACTTCCTCCTATTATGGCCTATGACCCTATAGATGAGGGTTTATTCCTAAAGAATAGCCTTCATACCAAGGCATGGTCCACGGATGAGAGAAGGGAAGAAGATGAAGCAATGATTCCAAGGAAAACATTGCATAAGAAGAGGAGATACTTACCAAGGTTGAAGATGGATAAAGATCACCACAAGTAAGAGATACGACCATGAAGAGCTCCAAGGTCATCTCCTCTTGCTCCCAAGGCTCCAAGTTGACCAAAAGAGAAGGAAGAACAACAATGACCGAAAGGGTTCATTTGTGTGGAGGAAAAAGAGGCTATATACTTGAGGGATGAGAGAGAAGGTCAAGACGAGGTGTCAACCCCCCAAGGCAATTAAGGGACACTTGTCCACCAAATAAACCCACATGAAACTACTTAATCCATGCATGCACGAGATGGTGATAAAACCTATGTTGGGTATTGACCTACTTGGGGCCCCAACCCATGGTTTTGGTTGTACTCCTATCCTTTTTGGGTTGATTTCTTGAGTAAGACTAATGTTCTCTCAATTGTTTAATCTTTCACCTAATGCTAAAAATAAAGGCAGGTCGATATCTAGAATATATCCAAGTCGACACATATGCTTGCACCATCACATGGATGGTCGATATGACTTGTGTTTCTCTAAAATGATATGTGGTTGTTAGGAAGATATGTTAGATTCTCTAAAATGATATGACTCAAAGGAATTAGTTTACCATGACCAAGGGATGTCTAGTGAAGATGGAATATTAAACTATGATGTCATAGTTGAGTATGGAGGCCGACATGGTCAAATCCTAACTCTAATTCGATACACTCACAATCTGATATCCCTTTAGTCCAACCCATGTGTGATGGGTGACACCCTTAGCCTGATATACTTGGTGAAAGCATGAGCAATACTTTCTTAGAAGCCTTGGCTGATACCCTAAGTTGATGGGGTGGTCGATACCCTAGTTGATAGTGAGGCCGATACATAAGTTGATGGTGTGGGCGATACACAATATGATGGTATGGTTGACACATAAGAATACTCTATGGCTGATATACCCCAAGAACCATACAAATGATATCACTCTAAGCATATCTAAATTGATATCATTTGATATTCCTTGGCCAACACAAGTAGATGTGTCTTGACCGACATAAGAATATGTGTCTAGGCTGACACAAGTGAATGTGTCTAGGCTGATACAAAGATTGGAATGAAGGTTGATACACCTTGATGAGTGAAGGCCGATACACCTTGATGAGTGTAGGATGATACATCTTGAATACAATCAATGAATACATCATGAAAGTAATGAGATGAATACACTTTAATAAGTGCAGGTTGATAACCCTAAAGAAGGTTAAATCAATGTAATAAGTATGTTGAAGTCAATATCCTAGTAAGGATGAGAAAGAAACTTGTACTACTCACATGAGAAAGGTAACACCTCATGTTTATAATCAATTGATGATACTTGATGAAGTATGCTCGAACACTTATGGAAGAAATATAGCTCTTATGATGTGAATCAGGGTTGGTTGATAAATATGAACTTGAAAACCCTAAATCAGTTACAAGGGATAACCCTAACCCTAATCCTGAGAGGGTTGCAATTTGAATGATTCTCTTTATGGCATGGTCATGATATTTACTTGATATTACATTTGTTATGAAATCCAAGCCATGCAGGTGTTATGAAATAATGAGCATATCCATGTATGAGCTATGATGATTTATCATAATACAGATTATATATGGCCTTGTGACCCATGTGATATGCTTGTACAACAAGTATGATTTGCATATGAGTCTGATCACCTAGAGTTTTGTTATTGCCTAATTAGAGGTGATACTGTTCAATAAAGAACTGAGGGTTTGATACCCAAACATATGATCATGATAATGTTAATGTTGAAGGGATGAAATTCCCAATGAAGTGTCCAGGGGACTGAGATTCCAGGATGAGTGTAACAAGATATGTACTAATTGATACAAGATCTCTTGAAAATATGTTACACCTTTCTGTATAGCATTTATTTACAATTCATGCTTGTAACTTGATTGATGCTAAAAGATGTTGTAATGCACTTAATCTATCAAGTGAACTAAAAATTTAGTTGCATGGCCATAGAACCATTCAGTGTCATGTTTTTTCTAAATGGTGAAATGAGTTTTACTCAGAGCGCATATTTTTTAATATGTGAGGGTGCAAGCCGAGTATTTCTTTGCTCCCTTCAAACCCCAGGTTTTGGCCTTGAGCCATTTTCCTAAAAAGAGTGTGGTTGTAGGTCGTAGTTGTAATGCAACATCAGGATTGGCAGTAAAGCCATACCCTAAGATGAGTATGGTTGTAGGTCATGACTCAATAAGTAGGATTGATTGTAGGACATGCCCTGAACAGAGAACATGCTACGCATTATATCTCTATATGCCAGGCTGGCTAAAATGCATATTGACTCATATGTCACTGCCAATGTTCTTGTACTGACCGAGGGGATGAGGTCATGCATTTTGGCTCTTCCATAGACCTATATAGCACTGATGCTAACTTTTTAGTGGTTAGTTGGAGATGGAAGGTATATTCCCATCTTCGTAGGGTATAAGATTGAATGTTTAAAGATGTAATCAGTCATATAGCATATTTATTTAATGATCAAATACGAAAACATTGGTTGAAGCCTTGCTTTGTTTCTATATTGTTTAGTTTATAACAGTTATACATGTTCTTCATATTCTTTTTAAAAAGTGATTAAATGATCAATTACTCAGTTGTAGATATCTGAACTAATACGATGAGGAGACTACTTTACTCTACATATAATCAAGCAGTTATACTTGTTTAATTCAATATAGGTTTCTTCTACTCTCATTCATAAAAGTTTAACTGTGATAGTAATACTATTGGAAGAGAGTTATATCTCTCACTGGGACTTGTTGTCTCACTCTATGGGATTCACAACTTTTTAGGTGGACATGTACAAGGAAGTAGAGATTGTGTAGTAGAAAGAGGGCAGCAACATCAAGAACGGTAGTAACAACTTAGGTTGAATGCGTTGTTATGTGTCTTGTAGATATAGAGCTATATGTGTCAACCCTGTACTCTCAGGTCCTTTGGAAGATAGTGCGTAAATAGTTTTATAATCGATCTGAGATATTGGCTTGTATGCCTCGATGCATAATGTTGGTTTTGTTTATGTTTTGTAAAAGCAACTGTTATCTCATATTCTTGCAAGGTGATGGTACAATGTACGTACAAGGTGAACCATGATATATATATATATGGTTTGGTTCTTTCTAAAAAGAGTTTCCTGGTGATGGATCTCTTGGCAAAAAGGTTTTAATTTATAGTGATTTTTTAGTAATATGTTGTTAATGATTATTTCCACATAGTTTTGTGTGATTAAGTTGTCAGTTTGATAATAGTCGTCACAATTTTTGGTATCAGAGCCTTAGGTTTGCTGAGTCTATAGGGACATAGGATTAAGGTCATTGAGTCTATTCTAGTATCCTTCAGTTTATCTTATAGTGACTTCTATTTATATAGAATAAGAAATAAATCTCAAATATGTATGGAGAACACGAAGAACATGTTGATGAGAGCAACATTGCTGCACCCATAAGAGGTGCAAGGGAACAAGCAAGAGAAGAACAAGTGCATGAGAATCCTTAGGTGGATTAGAACATGTTGGAGAACCCTACTTTCCATGCTCTATTTGTGATGTTCATGACGATATTAACACATATGGAAGACATGATACCAGTGCCACCCCCTAGAGCACCAGTTCCCAATGTAGAATCTTTGAGTTCTAGTAAGACTTTTGAACAGCTATGCCATGTGGGAGCCCTAGAATATGCTGGAATAGCTGACCCAACAGATGCAAATTTGTGGATTATTGAGTTAGAAAAATCTTTTGAGATCCTTAGCATCCCAGAAACTGACAAAGTTCGGCATTATGTGTATCTGTTAAAGGGAAGTGTTGGCCATTGGTGGGCCATTGAAGAAGAGAAAAGGCCTAATGTTGAGGTTGGATGGGAGGAATTCCGATGTGAGTTCACCAATAGGTACTTTCCTCGTACGTACCTAGATGAGAAAATCTCACAGTTTGAATGGATTAGTCGAAGGCCTATGAAGATTAATGAGTATGAAGCTAAGTTCATGGAGCTTTTGTGGTTTTGTCTGCACATGGCTACAACAGACCATGAGAGGATTCAACATTTTGAAAAAGGTTTGAATGTTGAATTGACCACACCTGCAACTGCACTAGAGAAGAGGGAGAGATTTTATATGTTTATGGAATCAGTTAGGAGGATAGAAAGATTAGTAACTGAGAAACGTGAGGCCAATTTTAGAAAAGGACCTACCTAGTTCCAAGGACAGAGGTCCGGAAGCTACAAGAAACTGAGGTTTTTTGTGCCATCAGCACCACAGAGGTTCAGTGCTCAAAAGCAATGGACGTCAAGTAAGGTGGAGGCCATAATTTTCTGCCTACTGGAGCCCAAAGTATGGAATCGATGTCAGTAACAGGTCCGTCTAGGCCACAACATGAGTCTAGAATCTTCTACAAGTGTGGGTAGGTAGGACATCTGAAGATAGAGTATCCAGTAAGAGATATTGGGGTAACTCAACAACCAAGGCAGAGTCAGCAAGGCTCTCAAAGGAAACATTTTAGTAGTGGTGTAGGAGGACAAGGACATGGATAGGAGTCTTAAGTAGGTTCATTTGCACAAGATAACATAGGATGTGGTCGACAACATGTGACAGTGAGATTCTATGCTATGAGTCAGTCAGAAGTAGTAGTCAACCCACGAGTCATGACAGGTCAGATGGAGTTATTTCATTCTGGTATGTCTTCATCTTGCTTCATATCTGTTTTGATTGATCTGGGCGCTACATACTCCTTTATCACTTGTGAAGTGATTCATAACTATCTTTTGCATGTTAGTCGTAGAACAAATAACTTGTTGTTAGAAACTTTGCTAGTTGGTTCCACAATTGTATAAGAAGTATGTTCCCCCTGTGTTCTTTCTTTCTCAGAACACAACATTCAAGTGGATTTTATACCACTTGAGATGTATGGATTTGCTGTAATCCTTGGGATGGACACCTTGGAAAAGTATAAGGTAGTCTTGGATTATGGTTCCAAGAAAGCTATGTTCACATACGGTGATGATACATAGATCTTTCAGGGAGATAGGAAGATTCTTCCAACATGTCTAGTATCCACAATGGTAGTTGAGAGACTGTTCTGACATGGGTGTGAGGCATTCTTAGCACATGTGGTGGATACAAGGTAGAAAGTCCTATAATTATAGAAGTTCTAGTTGTTAGGGAGTTTAATGATGTGTTTCCTGAGGAATTTTTCGATGTTCCTCCATCTTGAGAAATTGATTTCGAGATCAATCTAGTTCCCGATACACAACTGATAGATGGACACCTTATAGGATGGCACCAGCTGAGATGGCAGAATTAAAGAAACAGTTGTAAGAGTTACTTGAGAAAGTTTATCTGGCCAAGTACATCATCGTGGGGTGCTCTGATACTTTTTGTAAAGAAAAAGGATGGATCTATGGGGTTATGTATAGACTATAGACAGTTGAATAAGGTGAAAATAAAGAACAAATATCCTCTACCAAGGACAGATGATTTGTTTGATCAGTTGTGTGGTGTAACAGTGTTCTCTAAGATGGACCTCAGGTCAGGATATCATTAGTTACGAAATAAGGAGGTTGACATACCCAAATCAGCCTTTAGGACAAGTTATGGTCATTATGAGTTTATAGTTATGTTGTTTGGACTAACTAATGCACTAGCAACATTCATGGATCAAATGAATAGAGTGTTTCTGCCATTCCTTGGTTGATTTATAGTGGTATTTATAGATGATATTCTAATATACAGTTGAGATATCTAACAACATGAACAACATCTTCGTCAAGCATTGACTTTGTTGAGACAACACAAGCTATATGATAAGTTTAGCATTTGTGAGTTTTGGTTGTCAGAAGTATCTTTTCTAGGACATATCATATATACTAAAGGTATTTGTGTTGATCCTAAAAAGGTAGAGTCTCTTCTAGAATGGGAACAGTCCAAGACACCAACAAAGATTTGTAGTTTCCTAGGTTTGGTAGGTTACCACAGAAGATTCATCAAAGACTTCATTTCAATAGCATTACCCCTAACTAGGTTAACCAGGATGGATGTTCCTTTTATATGGACTGACAAGTGTCAACGCTCTTTCCAGTTGTTGAAGGAAAAGCTGACCAGTGCACCAGTGTTAGTGTTACCTAAACAAGGGAAAGGATACATTGTCTTTTGTGATGCTTCAAAGAATGGTTTAGGATGTGTATTGATGTAGGATAAATGAGTGATTTCTTTTGCCCCTCGACAGCTTAAGAACCATAAGGAGAATTATCGTACACATGATTTGGAATTGGCTACAGTGATTCATGCCTTTAAATTTTGGAGGCATTACTTGTATGGGGAGAAACGTCAGATTTTCATGGACCATAATAATCTAAAGTACATCTTTTCAGAGCAAGAATTAAACATGAGACATCATCACTGGATGGAACTAGTCAAATATTATGATTTCACGATTGATTATCATCCATGAAAGGCTAATGTGGTGGCAGATGCGCTAAGCAGAAAGTCGTCATCTCCATTCACAGATAAAGCATAGTTGAATTCTTTGGTGTGTCATAAGCGGGATATGCTAGTTTCTTTATGACAAATGAATGTACAGCTGGAAGTATCTTTGCTAGCTGGATTGTTGGCACAGATGCAAGTAAAACCTACATTGAGACAAGATATTAAAGAAGCACAACAGGTTGATACTGTGGTATAGCAGATCAGATCAAAATATGGCAGTGAGAAGTTGGATTGCTTTCATGAGACAGAAGATGGAATAGTTTGTTACCATGGTAGAATCATGGTACCTGATGTTAATGACTAAAGGAAGATAGTTATGGAATAAGCCCACTCATATATGTATGTTATGCATCTAGGAAGTACCAAGATGTATCACAATTTAAAAGAGATGTATCGTGGCCTAGTTTGAAGAAAGACGTAGCTGAGTTCATTATGTGATGTCTAGTGTGTCAGTAAGTTAAGGCTGAGCACCAGAAGCTGGAAGGAACATTACAACCATTACCTATACCATAGTGGAAGTGGGATCATGTGACCATGGATTTTGTAGTTGGTTTGCCTAGAACAACCAAAGGTCACAATTCCAATTGGGTGATTGTTGATAGGCTGACAAAGTTGGCACATTTTCTTCCTGTTAAGACAACATACTCTATTGAAAAACTTGCACAAGATTATGTAGATGAGATAGTTTGGTTGCACGAAGTCCCAACAACAATGTGTCAGAAAGAGGTCCTCAGTTTACAAGTCACTTTTAGAAGCGATTACATACAACTTTGGTTATGCAGTTGAAGTTTAGTACTGCTTTCCACCCTCAGATAGATGGAAAATCTGAAAGGACTATATAGACTTTAGAAGACTTGCTTAGGGCATGTGTTCTTCATTTTGTAGGTAGTTGGGATATATATTTTAGTTTGATAGAGTTTTCTTACAGTAACAGTTATCAGAACAACATTGATATGGCACCATATGAAGAATTATATGGTAGATGTTGTAGATCTCCGTTATGCTGGTATGAAATAGGAGAATACCAACTTCATGGTCCTGAACTTGTGCAGTAGACAACAAAAAATATTAAAGTAATACAATGATAGTTAAAGGTTGCACAAGACAGATAGAAATCATAGGTTGATAATCACCATAGACCCTTAGAATTCCAAGACAGAGACAGAGTGTGTCTCAAGGTTTCTCCTTGGAAAGGTGCTCTCAGATTTGCGAAGAAGGGTAAGTTGGCTTCTAGATTTATGGGACTGTATCCAGTGATGGAACGTATTGGAAAGGTAGCCTATAAGTTGGAACTTCCACCTGAGTTGCATAGACTACATCCAGTGTTTCATGTATCTATGTTGAGAAAATGTCACCCTGATACAAAGCTTGTATTACAACATGTAGAGGTAGAATTAGATAAGGATATATTCTATGTGGAAGATCCAGTGTTGATTCTTGACAGAATAATAAAGAAGTTGAAAAAGAAAGATATCGTTCTTGTGAAAGTTCTTGGAAGGAGAGGGATCCACTCCCTACTAAAAATAAAAAAAGGCAACATCCACCAACAAAAACTTTTTCTCAAAAGGGGATGAAACCAAATTTATTTAACATGGTTGTATCATAACAAAAAGTAGCAGTGGAAATATAGATATATCTAACCATTACAAAGCTTCATATGATACTAAACTTTCACCATGTAGGGTGACATAAAGGAAAAACTAACTACATTTATAGGACTAGCTGAGGATCACCTAAAAACTTCAAGCCAAGTCTTCGATGAAGTCAACTACACTTGTTCAGGTCCAAGTCCTCCTAGATCTCCTTTTCCTTGTCTAACACCTGGGGTTGGAAGCATACCCCACAAAAGGAAAAGAAAAGAGGATATCAGCAAAAGGCTGGTATGAGCATGCTAAAAAGGAATTGAGCACTATATTAGGAAAACGATACATCAAGTATAGAAGGCTTCCCATGCAAAAAGATAAGAACTACCCAAACGGGCATAAAAGGACAGCATCACAAACATATGGTAAAAGGAATACTAGCCATTAAAACAATAATAAAAGTGGTGCCACAAAAGCACTCATAAAGTTTTTAGGGGACAAACCCATAACATCCTGCATGTAGGTGAGATAAACATAGCACTAGAACAACATAAGTAACAAAGGCATCCAAGCCTCATAAAGTTGAAACCTGATAGAGATTGACACATAACCAAACTCCCAATTTATATAAAATGTTGGGCCAAACCTCATAAATTTGAATTTCGAGTATGAGGCACATAAACTCCATCCCATAAGTAAATAATAAGGGCACATAACCCAAAACCAATGCAAATTATATTACTCTAGGGCTACTGAGTCACGTAACATGCTTAATAGGGAGGCAAGTAAAAAGGTTTAGTCGGATTTTACAAATTAATCACCACATAAGTGATCATCATTATCATCCACCTCAAAGTGGGCATATAACAAAAAAATTGAGTTCCATAATGAACAAGTCATAATAAAGATTCCAAAAGAATTTCAAGAAGATGTTATGATCACAAGATCAGTAGCAAGTAGTGTACTTTACATGAAGCTAAATTTTCAAAAGAAAAAGATATGGCTTTTAGATTATTGTCCACAGGACCAAGAGAAAGACAATTTAGGTTATTGCTCAATAAATAAAAATAGGAGATGCAAACATACCTCTCATAGAGTCTTAACAAAACAAGATTACTTCTAGATCCAAATCTAGGTTCCCAAAGCACCTAATATCATGTATGTGAAATTAGGGTTAGAACTACATTGATTATTCAAAACCCTAAAAAACACCTTTTTTATATGTGAATTAGGGTACCAAAGCTACATCATGTTTTGGGTTATATTTTCCTGAGTTCAAAATATATTTTGTTATAGTTTTCTGACTTATAAAGTATTAGTTATGAATTTTACAAGTTATTAATTGTTTTGATTAATCCATTAAAATAACCTCTTATTAAAATTAGATTCAGGTGATAACAATACCATTAGAAATATTACATTTTTATGAATCCAACGAGTATTTATTTGTATTTTTCTGATTAATAAATAATTAGTTATCAATTTTTGAAAATCGGTCAATAGGAAAAATCCAAAAATCATTTGAAACAGAGAGAAAGAGAGTGGGGCACACCACACTGACTTGACCCAATCAGAGTCAGCCAAGTCAAGGGTCAAATACATGACCTTGACTCTCCCAAACCAAAAGAAAAAGAAGGTGAAATGACACCACTACCCTTATGCGAAAAACAAAGAAAACAGAGAGCAGAAGAGCAAAATGGGAATTTGATCAGGATGATTGTTCTTCCTCCTCCTTCCCCTGCCATGGCCTGCCACAACAACCTGGAGAAGAAATTGCTCCTTCTTTGAGCATCATCAGCCATAGATATTGACCCCATAAGCCCCATGGTGACCCGTCGAAGCCAATGAGGCCCAGTTCAAGTTCTGAGGTGCATGGTGGCGTCGGGTCGACGAGCCTCTCCACTAGATAGCAGCACCGAAAATCCAACTCGTCCATAGGCCACGTTGTTGGGTAAGATAACCACAAAGATACACGAGGGTCAACAAATTATGCTGAACCAAAATCCATAGCTACGGTTCAAAAATGCAATACTAGAGCTCAAAAAACCCCAAACAGAACCATACAACATTAGTACCTTGCTGACACACCAAACTAGATCATTGCAAGGCTAATTGAAGAGGGAAAAAGGTGGAAGAGAGTACTGAGATGGTGTGGAAGAATCAAATTGATCCCCAACTTCATTTATTGCTTGTAGGTATCATCAGATTCTAGGAACCTACTACCGATGTGTGAGGTTGTGGTAGAAGATACGAGTAGAATTGAGAGCAGAGGAAACATGAGGGTGGGTAGATGGTTCTACAAACACCCACTTATATAGGTTTTCTCAAGGTTTGGGGCTCTGCAACACGGCGGCAAGTGAGGAACTTCTATTTGATTTGGGTGTTTCCCCAAATGGATGAGTTTGGGTTCGAGTTACGACTTAAACCATGCGAAATACTCTCCCAAAACTTCCAATCCAAAAATCTTGAAGAATCGTTGTGTGAGGAGGAAGTAATCACGAAAATAAATTGACTTTTACTGTGGGGGCACCTTCTACTTTGTGCACAAGGTAGAAGACAATAGACAACCATTTGATCTGTCATCCAACGGCTAGGATCTGTGTGCCAGATTAAAATAAGAAAACCTTATCCAATTCAAACTCAAATAAAGTGATGCATATATAGTATTAAATGAATTTCTCTCTCTTCATTTGAGGACTAAAAAAAATTCAAATTGAACAAAAATTGGCACCCTGACTGATTTTGAGGTGTAGAATCTGAATATGGAATTAATTTTGCCTTTTGAGAACTTTAATGGGTTAAATAATTCAAAACTTATTTTCTCTTTCCTCCTTCATTAATGGTGATAATATTGTACAAATTTTATAAAAATTCACCCACAAGTCATATTTACTGTGTTAAATACGAATTTTCCATCAATTTTACATGTTGGAGTTATTTGTTCACTTATTTAATATTTTGAATGTTCTACACACTTTCTCTCTCCTAATTTCACCTTTTAATCAAACTTTCTCCAAATTGAGTGAAAATTCACCCAAAGGCATATTTTAATATGTAGATTACGAATATAAGATTATTTTCCACTTTTGGAGTCACTAAATATTTTATTTAATGTTTTTAAATAAAACATCCTTTTTCTTTTCTAAATAAAATAAGTATGATTATTATTATCTTAAATTGGTGAAACTTGGCCTCCAAGCCAAAGTATATCCCAAGAAAATGAATATGAGGTTATTCTTATCCAATAAGTTTTCCTTTTAACACATTATCTATTATTTCTATTATTTCTCTCATTAATAATCCAATATCTCATTAATCATGCTTTAAGCATTATTTTTTATTCTGTTTTCTCTTCCTTACACCATAAGGCAAGGGAATGAACGAGAACAAATCTACTCCATCATTATCACACATAAGTTTATTTATTTTGTATTTTTTGGAATTATAACTCACTATTCTCAATTATGGATACCTTGTCTTTTATGCACATATCTTATGCACATTTCATTAATTTTATGATTAAGTTGAAGTTACTGGGTAATATTAATTTATATTTTACATTCTAATGTGATTTATTCATGGATTAATATATTTAAGGTCACTAAAGATCATACTCTTATCCTTGTTTGGATAAACCCAAAGACTAAGGTTTCTAACCTCTTAACCCTGAATTATGATTAAGTTCTAGGTTTCAGTATGTTACAGCATACCACCCCTTAAAGAGATTTTGCCCTCAAAATCTAAACAACTATCTACCACCCCTTAAAAAGTTTCATCCTAATAATCCAAGAAAAACTATAGGTACCTATAGGACTAAGGGTTACCTTCAACTTGATCATCATCATGGACTTCTTGACCATCCAAAGAAAAAACTCTTTTAGCTCGCCTTTCCACAGGTCTTTTCCCATTATTGTTACCATTGTTTTGATGAGGCACTTGAGTTTGTTGTTGTTGAGCCGGTACATGTCCATTATGAAGCTGAAGGAACCTAGGTAGAATATGTCCAGGTTCATTATAATTATGGCACACCACTCGGAAGTTAGGCTGATACTTTGCTTGGTTCTTATCTTAAGAGCACTTCCATGGAGGATGGTAACCATTGCACTTAGCACACTTTTCTCTTCTCTGCTCATCTCCTGAATGTTTCCTCTTCGTATCAAACTCCCTAGGTTGAAACCTTGGGTATGACTCCACAGCCAAAGCTTTATCAACCATCTACTGAAAGGTCAAGGGTAGTTGTGGGATAAGAGCATGACCCACATTGTAGTTGAATCCTTGAAGGAATAGGTCATCCCTATGTTCCTCACCCAAACCTACTGCATAACGTTCCAATAGTAGAAACTTTTATACAAAAGTAGAAACAGATAAAGAACCTTGCTTCAAGCTGTAGAACTCTACTTCTTTCTTCTTTAGGGTAGCAGTGCAGATATACTTCCCATGGAAAAGCACCAAGATCTGCTCCCAGATCATGGTAGAGATTTCACGTGTCCTTCCTATCCCATTCCACCAAACTCGAGCGGGTCCATCAAAAACATATGAAGCAACTCTGACCTTTTGATGGGGAGGACAAGTTATACCATCAAAGATCCTCTCTAAGGCTAACACCCAATCATCAACTTTTTCGACCATCTCTATTTCACCTTCACCCTTGAAGGAAGGTGGTTGCATCTTCATGAACTCCATGATCGAGACATTCATAGGCTTTTTAGGCACATACGGGTCTTTCATCTTCCCCACCATGGAAGAAGCAAAAAGTTGTCGAAACATGGCCAACTCTTACTCTGGAGTCATAACTACTCCCGAACTAGCAGAAGTTGAGGTCACCTGACCAAACCTAGGGTTTTGCGGTGTCTCGTAACCGTACTGGTTGTCAACCATCAAGTTATCTCCCGCCATTAGGGTTGTTGCCTGCATAAGGCAAGGATACTAGGTATAAGCAACCTATAGAAAAAGTAAACATCCTAAGGGAGACAAGTTTGAAATAGTTTGATAACCGACAGCTAAATGCTCTAATACCATGTTGTAAGGAGTGAGATCCCATTGGGATCCACCCCTACTAAAACTAAAAAGGCAACATCCACCAACAAAAACTTTTTCTCAAAATGGGATGAAACCAAATTTATTTAACATGATTGTATCATAACACAAATAGCAGTGGAAATATAGATGTATCTAACCATTACAAAGCTTCATATCATACTAAACTTTCACCACGTAGGGTGACATAAAGGAAAAACTAACTACATTAATAGGACTAGTTGAGGATCACCTAACAACTTCAAGCCAAGTCTCCCACAAAGTCATCTACACTTGTTGAGTTCCAAGTCCTCCTAGATCTCCTTCTCCTTGTCCAACACCTGCGGTTGGAAGCATACCCCACAAAAGGAAAAGAAAAGAGGATATCAGCACAAAGCTGGTATGAGCATGATAAAAAGGAATTAAGCACTATATATTTGGAAAAAGGTACATCAAGTATATAAGGCTTCCCATGCAAAAAGATAAGAACTACCCAAACGGGCATAAAAGGAAAAAATCACAAACATATGGTAAAAGAAATACTTGCCATTAAAACAATAATAATAATGGTGCCACAAAAGCACTCAAAAAGTTTTTAGGGCATAAACCCATAACATCTTGCATGTAGGTGAGATAAACATAGCACTAGAACAACATAAATGACAAAGGTGGCCAAGCCTCATAAACTTGAACCTGAGAGAGATTGGCACATAACCAAACTCCCAGTTTATATAAAATGTTGGGCCAAACCTCATAAATTTGAAACCCGGGTATGGGGAACATAACCTCCATCTCAAAAGTAAATAATAAGGGCACATAACCCAAAATCAATGCAAATTATATTACTCTAGGGCTACTGAGTCATGCAACATGCTAATAGGGAGGCAAGTAAAAAGGTATAGTCAGATTTTACAAATAAATCACCACATAAGTGATCATCATTATCATCCACCTCAAAGTGAGCATATAACAACAAATTGAATTCCATAATGAACAAGTCATAATAAAGATTTCAAAAGAATGCCAAGAAGATATTATGATCACAAGATCAGTAATAAGTAGGGTACTTCACATGAAGCAAAATTTCCAAAGGAAAAGATATGGTTTTTATGTTATTGTCCATAAGACCAAGAGAAAGACAATTTAGGTTATTGCTCAATAAAGAAAAACAGGAGATACAAACATACCTCTCACTTATTCTTAACAAAACAAGATGACTTCTAGATCCAAATCTAAGTTCTCAAAGCACCTAATATCATGTATGTGAAATTAGGGTTAGAACTACATTGATTATTCAAACCCCTAAAAATTGCCTTTTATTATATGTGAATTAGGTTACCAAAACCATGCCAGGTTTTAGGTTATATTTTATTGAGTACAAAATATATTTTATTATATTTTCTGACTTATAAATTATTAGTTATGAATTTTATAAGTTATTAATTGGTTTGATTAATGCATTAAAATCACCTCTTATTAACATTAGATTTAGGCGATAAAACTAATACCATTAAAAATCTTATATTTTTATGATTCCAATGAGTATTTATTTGTATTTTTTATTAATAAATAATTAGTTATGAATTTTTGAAAATCGGCCAATAGGAAAAATCCAAAAATCGTTTGAAATAGAGAGAGAGATTGGGGCACACCATGCTGACTTGGCCCAATCAGAGTCAACTAAGTCAAGGGTCAAATACATGACCTTGACTTGCCCAAACCAAAAGAAAAAGAAGGCAAAATGACAAAACTACCCTTATGCAGAAAATAAAGAAAATAGAGAGCGGAAGGGGAAAATGGGAATTTGATTAGGAGGATTGTTCTTCCTCCTCCTCCCCCTACCATGGCTAGCCATAGAAACCTGGAGAAGAACCTACTTACTATCCAAGCATCATCGGCCATTGCTATAGACCCCATAAGCCCTGTGGTGACCTGTCGAAGCCAATGAGGCCCAGTTCAAGTTTTGAGGTGCACGGTGGCGTCCGGTCGACGAGCCTCTTTGCTAGCCAATGACACCAGAAATCCAACTCGACTACATGCCATGTTATTGGACAAGACAACCACAAATATACAATCAACGAGGGTCAATGCATTCAATTGAACCAAAATACACAGTTGTGGTTCAAAAACACGACTGCAGAGCTCGAAAAACCCCAAACAGAACCATATAGCATTGATACCTTGCTGACACACCAAACCAGATCATCGTGCGGCTAACTGAAGCAGGAAAAAGGTGGAAGAGAATACTGAGATGGTGTGGAAGCATCAAATTGATCCCTAGCTTCATCTATTGCTCATAGAGATTGCCAGAGTCTAGAATCCTACCGCCGGTGTGTGAGGTTGTGGTTGAAGATACGAGCAGAATTGAGAGTAGAGGACACTTGAGGGTGGGTAGATGGTTCTACAAACACCCACTTATATAGGTTTGCTTTAGGTTTGGGGCTCTACAACATGGCGGCAAGTGAGGAACTTCCACCTGATCTGGGAATTTCCCCAAATGGACAAGTTAGGGTTTGAGTTATGGCTCAAACCGTGTGAAATAGTCTCCCAAAATTTCCAGTCTAGAAATCTCGAATCGTTGCGTCAGGAGTAAGTAATCGCGAAAACAAATTGACTTTTACTACAAAGCCACCTTCCAGTTTTTGTGCAAGGTAGAAGACAACAGACAACCGTCTGATCTACCATCCAACGGTTGGGATCTGTGTGCCAGATTAAAATAAAAAAAACCTTATCCAATTTGAAATCAAATAAAGTGATGCATATATAGTATTAAATGAATTTCTCTCTCTTCATTTGAGGGCTCAAAAAAATTCCAAGTTTAACAAAAATTGACACCCTGACTGATTTTGAGGTGTAGAATCTGAATATGGAATTAATTTTTCCTTTTGAGAACTTTAATGGGTTAAATATTTCAAAACATATTTTCTCTTTCCTCCTTCATTAATGGTGATAATATTGCACAAATTTTATAAAAATTCACCCACAAGACATATTTAATGTGTTAAATACGAATTTTCCATCAATTGTACATGTTGGAGTTATTTGTTCACTTATTTAATATTTTGAATGTTCTACACACTTTCTATTTCCTAATTTCACCTATTAATCAAACTTTCTCCAAATTGAGTGAAAATTCACCCAAAGGCATATTTTAATATGTAGATTACGAATCTAAGATTATTTTCCACTTTTGGAGTCATTAAATATTTTATTTAATGTTTTTAAACAAAACATCCTTTTTCTTTTCTAAATAAAATAGGTATGATTATTATTATCTTAAATTGGTGAAACTTGGCCTCCAAGCCAAAGTATATCCCAAGAAAATGAATATGAGGTTATTCTTATCCAATAAGTTTTCCATTTAACACATTATCCATTACTTCTATTATTTCTCTCATTAATAATCCAATATCTCATTAATCATGTTTTAAGCATTATTTTTTATTCTGTTTTCTCTTCCTTACACCATAAGGCAAAGGAATGAACCAGAACAAATCTACTCCATCATTATCTCACATAAGTTTATTATTTTGTATTTTTTGGAATTATGACTCACTATTATTAATTATGGACACCTTGTCTTTTATGCACATATCTTATGCACCTTTCATTGATTTTTTGATTAAGTTGAAGTTATTGGGTAATATTAATTTATATTCTACACTCTAATGTGATTTATGCATGGATCAATATATTTAAGGTCACTAAAGAGAATATTCTTATCCTTGTTTGGCTAAACCTCAAAGACTAAGGTTTCTAAACTCTTAACCTTGGATTATGATTAAGTTCTAGGTTTTGGTATGTTACAACATACCACCCCTTAAAGAGATTTTTCCCTCAAAATCTAAAAAACTATCTACCACCCCTTATAAAATTTCATCCTAATAAGCAAGGAAAAACTATAGGTACAAAGGTAACTTCTTTATATATATCTACAAGGTACCATGCAAAAGGAAACATAATTTGAAAGTCTAACTATAGGACTAAGGGTTACCTTCAACTTGATCATCATCATGGACTTCTTGACCATCCAAAGAAAAAACTCTTTCAGCTCGCCTTTCCACAAGTCTTTTCCCATTATTGTTACCATTGTTTTGATGAGGCACTTGAGGTTGTTGTTGTTAAGCAGGTACATGTCCATTCTGAAGTTGAAGGCACCTAGGGAGAATATGTCTAGGTTCATTATAATGATGGCACACCACTCGGAAGTCAGGATGATACTTTGCTTGGTTCTTATCTTAAGAGCACTTCCATGGAGGATGGTAACCATTGCACTTAGCACACTTTTCTCTTCTCTTCTCATCTCCTGAAGGTTTCCTCTTTGTATCAAACTCCCTAGGTTGAAACCTTGGGTATGACTCCACGGCCAAAGCTTTATCAACCATATGTTGAAAGGTCAAGGGTAGTTGTGGGATAAGAGTACGACCCACATTGTAGTTGAATCCTTAAAGGCATAGGTCAGCCCTATGTTCCTCACCCAAACCTACTGCATAACGTTCCAATAGTAGAAACTTTTGTATAAAAGTAGAAATGGATAAGGAACCTTGCTTCAAGCTGTAGAACTCTACTTCTTTCTTCTTTAGGGAAGCAGTGCAAATATACTTCCCACAGAAAAGCACCAAGAACTGCTCCCAAGTCATGGTAGAGATATCACGTGTCCTTCCTATCCCATTCCACCAAGCTCGAGCGGGTCCATCCAAAACATATGAAGCAAATCTGACCTTATGATGGGGAGGACAAGCCATACCATCAAAGGTCCTCTCTAAGGCTAACACCCAATCATCAGCTTTGTTGACCATCTCTATTTCACCTTCACCCTTGAAGGAAGGTGGTTGCATCTTCATGAACTCTATGATCGCGAACTCCTTAGGCTTTTCAGGCACAGACGGGTATTTCATCTTCCCAACCATGGAAGAAGTAAAAAGTTATAGAAACATATCCAACTCTTGCTATGGAGTCACAACAACTCTCGAACTAGCAAAAGTTGAGGTCCCCTGACCAAACCTAGGTCTTTGGGGTGTCTTATAACCTTACTTGTTGTCAACCATCGAGTTATCTCCCGCCATTAGGGTTTTTGCCTACACAAGGCAAGGATACTAGGTATAAGAAACCTATGGAAAAAGTAAACATCCTATGGGAGACAGCTGGTTTGAAATAGTTAGATAACTGACAACTACAGGCTCTAATACCATGTTGTAAGGAGTAAGATCCCATATGGATCCACCCCTACTAAAACTAAAAAGGCAACATCCACCAACAAAAACTTTTTCTCAAAGGGGGATGAAACCATATTTATTTAACATGATTGTATCATAACACAAATATCAATGGAAATATAGATGCATATAACCATTACAAAGCTTCATATCATACTAAACTTTCACAACATAGGGTGACATAAAGGAAAAACTAACTACATATATAGGACTAGTTGAGGATCACCTAACAACTTCAAGCCAAGTCTCCCACGAAGTCATCTACACTTGTTGAGGTCCAAGTCCTCCTAGATCTCCTACTCCTTGTCCAACACTTGTGGTTGGAAGAATACCTCACAAAAGGAAAAGAAAAGAGGATATCAACACAAAGCCGGTATGAGCATGCTAAAAAGGAATTGAGCACTATATATTAGGAAAAAGGTACATCAAGTATAGAAGGCTTCCCTTGCAAAATGATAGGAACTACCCAAACGGGTATAAAAGGAAAGAATCACAAACATATGGTAAAAGAAATACTTGCCATTAAAACAATAATAATAATAATGGTACCACAAAAGCACTAATAAAATTTCTAGGGCACAAACTCATAACATCTTGTATGTAGGTGAGATAAACATAGCACTAGAACAATATAAGTAACAAAGGTGGCCAAGCCTCATAAACTTGAAACTTGATAGAGATTGACACATAACCAAACTCCCAATTTATATAAATTTTGGGTCAAACTCATAAATTTGAAACCCGAGTATGGGGCTCATAACCTCCATCTCAAAAGTAAATAATAAGGGCACATAACCCAAAATCAATGCAAATTATATTACTCTAGGGATACTGAGTCATGCAACATACTAATAGGGAGACAAGTAAAAAGGTATAGTTGAATTTTACAAATAAATCACAACATAAGTGATCATCATTATTATCCACCTCAAAGTGAGCATATAACAACAAATTGAATTCCATAATGAACAAGTCATAATAAAGATTTCAAAAGAATGTCAAGAAGATATTATAATTACAAGATCAGTAACAAGTAGGGTACTTCACATGAAGCAAAATTTTCCAAAGGAAAATATATTGTTTTTAGGTTATTGTCCATAGGACCAAGAGAAAGACAATTTAGGTTATTACTCAATAAAGAAAAACAGGAGATGCAAACATGCCTCTCACAGATTCTTAACAAAACAAGATTACTTCTAGATCCAAATCTAGGTTCTCAAAGCACCTAATATCATGTATGTGAAATTAGGGTTACAACTACATTGATTATTCAAACCCCTAAAAATCACCTTTTTATTATATGTGAATTAGGTTACCAAAATCATGTCAGGTTTTAGGTTATATTTTCTTGAGTTCAAAATATATTTTATTATATTTTTTTGACTTATAAACTATTAGTTATTAATTTTACAAGTTATTAATTAGTTTGATTAATTCATTAAAATAACCTCTTATTAACATTAGGTTCAGGAAAAAACCAATACCATTACAAATCTTACATTTTTATGATTCCAATGAGTATTTATTTGTATTTTTCTAATTAATGAATAATTAGTTATGAACTTTTGAAAATCGGCCAATAGGAAAAATCCAAAAATTGTTTGAAACAAAGAGAGAGAGAGAGAGAGTGGGGCACACCATGCTGACTTGGCCCAATAAGAGTCAGCTAAGTCACTGGTCAAATACATGACCTTGACTGTCCCAAACCAAAAGAAAAAGAAGGCGAAATGACAAAACTACCCTTATGCAGAAAATAAAGAAAATAGAGAGCGGAAGGGCAAAATGGGAATTTGATCAGGAGGATTGTTATTCCTCCTCCTTCCCTTGACATTTCCAGCCATAGCAACTTGGAAAAGAACCTACTTACTATCCAAGCATCGTCGGCCATAGCTATCAACCCCATAAGCCCCGTGGTGACCTGTCGAAGCCAATGAGGCCCAGTTCAAGTTCTAAGGTGCACGGTGGGGTCAGGTCTACAAGCCTCTCCGCTGGCCAGTGACACCAGAAATCCAACTCAGCTACAGGCCATGTTGTTGGAAAATACAACCACAAAGATACACTCAATGAGGGTCAATGCATTCGACCGAACCAAAATCCATAGTTGTGGTTAAAAAACATGACAGCAAAGCTCAAAAAAACCCCAAACAGAACCATACAACATCGATACCTTGCTGACACACCAAACCAGACCATCGTGCGGCTAACTGAAGTAGGAAAAAGGTGGAAGAGAGTATTGAGATGGTGTGGAAGCATCAAATTGATCCCCGGCTTCATCTATTGCTCGTAAAGATCGCCAGAGTCTAGGAACCTACCGCCGGTATGTGAGGCTGCGGTTGAAGATACGAGCAGAATTGAGAGTAAAGGAAACTTGAGGGTGGGTAGATGATTCTACAAACACCCGCTTATATAGGTTTTCTCTAGGTTTGGGGCTCTACAACATGGTAGAAAGTGAGGAACTTCCACCTGATCTGGGCATTTCCCCAAATGGACAAGTTAGGGTTTGAGTTATGGCTCAAACTGTGTGAAATAGTCTCCCAAAACTTCTAGTCTAAAAATCTCGAATCGTTGCGTGAGGAGGAAGTAATTGCAAAAACAAATTGACTTTTACTATGTAGCCACCTTCCAATTTGTGCGCAAGGTAGAAGATAACAGACAACCATCTGATCCACCATCCAACGGTTGGGATCTGTGCGCCGGATCAAAATAAGAAAACCTTATCCATTTTGAAATCAAATAAAGTGATGCATATATAATATTAAATGAATTTCTCTCTCTTCATTTGAGGGCTCAAACAAATTCCAAATGTAACAAAAATTGACACCCTAATTGATTTTGAGGTGTAGAAACTGAATATGGAATTAGTTTTTCCTTTTGAGAACTTTAATGGGTTAAATAATTCAAAAGTTAATTTCTCTTTCCTCCTTCATTAATGGTGATAATATTGCACAAATTTTATAAAAATTCACCCACAAGTCATACTTAATGTGTTAAATACGAATTTTCCATCAATTTTACATTTTGGAGTTATTTGTTCACTTATTTAATATTTTGAATGTTCTACACACTTTCTCTCAACTGATTTCACCTTTTAATGAGTGAAAATTCACCCAAAGGAATATTTTAATATGTAGATTATGAATCTAATATTATTTTCCACTTTTGCAGTCATTAAACATTTTATTTAATATTTTTAAATAAAACATCATTTTTCTTTTCTAAATAAAATAGGTATGATTATTATTATCTTAAATTGGTGAAACTTGGCCTCCAAGCCAAAATATATCCCAAGAAAATGAATATGAGGTTATTCTTATCCAATAAGTTTTCCTTTTAACACATTATCCATTACTTATATTATTTCTCTCATTAATAATTCAATATCTCATTAATCATGTTTTAAGCATTATTTTTTATTCTGTTATTTCTTCCTTGCACCATAAGGCAAAGGAATGAACCAGAACGAATCTACTCCATAATTATCTCACATAGGTTTATTTATTTTGTATTTTTTGGAATTATAACTCACTATTCTCAATTATGAACACCTTGTCTTTTATACACATATCTTATGCACCTTTCATTGATTTTATAATTAAGTTGAAGTTATTGGGTAATATTAATTTATGTTATACATTCTAATGTGATTTATGCATGGATTAATATATTTAAGGTCACTAAAGAGCATACTTTTATCCTTGTTTGGCTAATCCTCAAAGACTAAGGTTTCTAAACTCTTAACCTTGGATTATGATTAAGTTCTAGGTTTCGGTATGTTACAACATACCACCCCTTAAAGAGATTTTTACCTCAAAATCTAAACAACTATCTACCACCCCTTAAAAAGTTTCATCCTAATAAGCCAAGAAAAACTATAGATACAAAGGTAATTTCTGTATATATATATATATATATCTACAAGGTACCATGCAAAAGAAAACATAATTTGAAAGTCTAACTATAGGACTAAGGGTTACCTTCAACTTGATCATCATCATGGACTTCTTGACCATCCAAAGAAAAAACTCTTTCGGCTCGCCTTTCCACGGGTCTTTTCCCGTTGTTGTTACCATTGTTTTGATGAGGCACTTGAGGTTGTTGTTGTTGATCTGGTTCATGTCCATTATGAAGCTGAAGGCACCTAGGGAGAATATGTACAGATTCATTATAATGATGGCACACCACTCGGAAGTTAGGTTGATGCTTTGCTTGGTTCTTATCTTTAGAGCACTTCCATGGAGGATGGTAACCATTGCACTTAGCACACTTCTCTCTTCTCTGCTCATCTCCTAAAGGTTTCCTCTTCGTATCAAACTCCCTAGGTTGAAACCTTGGGTATGACTGTACGGCCAAAGCTTTATCAACCATCTGCTGAAAGGTTAACGATAGTTGTGGGATAAGAGTACGACCCGCATTATAGTTGAATCCTTGAAGGAATAGGCCTTCCCTATGTTCCTCACCCAAACCTATTGCATAACGTTCCAATAGTAGAAACTTTTATAAAAAAGTAGAAATGGATAAGGAACCTTGCTTCAAGCTGTAGAACTCTACTTCTTTCTTGTTTAGGGCAGCAGTGTAGATATACTTCCCACGGAAAAGCACCAAGAACTATGGAAAAAGTAAACATCCTAAGGGAGACAATTTTGAAATAGTTAGATAACCGATAGCTACAGGCTCTGATACCATGTAGTAACGAGTGAGATCCCATAGGGATCCACCCCTACTAAAACTAAAAAGGCAACATCCACCAACAAAAACTTTTTCTAGAAAAGGGATGAAACCAAATTTATTTAACATGATTGTACCATAACACAAATAGCAGTAGAAATGTATATGTATCTAACCATTACAAAGCTTCATATCATACCAAACTTTCACCACGTAGGGTGACATAAAGGAAAAACTAACTACATATATAGGACTAATTGAGGATCACCTAACAACTTCAAGCAAAGTCCTCCATGAAGTCATCTACACTTGTTGAGGTCCAAGTCCTCCTAGATCTCCTTCTCCATGTCCAACACCTGGGGTTGGAAGCATACCCCACAAAAGGAAAAGAAAAGAGGATATCGTCACAAAGCTGGTATGAGCATGCTAAAAAGGAATTGAGCACTATATATTAGGAAAAAGGTACATCAAGTATAGAAGGCTTCCCATGCAAAAAGATAAGAACTACCCAAACGGACATAAAAGGAAAGAATCACAAACATATGGTAAAAGAAATACTTGCCATTAAAACAATAATAATAATGGTGCCACAAAAGCACTCATGAAGTTTTTAGGGCACAAACCCATAACATCCTGCATGTAGGTGAGATAAACATAGCACTAGAACAACATAAGTAACAAAGGTGGACAAGCCTCATAAACTTGAAACCTGGTAGAGATTGGAACATAACCAAACTCCCAATTAATATAAAATTTTGGGTCAAACCTTATAAATTTGAAACACATGTATGGGGCACATAACCTCCATATCAAAAGTAAATAATAAGGGCACATAACCCAAAATCAATGCAAATTATATTACTCTAGGGCTACTGAGTCATGCAACATGCTAATAGGGAGACAAGTAAAAAGGTATAGTCCGATTTTACAAATAAATCACCACATAAGTGATCATCATTATCATCCACCTCAAAGTGAGCATATAACAACAAATTGAATTCCATAATGAACAAGTCATAATAAAGATTTCAACATAATTTCAAGAGGATATTATGATCACAAGATCAGTAACAAGTAGAGTACTTCACATGAAGCAAAATTTTCCAAAGGAAAAGATATGGTTTTTAGGTTATTGTCCATAGGACCAAGAGAAAGACAATTTAGGTTATTGCTCAATAAAGAAAAATAGGAGATGCAAACATACCTCTCATAGATTCTTAACATAACAAGATTACTTCTAGATACAAATCTAGGTTCTCAAAGCACTTAATATCATGTATGTGAAATTAGGGTTAGAACTACATTGATTATTCAAACCCTGAAAAATCGCCTTTTTATTATATGTGAATTAGGTTACCAAAACCATGTCAGGTTTTAGGTTATATTTTTTGAGTTCAAAATATATTTTTTTATATTTTTATGACTTGTAAATTATTAGTTATGAATTTCACAAGTTATTAATTAGTTTGATTAATCCATTAAAATCACCTCTTATTAACATTAGATTCAGGCGATAAAACAAATACCATTACAAATATTACATTTTTATGATTCCAATGAGTATTTATTTGTATTTTTATAATTAATAAATAATTAGTTATAATTTTTTGAAAACCAGGGGATAAGAAAAATCCAAAAATCGTTTTAAACAAAGAGAGAGAGAGAGAGTGGGGCACACCATGCTGACTTGACCCAATCAGAGTCAGCTAAGTCACGGGTCAAATGCATGACCTTGACTCACCCAAACCAAAAGAAAAAGAAGGCGGAATGACAAAACTACCCTTATGTAGAAAATAAAGAAAACAGAGAGCGGAAGGGCAAAATGGGAATTTGATCTTGAGGATTGTTCTTCCTTCTCCTTCCCCTACCATGGCTAGCCACATCAACCTGGAGAAGAACCTAATTTCTATTTGATCATCATCGGACATAGATATCGACCCCATAAGCCCTGTGGTGACCTGTCAAAGCCAATGAGGCCTAGTTCAAGTTCTGAGGTGCACGGTGGCGTCGGGTCGACGAGCCTCTCCACCGGGCAGTGACACCAGAAATCCAACTCGGCTACAGGCCATGTTGTTGGACAATATAGCCACAAAGATACACGCGATGAGAGTCAATGCATTCGACTAAACCAAAATCCATGAGTGCGATTCAAAAACGCGACAGTAGAGCTCGAAAAACCCCAAATAAAACCATACAGCATCGATACCTTGCCATCACACCAAACCAGACCATCGTGTGGCTAACTGAAGCTGGAAAAAGGTGGAAGAGAGTACTGAGATGGTGTGGAAGCATCAAATTGATCCCTAGCTTCATATATTGCTCATAGAGAACACCAGAGTCTAGGAACATACCACCGGTGTGTGAGGTTGTGGTTGAAGATACGAGTAGAATTGAGAGAAGAGGAAACTTGAGGGTGGGTAGATGGTTCTTAAAACACCCACTTATATAGATTTGCTCTAGGTTCGGGGCTCTACAACATGGCGGCAAGTGCAAAAATTCCACCTCATCTTGTCATTTCCCCAAATGGACAAGTTAGGGTTTGAGTTATGGCTCAAACCGTGTGAAATAGTCTCCCAAAACTTCTAGTCTAAAAATCTCAAATCGTTGTGTGAGGAGGAAGTAATCGCGAAAACAAATTGACTTTTACTACGCAGCCACCTTCCAATTTGTGTGCAAGGTAGAAGACAACGAACAACTATCTGATCTACCATCCAATGGCTGGGATCCGTGTGCCATATCAAAATAAGAAAACCTTATATAATTTGAAATCAAATAAAGTGATGCATATATAGTATTAAATGAATTTCTCTCTCCTCATTTTAGGGCTCAAAAAAATTCCAAATTTAACAAAAATTGATACCCTAACTAATATTAAGGTGTCAAATCTGAATATGGAAATAGTTTTTCTTTTTGAGTACTTTTAATGGGTTAAATAATTCAAAACTTATTTTCTCTTCCCTCCTTCATTAATGGTGATAAAATTGCCCAAATTTTATAAAAATTCACCCACAAGTCGTATTTAATGTGTTGAATACGAATTTTCCATCAATTTTACATATTGGAGTTATTTTTCACTTATTTAATTTTTTGAAGGTTCTATACACATTCTCTCTCATGATTTCACATTTTAATCAAACTTTCTCCAAATTGAGTGAAAATTCACCCAAAGGTATATTTTAATATGTAGATTACAAATCTAAGATTATTTCCACTTTTGGAGTCATTAAATATTTTATTCAATATTTTTAAAGAAAACACCCTTTTTCTTTTATAAATAAAATAGGTATGATTATTATTTTCTTAAATTGGTGAAACTTGGCCTCCAAGACAAATTATATCCCAAGAAAATGAATATGAGGTTATTCTTATCCAATTAGTTTTCCTTTTAACACATTATCCATTATTTCTATTATTTCTCTTATTAATAATCCAATATCCCATTAATCATGTTTTAAGCATTATTTTTTATTCCTTTTTCTCTTCCTTGCACCATAAGGCAAAGGAATGAACCAGAACGAATCTACTCCATAATTATCTCACATAAGTTTATTTATTTCATATTTTTTGGAATTATAACTCGTTATTCTCAATTATGGACACCTTGTCGTTTATGCACATATCTTATGCACCTTTCATTGATATTATGATTAATGTGACAGTATTGGGGAGTATTAATTTATATTCTACATTTTAATGTGATTTATGCATGCATTAATATATTTAACTAAATAGCATACTCTTATCCTTGTTTGGATAAACCTCAAAGACTAAGGTTTCTAACCTCTTAACCTTGAATTATGATTAAGTTCTAGGTTTCAGTATGTTACAGTTCTTTGGCATCATCATGGCGTTGAAGAAGACACATGGGAGATGGTGGAAGATATTAGGAGGAAGTACCCTTATCTTTTTTCTTGAGATTTCAAGGACAAAATTCTTGGTAGGGGTTGATAACTTATAACACCCTTGACCTGGGTTTTGGGATAACCTTAGAAGCTTTGCCTAAGTAAGTTGCTTAGAACCTTGTCTTAATCTTTTTTAAAAGTAATTAAGACTTGAGAAGAGTTTATTTCTCAATTTTGAACTTATTTACAAATTGTTTGTGCCTTATATGATAACTTTGGTAATGATTGCAATATACCCAAATGAGGGGTTTATGTGAAAATTATCATCTCTAGAGTGTTCCTTCTCTCTCTTAGTATCATCTAGTGGAGAGAGAAAGAAGGGGGTGCCTTGTTTGAATCTTGGTTGAATGATAACACTCTTTGTGGTAAAAGAACCAAAGAAGTTTTGAGTGTTTTGAACCCTTTATGAGGTTGTATCGAGTTTTGAAGTGTATATGGGAGTGCCTATTGGCTTGGAAGCCATAGAGGAGGCCCTGTATAGGTTTGGTAACCTTTGAAAGTGTTCATGATGGGCTAAGCACCTCAAGTAGGTGAAGCCTATCAGTTTATATTTCCCTTGCAAAAGTTTAATTGATTTGCTCATAAAGTAAGATTGGGTTGTGATATCTTGTCAAGCAAGATACCCAAATGGCCTATATCATGCCTATGCCTTATCCTCAAGAGTTTTGCATGGAAAGATAATTATGGAAGCATGAAGTTACCATGAATGAACATGTGTCACTCAAGTGTACATGGTGATGACACCTTATACATACTCTCTTTCATAAACCTCAACTATATATATACCTCTCTTTTCACCTCCTAGTAAACCTTTCGAATCCTTTACTCTCTCTTGCTTGGAGGACGACCCTGGGAGCTCAAGAAGTAAAGAGAAGGTTGAGCATCTTTCCTAAGGTGAAACCATGATCATCTTCAACCTTGGAAATACTATGCTTCTTGTATTATGATTATTTCTTTCTCTTCTTTCTTCACCAAGTTCCTAACTGTGACATCTTCTTTCATAGAGAAGTGTTGTGATCTAGTCTTGGACTTTTAATAAGTCAACTTCAACCTCGGAAATGTGGATCTTTGAAGCTTGAAGCTCTTTTGTTGATCTTGAGGCGGGTTATATAACTTGAGCTCAACTTTATTATTACTCACCTTCTATCATGCAATACTTGGTGATTCCTTTTCTACTTCGACTTATCTTGTTTGATTGATGGTTCTATGAGTTCTAATGGATATATGGGGTTGTTTCCCATGAAGTATATTAGTAATGGATGATTAGTTGGAGCTTGAATATGATGAAGTCGATATGCACAAACTGATATTGGTTTGTGGGAAACCCTAACCCTATACAAGGGTATAAGTATGGAAACCGATACACAAGAAATCCTATCCTTTTTGGGTTGATTTATTGAGTAAAATTATTGTTCTCTAAATTTGTTAACCTTTCACCTCATGCTAATAATAAGGTAGGTCGATGTCTAGAATATATCCAAGTTGGCACATATGCTTGCACCATCACATGGATGGTCGATATGACTTGTGATGCTCTAAACTGATATGTGGTTGTTAGGTTGATATGTTAGATGATCTAAAATGATATGCCTCAAAGGCGTTAGTTTTCCATGACCAAGGGATGTATAGTGAAGATGAAATATTAAACTATGATGCCTTAGTTGAGTATGGAGGCCTATATGGTCAAATCCTAACCCTAATTAGATACACTCACAATCTGATATCCCTTTAGTCCAACCCATGTGTGATGGACGACACCCTTATCCTGATATACTTCGTGAAATAATGAGCAATACTTTCTTACAAGCATTGGTTGATGCCCTAAGTTGATGGGGTGGTCGATACCCTAGTTGATGGTTACGTTGATACATAAGTTGATGAGGTGGCCGATACATAATATGATGGTATGGCTGAAACATAACAATACTCTATGGTCGATATACCTCTAGCACCATACAAACGATACTACACTAAGCATCTCTAAACTGATATTATTTGAAATGCATTGGCCGACACAAGTAGATGTGTCTTGTCTGACATAAGAAATGTGTCTAGTCTGATACAAGTGAATGTGTCTAGGCCGATACAAAGATTGGAATGAAGGTTGATGCACCTTGATGAGTGAAGGCTGATACACCTTGATGAGTGTAGGCTGATACATCTTGAATACAATCAATGAATACATCATGAAAGTAATGAGATGAATACACTTTAATAAGTGTAGATTGATAACCGCAAAGAAGGTTAAATCAATGTAATAAGTATGTTGTAGTCAATATCCTAGTAAGGATGAGAAAGAAACTTGTACGACTCACATGAGAAAGGTAATACCTCATGTTGATAATCAATTGATGATACTTGATGAAGTATTCTTGAACACTTATGGCAGTAATATAGCTCTTATGATGTGAATCAGGGTTGGTTGATAAATATGAACCTAAAAACCCTAAATTAGTTACAAGGGATAACCTTAACCCTAATTTTGAGAGGGTTGCAATTTGAATGATTCTCTTTATGGCATGGTCATGATATTTACTTGATATTACATTTGTTATGAAATCCTAACCATGCAAGTGTTATGAAATAATGAGCATAGCCAGGTATGATCTATGATGATTTAGCATAATATAGATTATATAAGGCCTTATGAGACATGTGATATACTTGTACCACAAGTATGATATGCATATGGGTATGATGACCTAGAGTTTGTTATTGCCTAATGAGAGGTGATATTATTCAATAACGAACTGAGGGTTTAATACCCAAACATATGATCATGATAACGATATTGTTGAAGGGATGAAATTTCTAATTAAGTGTTTAGGGGACTAAGATCCCAGGATGAGTGTAACACGATATGTATCAATTGATACAAGATCTCTTGAAAATATGTTACACCTTTCTGTATAGCATTTATTTACAATTCATTCTTGTAACTTGATTGATGCTAAAAGATGTTGTAATGCACTTAATCTATCAAGTGAACTAAAAATTTAGTTGCCCTGGCCATAGAACCATTCAGTGTCAGGATTTGTTTAATGGTGAAATGAGTTTTACTCAGAGCACATATTTTTTAATATGTGAGGGTGCACGATGAGTATTTCCTTGCTTCCTTCAAACCCCATGATTTATCCTTGAGCCATTTTCCTAAAAAGAGTGTGGTTATAGGCCATAGCTCTAATGCAACATCGGGATTGGAAGTAAAGCCATACCATAAGAAGAGTATGGTTGCAGGTCATGACTCAATAAGTAGGATTGAATGTACGTCATACCCTGAACAAAGAACATGCTACATGTTGTGTCTCTATAGAGAAGAGCCTATATACAGGCAAGCTAAAATGTAGATTGACTCATATATCACTGCCAATGTTCTCGTACTGACCGAGGGGATGAGGTTGTGGCATCCGTCTCTTCCATAGACCTATATGGCTCTGATACTAACTCCGTAGTGGTCAGTTGGAGATGGGAGGTATATTCCCATCTCCACAGGGCATAAGATGAAATGTTTAAAGATGTAATTATCCATGTAGTGTATTTGTTTAAGGATCAAACATAGCAACATTGGTTGAAGCCTTGCTTTGTTTCTATATTGTTTAGTTTATAACAGTTATAAATGTTCTTCATATTCCTTTTAAAAATTGATTAAATGATTTATTGTTCAGTTTTGGATATCTGAACTAATAAGATGAGGAGACTACTTTACAATGCATATAATTAAGCAGTTATACTTGTTTAATTCAAAATAGGTTTCTTCTGCTCTCATTCATAAAAGTTTAACTGTGATAGTAATACTGTTGGCGGAGATTTATATCTCTCGTTGGGACTTGTTGTCTCACCCCATGGGTTCCACAACTTTTTAGGTGGATGTGTATGAGGAAGTAGATATTTTGTAGCAGAAAGGGGGCGGAAACAACAAGGATAGCAATAACAGTTCAAGTTTAATGTGTTGTTGTGTGTCTTGTAGATATAGAGTCCTATGTGTAGTCTTTGTACTCTCACGTCCTTTGGGAGATATTGCATAAATAGTTTTATAATTGATATAAGATTTTGGCTTGTATGCCTTGATGCATAATGTTGATTTTGTGTATGTTTTGGAAAAGAAACTATTATCTCATATCCTTGCAAGGTGATGGTACAATGTATGTACAAGGTAAACCATGATATATATATATATATATATATATATATATATATATATATATATGGTTTGGTTCTTTATGAAAAGAGTTTCCTTGTGATGGATCTCTTGGAAAAAAGGTTTTAATTTTTTGCAATTTTTAGTAATCTATTATTAATGATTATTTCTGCATAGTTTTGTGTGATTAAGTTGTCGGTTTGATAGCGGTTGTCACGGTTGGAGCTTGGGACCCTTGGTGTTGAGCTTCTTAAGGCGGGTACTATAACACTTAACCTTCTATATTGTTGCACTTTTTTATACAAGCATGCAACTATTTTCTCTCAAAAACATTCCCCTAACATGCTAGTAGATGATGATAATCTCTAGAACTTAATTGGTAGTGGAAATCATGCTTTGCTTGGCTTAAATATGAAACCCTAATCCTTATACTCATTTTCTTGGTGACTATGATATATGATGGCTTTTCCTTATCTCTTGACTATGATCTTAATCATCTTTCTTTAGGATCATGTACCTTGACCTATCTTGCTATTTGGGGTTCTATTTTGGGTCTGTAGACTGTGGTTTATCACCCTTGCATGTGGCCCTTTCTTGGGGTTCACATGAGTCGAGTTTAGGGGTTTGTGGTGACCATCTTGTGTGGAGTTTTCTACCATGACGATGATTGGTGGCGGCGTTCTGTGGAGTTTCTTTCTATTTCAGATCTTGTTCTTTCCTGTTTCAACCTGGGTTAAGTTTTGGTGATGACCTTGACAGTGTGGGTCACTACGCTTGGGTGTTGCAGCTAATACCTTAACTTGTTTCATCTTAGTTGTGACATGTGCACCCTTGGTGATGAGGGTTCACTACTCTTCCTTGCTAGCGATCATGACAAGGTTCTATGTATCATCTTTAGTAGTGGTGTAAAGAGTGGGACCGGGAATGGGATCCACTCAAAATGATATAATACAAGAGACATGTAATACTAAAGCAGCGGAAACAAAACTATTACAAAGTTACTTCATGATTCATTTATACAATTGTTCCTCACCATAATAGGTGATTTTACAAAAATTTAAATTAACTACAATAAGCCCTGTAGCAGAGAGTAACTTTGCCATTCCAAGCTATCCTTAAGTATAATTCTCTTTATATGATCTTCGAGCAACCTTGATCTTTAATGTACCTAAACCTGGGTGGAAGGGAACATCACCCAGAACATAGGAAACAACAAATAGGTCAGAAAAGGCTAAGTATGTACATATATAAAACATTCTGGGCATTATATAGGGTTAAAAGTGCAAAAAGAGATGTTCCCACAAGAAAAGGGGGTTATTTGCAATTAGGTATGTTCAAGAGAAAAGTAACAAAAGAAATGTAGCAAAATAAATGAGGCATATTAAATTCAGATTACAAGCATGATAATAAAAGAGTGTCTTGCCATAACATTCATCCACAGATTCTTTTTAAAACAAGAATATTTGCATGCATAACAATGTAGACTAAATATACCTAAAACAGAGCCATAACACCATAGGATCATGGCCTAAAAATAAACAAGGCTGGAAACGCACACCCCGGGCGGAATACACACACCCTAAATAAATATGGTTGTACATAAGTACCGCTATTCTAGATATTCTAGTCATACAAGAAGCATGCTATAATAGAGTGGCAAGACTTATTATTTTAGTCATTTTCAATAAAGGCAACATGGCAGGAGGGGTCCAATGACCCAAATGAGCATAACAACATAAACATCACAGAAACAAAAGGAATTCGTATCAGGAGCAATAAATGTCCAAGTATTTGGATTTTAAAAGGGATTTACAATTCAAGAGATGCCTCATTAAAAGATATATGGATTTCAGTCATTTAATGCCCAAAATAAAAATAGAGAGTGTACATACCTTATGATCGAACCTAGATATTCAGTAACACCTCCTAAGCACAGGGTCAGGGTTGTCACAACCTAGTCATAATAGGTGTGCATCCGATTAATATAAAATGTATTAAATCTTGTACTTAGAATTCGACCCTACATTAGGTTGCAAATCTGGGCGTGAATCCTGTCCCAAAAATTAGGCGTATTTTTCTGATTTCAAAAACATATTTATTTGTATTTTTCTGTTGAACCGATAAATAGTTATGACTTTATAAGTTAAAGCCACTTATAAATTTATATTATAAGAATTACCTATCAAATGACATGTATGCCCCTACGTATCATTCATTGGCTGAAGAAACGTGATAGGGTGGTCATGTCTTTTCATTCTCGCAAACCTATGCGCATCAAGGGATTTTTCCAGGGTTAAAGGACCTTTATGCCCATATCAGGTGTGACCAGGATCAAACTACTAGGGTACTGGCAACATAGTGTTGCCCATTGTTAAGCGTAGGTTAGCTTGCGGAAACCCTCTCGAAGCTCAGGCTAGGAATCATGGCTCAGGAATTGCTCATCCACAAGCTCACAAAACTCCCTTTTTGAGTTCGTCAGCTGAAACCAAACTCAGAGAGTGAAGGCACCTTGGCCAGAAGTGGTTGGGTCTCCAAGGTCTTCTCCGTCATGGCCGACAAGGAGGGGGGCTACCAGGCAGAGTAGCATGAGGAGGAAGGAATTCATAGCAGAAAGGGTGGTTTTAGGATACTCACATGGCGAAATGGTTTGTGGTGGTGTGATTACTCATCACAAGGTTCCGGTTTGCCAGAGGTAAATGGTGAGATCGACTGGATAATGCAGGGATCCCCAAAAGGAATTCATGGTGGAGGAGTAGTTCACGGCGTCCACCTGTAGGTTGAAGGCTACAACTCAGGCGTGAGATCGGGTACGAGAACCCTTATGATAGGGAGATGAGGGTAAAGGTTGTGCGGTCTTCTGGGTGTCTGCGATAGGTTGTAGCTGGGTCAGCTGCCTCCAGGTCTCCTCACGCGGTGAAGAAACAGGGGAACTTGGCATCGTTTTGTCGACCAGACCAATGGCGCAAAACCACGACGAGGTGGAAGCACAGAAAGACAGAGTGGGGGTCAGAGACGGTTACCTCGAGCGGAATTGCGTCGAGGTTGCTCCAGCTGTCGAAGCTTCAGGTTCTTGCTTTGGAGAAGACGATCGCCATCTGAGCCCTCCACGCCACCACGAGCAAAATTGGCCACAGGGGATCACAGGTGAGTCACCGAGGTCGGGTCCCGAACATAGAATAATGGAGAAGTGGATCCCAAACGGAAGGTCGAGGAATAGGAGAAAGAGCAACGACGGCTGTATCGAGCCTCTATATTAGGCGTTTTAGGTTTTGGGCACCGCAAGGGGTGTATGGGGGCTCGTTGGACTCGGGAGAGCGAGGGGATTCTGTTGGTGAAGAAAACGCGAGGAAGCGATCATCATAGTGTGTGAGAGGGACCAGGGAAATATCCATGTACAGTGCGCCTAGCAATCGCGAGAAGCTCGGAGGTAGGGGACGACTGAGTCCCGCTACCCGGGCTGGGTCGGTCATAGAG